>CAJQZJ010032201.1:1493909-1531156 GCA_907164525.1 Lophiomys imhausi | reverse complement strand
TATGTATGTATGTATGTATGTATGTATGTATGTATGTATGTATGTATGTATATGAAGCTTGTTGGAACTTATTCACTGGAGTCCTGATTCATCATCTAGTGTAAGTGTGTGTGTGTGTGTGTGTGTGTGTGTGTGTGTTTGCCCTGGTGTGTTGAAGCTAGACTTTGACAAAGAATAAAGAAAGGCAATCAGAAAAAAAGGAGACCAAAGAGAAGATCCAGGTTAAGTTGATGTACCAGATCACTCTACTCAAGAAAGCATGTTTTATGAAAGAGAATGAAAATGGAAAAGAGTTTTATCCTCTAAAACTCCTTCCCTGTGGATTCACAACTTAATAGACACACAAAAAAAAGAAAAGACCTCTTCTCTATGTTTTAAGAAATCTTTAAAAGTGTTTTGAATTTAAGATTTATTTAATTGATGTGTATGTGTGTGTGTGTGTGCACACATGGGTGCCTTGCTTGTCAAGACCAGAAGAGGGCATTCCCTAGAGCTGAAGTCACAAGCAGCTGTGAGATGCCTCATGTGGTGCTGGAACTCAGGTCCTCTACAGGAGCAACACTTAACCACTGAGCCTTCTCCCTAGCCCACAAATAGTTACTCGGTGGAATAGAATAGCACGTGATGACATTTCGCTTCCTCTAATGCAGTGGTTCTGACCCTTCATTAGTATTGCAAATATCATATAGTAATAACAAATTCTCAATAGACCTGCTCACCAATCTTTCTGTCATATATACATATATGACAGCAATACATACACACACATATATATATACATATATATATGTATATATATATTATATTCTCAGACAGAGTCTCTCACTGAAACTGGAGATCACAATTTTGCATAGTGTGTCACTGAGATCCCCCTCTCTGTATCACCTAGTTATATGACATTATAGGCACATGCCACCATTCCTCACTTTAATATGGATTCTGGGGATTCAAACTCAGGTCTTCTTCCTTGTGCAATGAGTCATTTTCCACTGAGCCATGTCCTCAGTCATTTCATTTAAAAACACATACAAACATCTGCATGCACACAAAGCTTTGCATAGTTAAATGAATTACTACCATTCTTATTGTGAACTGTTAGATTCTCTGTGCTTCTCTGCCAAACTAAAGGCCATCAGTTTGTCTTGTATCTTTAGTCTTTGATTAGTACAGCTTTTTGCCAATTTTTAAGGTTATACTAGTGGCTTCTAAGCCTTCTCATATGTCTATCTGAAAGCTAGAAATTTCTCCTGTTAGGGTAACTGTAGGCTAGTCACAAGACTGAAGAGGCAGGAACAGTCTTCCCTGCCTTAGACTCCCTTTAATAACTTTGATACTTTGTAAACTTTTCAGGAAACTGTCCAGGCTGGCACCGGAGGAGTTCCTGCAGCCAGGCCAGACTGCTTCAAGTTTTGCCTCTGGGCTACATCTTTCCCAGGGTGCCATCCCCCAAGGTCCTTTAAAGGGGTGCTTGGATTTTTAGGCTTTACAGCTGACCCCTCTACACCTCCAGACAGCAACACCTCAGGATTCCAGAGTGTCTGAGGCTAAATCTCCATATTTCTGTGACCTGACACCAGACACCTGAAAAAAAAAAAAAAACAAAGAAAAACTGGGAAGCTGGAGCTACAGAGAAAACAGCTGCACCTGAGTCTTCAGTTACGGCCCCCAATGACAGGAAACTCAGGGGGAGGGAGGCATGTCCACCTGGATCTTGTCTATGAGCTCCCTGATCATCTCTGTAGCAACAATGTATAAACTAGCCATTCCAGGAAGCAGGAAGCTTTACTTGGTCTGGCATAGCCAACCAGGGACTAGGGCTAGGAGTCTGACTACTTAGTATAAGTTCATAGGTAAGGAAAGTTGTTTTATCTTATAGTTCAAGTCTGTGTAAACCCCCTAAGACATGAGTTAATAGGGCCCACCCCCCATACCTCTCTAACTGTCATAATAGCAGTTTCAGCCTCTGTCCCAAATGCCATCTCCAGTCCCTCATCAGTACCCTTCCTAGTTTATGCTAAATTTAGATGAAAAGTCTGAAAAAAGCCACCAATCCCTGAGTAGGAAAACCCACCAATCCCTAAACAGGAAAACCCACCAATCTGTAAACTTCCCCAAGCTCAGGACGTGAAATCCCACCACTCCTCACTCTGGAAATCTCTGCCCTAGAAAACTCCACCCCCCTAAAAATAAATCCCATATAAAGGCTGTGTTTGCTCAGCTCTCTGCTGTCTTCTCCTGGGAGCAGAAGCAGCCACTCCTGGATTTCTTCCTCCTCTCCTGAGTTCATCCCTCCATGGGGTCCCACATCCCACCTCAGAGTTGTGTTGTTCCTGTGCTCCTGTTTCTCAGGATACTCTTCCCTTGGGACACTGTCCCACCTAAAAGCTGCGTGGCTCCTGGGCTCCCATGTCTCAGGGTATCCTGCCCTTGGGACACTGTCCTACCTTAGACATGTGTGGCTCCCAAGCTTTGGAGCTGTGGGTTTTCTGGATACCTTTGTTGAACCCTGGAGGGGGTTCCCCGAGGTCCTGATGCCCAGAGACCACCAGAGTCCTGGATTTGCTGTAATATACAAGAGGTTTATTTAAGCTGACAAGCCAGGGTTCTACTACCTCCGTAGAGGAGTGAACCTCTAGAACAGTTTTCAGGCAGTATTTAAGCACACAGGGAACAAAGTCGTTTAGGCGATGATGCAAGTGGGATTGGGGAGTGAAAGCAAACCAGTCAGCTATGTAAGTTCAGATAGTCCCAAGGACTGAGTTCTGTGGAATGTTTCCAGGAGAAGTGAGGTCAGAGTCTCATGAAGGAGGAGAAGGCCTTGTATTTATTAATTTTTACAGTCTTACACCTTCCCATGTGACCAGGAAGGCCAACAGTAACTCCTTTTCTTCTCAAATGTAACTGATGAAAACAAGGACAAGTCAGAAAAGAAGGGGTTAAAATATAATACCAATTAACTTGATCTAAAGAACCCAAAGCAGGTCCTATAGGGGTGGAGATTGGAAGGCATCCCAGCACTTGCCTTTCATATCACTATTCCTTCTTTATCGTAACACACTTACAGTCACCTGGCTCTTGAAGTCTGGTTTGTTGTTGCTGTTTATTGACCTTGCACTTGACAGTATCTGCTCACAGAGACCTGAAAGTCATGCTGGAGCAACCAGTAAGAAGGTTACTAGGGTTGTTAAGCTTAGAGCCTGAGCTGGTAGCTCGAACAACCTGGGCTTAGCCACTTATCCCCAGTAGTCCAACTGCAGAGACAAATCTTAATGAGTTGCAGAGAAAACAGACTTATTCAGTGTGGCTACATTGCAAAGAAGACCAAGTAAGGAGTTGCAATGACTCTCCATTCATGACATGAGGATTATATTTAAATGGACAAACAAGCACCATGCATAACTGAGCAGTTCTGGTCCAGGTATGGTCCTTCCCATGATTGACACATCATTATCTAGTCTCTAGTCTCTCCTGAAGGATGATCTAATAAGTTGTCTGAACCATTTCTCTCCCTGGGAGACTGCTTACTACCCCAGCTGGAACCAGGGCTTCAATATTTTCATCCTCCCAGCATGAGAATCCTTGGGGGAAGTCCAATTCCTTGGGAATGTGGTTATAATTGTCTTATATCTGAAGGGTGGAGCACAGATGTCTCTTTAGAATATATCTTTTCCTAATCCTTGGGTGGCCATCTGCCTAAGATCAAGTGCAGAGTAACAGTAACATCCTACCTGCCAGGATAGTTACACCAAGACCTGGGAATTTTAGTAAGCATATGCTATCCTATCAATGTATAGGGAATACGATAAAGTGAAAAGGAAATTGAGCGAGGTGACAGGAATAAAGTTAGGTACAATTTGATCTTTTCCTCATTAATCTTTCAGTTTTTCATAATCTGCACCTTTCTCTTTCCTCATTCCTAATTTTTCCTTCAGAATGTCACTCCTCCACCAACAATAGCTGGTTTGGAGTTAGTAGAAAGGCAACTCTGTGCCCCTGTGGCAGCTCAACACAGTTCACTTCCTGTTTTGAAGCTGGGCAAAGTGCCCATTGTTACTTTGGTATTACAGTTGTAATTAGTATGGGTTTTGTTGTTGTTGTTGTTGAAAACAAGTTCCTGGCTTGCAGAAACATCTTAAAGGGCTTATTACCTAAAACTATAAAGTAGAGCAGCCATTTGTAAGTGCTCAATTTTGTTTAGTTTTAATTACTTCAATACACAAGAGCAGTACCCCTCACTCAGGCCCTGACCCATGCTCTGCTCCCTGCTCGCAACATTCTTACTCCAGCTATCGACAAAATTCAAGCCTTCCTCGTATTGATAGGGAACCTCTTCCCTGAACAAACTGACAGAGAAGCTGCTATTACTGCTCCTTAAATTGCACTAATGGTTGTCATAGAAACCGACAGGGGTGCTATGGAAAGTGTTATATGTGTATTGTCTGTCTCCCCTGCCGCCTTCTCCGCGGTCGCTAGTGACAGTCCTTAGAATGTGCCAGGCGCATGGTAGAGTGGAAGATGACGTGAAGCTTGTCACAGTGAACCAGTTTGTCTGAACATCTTTGCCACAATGTTGTGATCAAGTCATGTCAGCTTTTCATTATGTGGGTTCTAGGCAGAAGAACACCGGGCCTGTCTGTTCACTCTTAGTGCCAATACTCCAACTTTGGCTATGGAATCTTGCCTAAATCCCACCACATGGTATAGGACTTTCTTTTTGGAAGAGTGGAAGTCTGTTCCAGAGTTATTGCCTCTAAAATTGTGTTTTGTTTTGAGACAGTGTCTCATATAGTTCAGGTTGTCCTCAAAATCACACTGAGGCTAAGGGTGACCTTGAACTCCTGATTCTCCTACCTCTGCATCTCAAGTGACTAGATTTACTGCCATGTGCCACTACACCTTGTTAATTGCCTCTGAAACTGATGGCATAGGAAATGGCAATACCATTTCTCTAATCACCATAACAATTATTACAGGGAAACTGAGGTCTCTTCTTAAAATTTTTAGTATCATTTCAAAAAAAAATTAAGAATGGACTCAAATGGAAGCCAGAGAACAATTTTATTTGAGCTGAAAGGAAAATCCCAGGGCAGGCCATCCATAAACCATAGCAGAAGAGGGGAATGGAAGAAAGAAGAGAAAGGCACACAGTTTGGGCTTCAGGCATGGAGGTCTGCTACATGACAGCAGACATGGTAGGGAAGAGGGGTTTAGGGAAAGAGTAGAGAAGCCCAAAGTACCATAAAAAGCATATGTAGGTTTCTACCAAGCATCCAAAAGAAAAAGACGCAAAGAAAACAAAAGCAAAAACTTGCAACTCTCTGAGTAAGAACTAAGCTAACCAAGCAAATATAACTGGACCTCATGGTGTTGGGCTTGTAGAAACTGAGCTGGAAGCAGGAATTCTGGGGAGAAAAACACTGTGTCTCATTTTATTAAAAATAAAAAATTATTCTGCCTATCTCTTTAGCATGGATTAATATAACCCAAGGTAGTCCCTTGGCAAGGAGATTGACAGGTCTAACCAGAATACACACTGGGCAAATACTCTACCACTGAGCTACATTCCCAGCCGTGTGTTTTATAGTTTAATATTCACCTAGCTGGCTGAAATATAAGTAAGCGTGTAAATCCTTGCAGAGGAGAAAGCTTCTGTACTCAATAATTTTCAAACACATTATCTTTGTGTATAAAATCAACTAAAACTTTTCAAGTAGCTAAATGGTTAATATATTTGTAGCTAATTTTAGAATATTATTTAGATAATGTAGAAATAACTTTGTAGGAAACATTATGCTCCTAAGAGCAGGCAAAAGTATTTATTTAAACATCTAAATGAAAGTAATTGGTAGAGAAAAATAAAAACAAATGGCTATTATAATTGCAATAATATGTGTTAACATTCCTAATATGCAAAATTTATTAGATTATTAGTTACTTAATTTCACCTAGGCTCCAAAAATTATTTTAAATATCCTGTTTCTAAAATTTAATATCTGTGAGGCTGAATCACATAGAGAATATCCACAGTAAGTGGATAAGCTTAAATCTAAGCAGCAAAAATTATAAATAGTATGGAGACCAAGTCAAAGAGAATAAAGATATTATGATCATTTCTCATTAATCAAATTGTAAAACAACAGATATTTTAGAAGTATTCTGATAGGATTCATCTGATAGTTTTTATTTTAAGAAAAGGGAAATGAAAAACTCATCAAATAAACTAATAATATAGCTACCCAACAATCAACCTTTAATAGTTTGGCAACTCAATGGAGTAATGTCAGTGTGTACCATACCTATATTTGGCTTGTTGACTAGTGAGTTCTAGATCCCACATAGCCAATAACACACAAAGTTTCAATGGAGGAACATTTGTGGAATATAGAGTAATCTTCAAACCATTGTCATGCAATTGTCATCGACTGTGACACAGATGAGGTCTGTCTATATTGTTTACCTTTCTATTACTATGAAAAAACCACCATGGCCAAGGCAATACATGAAAGAGCCTATTTCAGGTCATGGTTTCAGAGGGCAGAGGTGGTGGGGAGTCATGACAACAGGTGGCAGGCATGGCAACAGGAACAGAAAGCTGAGAACTCACATCTTAAACCACGAGCAGGAAGTAGAATGAGCAAACTAGAAGTAGGCTAGGATTTTCACTCTCAAAGTCTACCCCCTTAGACATGCCTCCCCCAACAAGGCTGCACCATCCATCATTCTGTAACAGTGCCACCAACTGAGAACCAAATATTCAAGTATTCAAGATTGTGGAGGGGGTGTATTTCTTATTCAAAATACCACAGTGTTATAGTTAACTTTAATTGTAGATTTGACACAGAGTCATCTGAGAAGAAAGCTTCCATCGAGGAATTGCCTAAGTCACATTGGCCTGTGGGCATGTCTATGGGGCATGGTCTTGACTATTAATTGATACAGGAGGTCCCAGAACCATCCCTGAGTGTGTTGTGCTGAACTATATAAGGAGGCTAGCTAGGCATGAGCTTGTGAGCAAGCCATCTAGGAACCATCCTTCATGGTTCCTCCAGTACTTCCTCAGCTGTGAGTGAGTAACCTGGTAAGAGGTGATGCTACATAGACTAGTTAGCAGTCCTCCCTTAGGCTTACCACTTTGAGTTCTTGCCCTAACTTTCTTCAATGATAGACTGTGACCCAAAAGTATAAGTTAAAACAAACTCTTTTATCCCATCAAAATGCTAAATTAATATTCATTAAGTGAAAGCTAAACTGCAGACTATTAATCAAAGAAAAATTTTCTATCTCAAAAAAACTAATTATATTACTCTAATTTCTGCTTTTTTGGGGGTGGCTCTATAGTCTAAGGGCATTTTTCTCCCAGTGCTTATATAAAACTGCAAATGAATGCAGGATTATTACAAAGTAATTGTAATAGTGAACACAGCAAAATCTTAAGCCTAAAATCTGAAAATACCAAGAAAACATTTTCATATGAAAATTCAGTTTATGAGAGTGCTTTAAAGAAATTACACTACCTAAACCAGGGTACCTGGTGCCAGAGACACTTCTTCTAGACATGACAGAGAAGCTGTACCCATGAAATATTAACAATGTGGTTTCCTACATAAGACCTATATAATGACATCATTGGATGATATGCCAATATGGATGAGGGAAATCTCACAAGGGCCTACAACCAGGTAAAGAGGTACAGGCAATCATGAGAGAGGGAAAATCACAAGTGGTCAACCCTAACCACAGCTACAAATGAACAACACTAAACGAACTCAGTAAGTAGTATGTAGGGGTAAGGAGTGTGGTGTGTCAGGATGTGTATGTGTGTCTGTGTCATATCAATGCATGTATGTGTTTTGTGTGAGGTGTGTGCATTTTCACTTTATCCTTTGGTCTCCTGGCATCTCACTCTTGCTTGTCTTATGCACTTCATGTTCTTGACTAAGTCTTCTGCACTGTTGATCTTAAGAGCTTCTGCAACAATCTCCAATTACTATACCATCATAATTGAATAAGTGGTCATGAATTTGGTTCACCAGAGAGAGCTGGGGGATACAGGAGGAGTTGGAAGTGGAGGGGGCTGGAAGAGATGTAAATATAATATTCATATATGAAATTCTTAACTAAGTGAAAAACTAAAAATTATACTTGCTAATATAAATGAAGTTCAAGGGATAAGTCAGAAAATGAAGGATAAGAATTTAATGACTTGATGGCCACATGATCACAATTAGAAACTCTTTCCATTGGAGGAGTAAAAAAGGATCTTGGTCATCCACCAGTTCCAACTAAAACTAAATATCTACTTTCTTTTTCAAATGGTAGTAGCTTGGTGACAAGTCTTGCAAATTAAAGGTGAATGTGCTGGGAGAATGTTGTTCTCACACTCAAATTAATTTGATTGTTTAATATTCTCTCTCTCTCTATCTGTGTGTGTGTGTGTGTGTGTGTGTGTGTGTGTGTGTGTGTGTGTAAGCCAATGGTTCTTTCTTAAGTGTTGTCTGCCTTAACTTTTTTTTGAGTCAGGGTTTGCCATTGGCATAGAACTCAGCAAGTATAGATTGCCATCAAACCCAAGGGATCTACCTATCTCCACTTCCCCTGCTCTAAGATTTCAAGTGCATGGCATAATTCTGGGCTTTAAGAAAAACAAAACACCTCAGTTCTGGAGCTCAGCATCAGATCTTCATGCCTCCATGCCAAGCACTTTACCAACAGAGCTATTACTACATCCCCTAGTTATTTTAATAATATGCTAGTATCCACTGGAAAACCAATTGATTCTTCATCCATCAAGATTACTTTTGATGTGGGTTGGTGAAGATTTTCTCCCAGTCTGTTGGTTGCCGTTTTGTTCGAATGACAGTGTCCTTTGCCTTACAGAAGCTTTTCAGTTTCATGAGGTCCCATTTATTGATTGTTGATCTCAGGTCCTGAGCTGTTGGTGTTCTGTTCAGGAAGTTGTCACCTGTGCCAATGATTTCGAGGGTTTCTCCTACTTTTTCTACTAGTATATTTAGTGTGGCCGGCCTTATGTTAAGGTCTTTGATCCACTTGGATTTAAGTTTGGTACAAGGTGATAGGTATGGGTCTAATTTCATTCTTTTGCAAGTGGACATCCAGTTGGACCAGCACCATTTGTTGAAGATGCTGTCCTTCTTCCATTGTGTGGTTTTGGCTTCTTTGTCAAAGATTAGTTGGCCATAGGTGTGTGGGTCCATGTTTGGGTCTTCAATTCGATTCCATTGATCCACTGGTCTGTTTCTATACCAGTACCATGCTGTTTTTATTACTGTTGCTCTGTAGTACAGCTTGAAATCTGGGATGGTGATACCTCCAGATGTTTTTTCATTGTACAAGATTGATTTAGCTATTCTGGGCTTTTTGTTGTTCCATATGAAGTTGAGAATAGCTTTTTCCAGGTCTATAAAGAATTGTGTTGGTATTTTGATAGGAATTACATTAAATCTATATATTTCTTTTGGTAGGATAGCCATTTTTATTATGTTGATCTTACCTATCCATGAGCATGGTAGATCTTTCCATGACGTCCCATGCCCAGAGGGTGGGGAGGGTGATTCTCCGCCCTTCTTTTTGGTTATTTGAAGGATAACTGAAAACTCTGATATTTAGGGGAAGAGATTACAAGCTGATAAATGGTCCTGTTTAATGGGTTTTGGAGGTTAACCCCAGGGACTTACTACTTTTCCTTTTCTGTATCCTTCTTCCTCTCCTATGCATAGGCTTGAGAAAAATGAGACATAGACATAGCACAGGAAGGTCTAAGAAGAAGGGACAGATTATTGAATATGCCCTTATACCTTTGTATATTGATAAAAAATTAGTAATATATTTGGCTAAAGTGGTATTGACCATTGTTTATTGTGCAAAAATAAGATTGTATTGGATTACATCGGTATTGATCTTTGTATATTGATACAAAATTAAGATTATAGTTGGCCACAATGGTATTGACCCTTGCATATGGACGTAATATTAAGATTGTATTGGGCTACATAGGCATTGATCTTTGTATATTGATACATAATTAAGAGTATATTTAACCACAATTGAATAGATCTTTGTATATTGATACAAAATTAAAGGTAACGTTTCCTAATGGTATCATACCTAGAGAGACTTAAAAATAAAATGTGAAGCTCTGGCCTCTTGATACCAACCATCTAAAACTGTCTAGGATAGTTAAGTAAAACAAACTCCTAGTCATGCAAACATGTTACTTTGTTAGCTACTATGACAGTCTATCACAGATATTCTCTAAACTACCCAGTAATCAAGTTGTTAAGAGACAAGCAACATTTGCTTATCTAAATACAAGAGATGGATAGGGCATCTTCAAAAACCCCAAGAGATCTGCAGAATATGGCATTCAAAGATGTTATCTTAAATTAAGATTTTTTTTTATATCGAGACATATCAGCTCCTGACAGCACCCCCTATTCTACTCCAAGTAGAAGATAAGCATCAAAGAATCTCCAGTGTGAGATGGTTGAATTAGTGGCAGGCCTATCTCTTGGCATGAAAAAACCCCTTGCTCCAACTGCAGACAGACTGCTGTCCAAAAAGGACAAAACTTGGTAGCAGGGAAGTTGACAGCCTAACTCTGCCAAGACAGGGTAGGTAAGTCCTTCATAATCCCTGCTCTACAATAAATGTCTGTCAGAGAAACAGGACCCAAAGGCTGAAGACTGATGCAGAAATGTATGGAGAGAAAATGGGAACTGTCCAGGCAGTCACTGGTATGTCATTTCTTAGTTTTGGAAGTTGCAGGCCCTGCACTTCCTATATAAGCAGATATATTTATCCCTCTCAGGTCTCTGAGGTGGTTGAAGAATAGACAGCTAGAGTCTCATAGTTAAATTTTGAGTTGTTTAGGAATCAAGAGGGTGTTATAGATCTAAGAAGATACTATTAAAAGTGTGTTGCAAGTTAGTATGAATGTTGAGTCAGACATAGACCTTTAAACTCATGGAGATGGTTAGATAGTAGAATGTTAAAGTCAGGGGCCAAATATGTATAAACTGGACATTGGGAAGGTATACTGGGCCATTTAACTCTCATAAATGTGGCATAATTATATCTGTTGTTTTGTATAATATTTACTGTTATAAGAGAAGGAACCATCTGTTGGACTGAAAGGGGAAACTTCTAGGGGGAAGAGGGTGGAAGGGTGGGATAGGAAGGGGGAATAGGGAAGGGTTTGTGACTGAGATGTAACTTGAAGAAAAAAAAATATAGTATTAAAAAAAAGATTACTTTTTGAAAGTAAGATTTGCCTTTGATTAAATACTGTTGGTACTGACCCAATTACACAAAGCAACACATCAAAACTCCTTCTGTACAGTGGCTTGTAGATAGTGAATAGAAGCAAGACCTTTCTATGTTTACACTCAGTGAAAGAGAGGGAAGACAAAAAGACTTACTATCTGTGCAGAGTGCTATGAAAACTAATAAAAGAGACTGAGGAATGGTGGGAGAGAGTTATTACAGACAGGGTTCTGGGAAACACCACAGAAATAACTAGGAAAAAGTATTCCTGGCAAGGAGACCAGTAATCCAAAGGGCTTAGGCAAAGACACAACTGAGGTACATGAGACAGGTAAGAAGGAGTATGATACCAGGAAAGAAGGCAAAGGAGGAAGTGATAGCAGAGGAAGTGAAAAAAAAAAAAACAGTGGAGTCTGAATGTACAATGATGAATGTTGGGAGGGATTTAACAACAAAGTGAAATTATTTTACTTCTATTCTTAAGAAACAATCATGCTAGCTGTCATGGAAAGAGCAAATGGGAAGGGTATGGGGTATCTAAGACAAAGCTGGGATTACCTCATGTAAAGAGCATGGTGTACACTTCTAAGAGGTGGCAGTAGAGGAAATGAGGAGTATACAGAATCAATGTGCATTTTGATTACAACCTAGCCATCAAAATTCAGCAATACCAGTCCATTTAATGTCTCACAGAAAGCAACCTCCCTCTGCCTTTTATCACCCATCTAAAATAGATGAAAGCTTGGCATGCCCAAGATTTTCCTCTAGCTTCATTTTCCGTTTGCCTTGGTGAGTTCTACCACTCCAAGGACTTAACACAGAGACATGAGGACAAAGACAGGCAACTGCTGGGCTGCAGACAAACAGAAACTTCTGTCCATCCTCTAACCCTTGTTTGTCATCATGAGTTTGTGGGTTGGGTGGGGCTGATAACATCTTGTCACATCTTTCTTTAGCCTGGGCTTTAGCTCAGGAGTGATTGTATTGGGGTATTAGACAACTTTGTCTGAGGAGACAATTACTATGAAGCCCGAGACATTCCAGCTCAGTGTAACATTGGCAGAGGAGTTCCTATAAGGGGTAGGAAGGCAAGAAAAAGAGTGGTGAGTGTGATCCACAGTGTGATATATCAACAAATACAGACAGCCTCTGTCTCTTCAGGCATGTGATTCAGTCGGGGTCCTTTATTTACTGAATGTTTGTGAATTATAACTGGAACATTACTGTCTGGATTTCTTTTAGACCCAGAGCATTTGTAGCCTCTTTCAGAATTACCCACCATTCCCATTTAAAAGAACTTATATTTTTTTCAATCCCCTATGCCCCCCTCCCACACTCCCAAGAAACAACTAGATGGACTCAAGACTCATTTAAGCCTTCTCTACACTTGCTAAAATCATCATACTTCACGCCATCTGTTGCCTGATAAGGCTATTCCAATGTCACCAACTGGTGGAGAAGATCTTTGGCCTCAGCTAACATTTTCTGTTGACATTGTGACATTGTGCCCAGCTTGTGATGAGGCCTAATGTAGGATGAACAGCTTTCCAAGCCATAAAAAGTCCACATCAGCAAGGTATTTGTGGACCAGGATCCAAGGTCCTCCATACTAACCTCACCATTTTTGCATCTCACATCACTACTAACGGTTTAAATTTTGTTCTAATTAGATGTCTGTGCCCACAAAGAAAGGTTATCGTCTCAGAGAGCTGTTTCTCACTGGAATGGCGACAGAGACTTCCTGCCACTTTGGCCTGCTATGTAGTCATGGGTAGCCCACCTTTGACTGTGAGGTATGCCCTTCTTCCCTTTGCTTGTCCAATACCAGAGATATTACAGTATCCAGCACTTACAGGTGGAAGACCCATGCAAGTGTACCATTCTCACTGGGCAGCTCATGTCTGGTCACTTAAATGTAATTCTAATGGTGAAGGTTCATTAAACTACTAGAGATTAATATTTGCCAAGGATAATGAGACACAGAAGTAGACAATTAAAAACACAGATTACAATTGAGCATAGCAATTCCATACTAAACTGTAATGTATGTATTCCAATTTTTGCATATGTTCATGTATGCATGTTCATGTGGGTGCACATATGTGTACAGCTATGTGCACATGTGATAGCCATACATCAGTCTTGAGTGTCATTCCTGTAAAAAAAAATGGCTAATTAAATTGTTTACCAGTATTTATATTATCATTAACTGGTTCAGCAGCTAATCCTTATTCAGACATTATAAAAGAATACACAGACACCATGTGGATTTTAACAAGCCTTGGCCTGAATTGAGCAATCTTGGCCCACCTAAGCTAGCTCTTAATTCTATTACTCAAATATGACTGCAGATATATACACGTCCCCTTGGACTGCCTTTCTCCACATTATGCCGATGTTCCTGGCCATGTGGAATGAGGTTCTTTTTTCTAACCCATGGTGTGTGTGCATCTTCTTCTTCCTCCTGCTGCTGGCTGCAATGCCTTAATCCTCTGTCTAAAGCACAGGCTTCCTGTTCTAATCTCAGGAAGTCCCACCTTCTCTGTCTTTGTCCAATCTCAGGCCTCAGCATTTTATTTAACCAATCAGAGTCAATGTAAGAAACAGACAGCAAGCAGGACCAATTAACTAACATTTAGAATGCTTAACACTACGCCATCATATTCCTCAGAAGCAATCTATCTTTTTTTTTTAAAGATGAGGTCTCTCATTGACCTGGTACCCACAAAATAGGCTAGCTTTCTGTCCAGCAATTCCTAAGGATATTCCTGTTTCTGTCTCCCTGTCTCTAGGATAACAAGTGCATGCCATCATACCTGGCTCTTTTTAAATTATAGGTTCTGGGAATTGAAAGCCTGTCCTTATGCTTAACTAGCAAGTATTTTAACAAACTGAGCTACTTCACCAGCCCTAACTTTTGACCCCCAACCACTTAAGATTATCCAGGATCAACTTGACAAATAATTGTATACTAAGTCGACACATATAACTATGGTTTGCCTTGTCTTTCATTGGCACATGCAATGTCCTCAGGGATACCAGAGCTGATCAAGAAAAAAATATATAATCACAAGATTATTATTAATAAAGACCCTTGTTTGAATGTCACTATGACATATTTTCATGTATATGTGTGTGAAAATGTGGAAAGAAATGCCCCTTACAGAATCAGATTCCCCAACAATGGCACAAACCATTATCCAAATGGAAAAGATATACCAAGTCAGGAAAATTACCAAGAGGTCTGACAATTCCATGAAACAACATTAAATGGTCTCTGGCCAAAGATTTCCAAAAAGCACCAGTGCGGGTTTTATAAACCTAGAGTTTATAAAATATAAAATATCTAATATATGGCTAGTAAATGTTGGACACAATGTTGATTTATTTATTTAAACATTTATTTATTAATTCAAGTACATCTCCACCACAGCCCCCTCCTTCTACCCTTCCCAGTCCCACCCTTCCACCCTCTATCCCCTCTTCCACCTATCCTACTCCTCCCATGTGGGGTGCCTCCACATATCAGCCCCCCTCAGTTCATCACTCATATGAGGGTTAAGATCTTCCTCTTGCACTGGGGCCCTACATGGTGGATCCACTAGAGTGAAGTGTCCCACTAACAGGTAGCAAAGACCATGCTCCTGCTCCCCTGGGTTTGTTGACTGTAGGATAGCCATCCTGTACTAGATGGCTAAAGTCCAGTTATAAGTGAGTAGATGCCATGTGCATCTTTCTGAGTCTGGATTAGCTCACTCAGGATAAGATTTTCTAGTTCCATCCATTTGGCTGCAAATTGCATCATTTCATTGTTTCTGATGGCTGAGTAGTATTCCACTATGTAAATGTACCACAGTTTTGTTTTGTTTTATCCATTCTTCAGTTGAGGGACATCTGGGTTGTTTCCAGTTTCTAGCTGTTACAAATAAAACTGCTGTGAACATACTTGAGGAGATGTCCTTGTGGTTTGGTGAAGAATCTTCAGGATACATGCCTAAGAGTGGTATGATTGAGTCTTTTTTTTTTCTTTTTCTTTTTTTTTATTTATTACTTCAAGTTACATCTCCATCATAGTGTCCTCTTTCCACCCCTCCCAGTTGCACCCTCCTACCCTCTTCTCCCTCTCCCACCCATCCCACTCCTCCGATGTGGATGTGGAGTGTCCCTACATATCAGCCCCTCTTGAGGCAGAGATATTCCAAGTTTTCTAAGATATCATCAGACTGACTAATGGGACCTTATGAAACTGAAAAGCTTCTGTAAGGCAAAGGACATTATCATTAGAACAAAATGGCAACCTACAGATTGGGAAAAGATCTTCGCCTACTCCACATCTGACAGAAAACTAATATCCAAAATATATAAAGAACTCAAGAAATTAAACATCAAAAAACAAATAATCCAATAAAAATGAGGAACAGAGCTAAACTCAGAATTCACAAAAGAGGAATCTCTAATGGCCAAGAGACATTTGAAGAAATGCTCAACATCCTTAATCATCAGAGAAATGCAACTGAAGTTGACTCTGAGATTCCATCTCACACTGTGAGAATGGCTAAGATCAAAAACTCAAATGACAGCACATGCTGGTGAGGTTGCCAGAGAAAGGGGAACACTCTTCCATTGCTGGTGGGAGTACAAACTTGTATAACCACATAGACACAATGTTTTAAGTTATCTTTAAAAAATAAAAGGTAGGTTGTGAATTCCTAAAGGGAGGTTTAGTCTGACTTAATATTTTGGCTGACTGAATAAGTAATAATTAAATATGGCTCTTGTCTAATAATACATTAGTGGTATTGTGAAGATATAAACAATATAAAGCCAGTGTATGGAAGACATTTTTGAATTATGTAAAACTTTCATTAGAAACAAACGCATGGATTCTAGAGGAAGACAGCAAAAAGTTTGATCCTAGAAGCAGGCAAAGAGTGGCAGATACTAAGGAATAGATAGGAAAAAAAACCCTTCCTCTTTGTAGGAAGAATACAAAACCTCTCCAAGCACAGGACATATGGTATTCTTAGAGAAAGATGCATAGAGAAAGATATAGGAAATGTCTCCCACCTCTGGAGGAAGAGCAGGCCACTATTCATGTCTTAAGGTCCTACACCCATGCTAAGCAGAGGTCTACCACTACTAACAGAACTTTCTCCTGAAGTTGACAGCTGATTCACAGAAACTGTTTGCCGTGAAGGGGACATGTATAAACACTGAACATCCTCAAACCTGAGAATTTCATACAGTAAGAAAGAGGCTAAGACTGAGCAAGCCCGGACCAGGGCACAAATAATTCACCCTACCTGTCATGAGCCTACATTAGAAATAAAGCTACAGGAGTGCATGCCTGAGAAGAGTCATCCCAGGGTTCAAATACACAGGATTGTTTATGACATAAAGATGGAGGAAAATATATGTATATATATAAAAGCACTCTGCTGTCCTACTATCTGCACCTAGATATGTGAGGTGTAGTAGATGCAGGGATGACTGGAGAAAATCACAAAGGCAGTTTAGATCCTGACTGGAGTAAGTCCATCCTCTGCACCAAGAGTCTGACATATAGAAAGGCATGCCTGTGTCTGGATGTGGATACAGTTTACCTCTGTATGAAATCATTCCCAGTACTCAATCAAAATGTGTGAGATTCAAACTAAGAGCAGGGAAAGACTGTACATTGTCAAGAGCTAAAGCAGTTAATATAACAGGACTCAGAGATGAGTCAAGTACTGTACTGGGATAATGCACCAGGGAACATTACTATGATTAATATGCTTTAGGCAGTAACAGAAAATATGGAACATGGACAAATGCATGGGAAACTTCTGTAGAGAGATAAAAACTAATAAAATAAAACCATTGCAAATACTCACACATATGGAATCAGTAATCTTGGCAAGGGAGTTTACATCAGTGTGCATACACTAAATCTGACGTTATAAGAGAGTAGTGCTGTGGTTCCTGTACAAGATGTCATTAAAATTTTTGAAGCATTCCGTGCTTTCTAAACACTTTTTTCAGAAGGATTTTTGATGGATTTACAAGCAAACTTATTAGAGACAATAAAAGAATTGATGAATTAGAAAATAATCCTGTGTGCGTTATTTTGGTAATATATAAACTAAAAAAGATCCACACCACCAAAAAATTCATCTCCCAAGGGCTCTTGAATAATATATGCTTTAATATACATTGGATGAAAACTGAAAGAAAAAGCAAATGGGACAGAAAAATATCTGAAAGACAATAATCATGAACTTTATAAAAATTATTAAATAGTTCAAAAGAAAGATTCAAGATGGTCAGAGAAACAAAAGCAGAATAAATGCCAAAATAATATAGCTACTAAAAATAAAATATTATTATAAGATTTTCAAAGCAAAGGATGAAATTAAGCATATTGCATAAACAGGAACAAAGTGTAACAGCAGAAAACCATGTAACACAAAAATAGTGAAGTGACAAGTTATAGTATTTAAAAAAAGGGAAACCAATAATTTGTCCCATCAAATATGTCCCTCAAAAGTGCAGATAAAACATAAAACTGTTCTAGTCAAGCAATGAAGATTTTTTTTCCCATAATAACTGAGTCACACAAAATGTTAAAGAAAATTCCTCAGTAAGAGGAAACCGAAGTCCAAGCACAGTGCCTTAGAAATGCTTGTCAGTTTGCCTTAAGCAATAGTAAAATTAGCTGAACACAAAAATACACATGTAAATTAAAGAAAAATAAATGATAGCTGACAGAATTTGTGGTATATGAAATATTTGAGATAATATCAATGGATTTTACATTTTTATTGAACAGCAGTTAATACATTAACAATAGAAGAACAAGTATGTACCAGTGTTCTATTTGATTTTTGTTACTGTAATAAACATGACCGAAAGCAACCCAAGTAACAAACTGATCATTTCATCTACCAGTTTATAAACCACCATTGAGGGGAGGTGGGGTAGGAATTGAAGGCAGGAACCTGGAGGCAGGAACTAAAGCAAACACTGTGGAAAATGCTGCTTAGTGGCTTGGTTCTTGTTGCTCAGCTACCTTTCTTACATCGTCTGGGCCCACTTGCCTAATGTTGGCACCTACCACAGTAAGCCAGACCAACCTACATCAATTAACCATTCAGAAGATACTCCATAAACATGCCCACATGCCACTCGGATAGAGACAATTCATCAACTGGGGTTCTCTTTTCCCACATATGTCAGGCTGGCAAAGAATAGTGATCACATCCAGAAATTAATTAATGAACTTAAAATGGCCATTTTTTTGCTGAAAAGCATAGATGGTTGTCAAACAAAATAGCAGCACGACATTTCAAATTTTCAAAAAGGTCCTTAAAAAGTAAAGTGACAACTCTGCATAAATAGAAACTTTTATATGCCTCCTTAAAAAGTGTGAAAAACTCAGTTTTCAAAGGTGTAATTTCTCAGTACAAACTGAAAGTAACTTGTCATTATATGGAAAGCTCTCTTTGATGCTACTCTGCATATTACTTCACTTTATGCCCCCTAGTTTTGATACAGGGACAGCTACAAATGCTAGATACACAGGAAAAATGGCACATGGAAAATTTATGACATTTGCAAGCAACATTCTTAGTAAGGGATGGAACTGGCATCCTCACTAATGCATCCAGGTTCCACGCTCCAGGTTCAAAAAGGCTACCCTGATATCATGACAAGATGCTAAAACAGAACTGATGTAAACTCATATTAAAACCAGATGCTAAGAAGTTATCATGGGTTTCCATAAAGATTTCATCTCCTAAATATCCCAGCAGAGTGTACACCATAATAGAAAACAGAAAATGTTCAAATAATAGAAAGTATTTATGCTGAATACTAACTAAACTAACAACACATTAGGAAGTAATAAGTTGTTATAGAAAAAGACAAAATCATATAGAAATGCATAATGTATATTATTTAGTGAAAGTGAATTTAAAAGGACTATACAGTTTAGCGTTGTTAACAATCATAAATGCCAGAGTAGTGACAATTTGATTGAAGATAATTTGATTTGCTTTTTTTAATCTGTATTTTTATTTCTTTTATATCACTTTAAAAGGAAAAATTTTAAGACAGAAGAAAATATGTGTGAATATATTTAATCTCTTTACATGATTCTTATTCTTTAGAAAAGCTAAAGAAAAATAAAATTCTACTTTTATACTTGTCTAAGTGAAAATTTAAAATATCTGAATGCTAAATTGGTAAAGGTAAATATAAATTAAAGTGAGAAAATTAAATTATTCTAATCATATATTATTCAAAATAGTATCATTAATATAATCATTCCCATTATGTTGCTCAAAATGCTTAAAATCCTCATCATCGATATTGGTGGGATACTGTAATAATGAAGCCATTATGGACACTTACATTAGAATAATAAATTAATCAGGAAAAAAACCCCACCAGATTCGAGCCAAGTGATACTAAAGGAATTGAGCTAAGATACCAAAGAGATAAACAAATGAAAATGGCCAAAGGCCCATTTAAAAGCATATTCACAGTCAGTAGTAATTATAACTATTCTTCCTCATTAGATGGGCCCTGTGTTACTGCTGAGCTAAAAATGTTCTATTTAGGAAATCTTATAGTATATGGTGTGACCATGCAGGTCTATGTGGTAGCAGGAACAGAGTGGGATAGGCCCCTTTTTGCACACTCCGTTCTGAATACCACCCCCATTTCCAGTGTTAGTTCTCTACTTCAAAGATCCAGTTTCCCTGATCTAGAAAAAATTAATAGTTTTCTACCAGAATTCTACTCTTATTCCTTGGCGCCTACATTTTCTTCTCTATTCAAAAGCCAGGATATGTACTCATATTCTCAGAACTACCCAGGAATCTCAAATGGCATCTTCAAATAAAACACAAGTTATTAAGAATGGAGAGACAGCTTCTAAAGTGCTCTCCACACAGACATGAGAATCTGGATTCTGCTCTCCAGGACCTACATTAAAAAGTCATACATGATGGGGTGTTATTCTGCCACCCCAGCAGCAGACCTATGGAGACAGGAGAAGCCCTGGAACTTGCTGGCCAGCCAGTCTTGGCCAGCAATGAGCTCAGTCAGACACACTGTCTCAAAAATAATTACTGGGCAATGAAGACACCTCACATCAACCTTTGGCCTTTACATGTTTACATATATGTATGTACACACACACACCCCACATCAACACCCATATGTATATATTACATGTACAAATATAAGCTATTGTATTATTAGTCTTGTTTCCTTGATTTCCACATGTATATATTACATGCACAAATAAATATAAGCTATCATATTATTAGTCTTGTTTCCTTGATCAGATTTTTTTTCAAGCCTGAAACATAGTTTAGTGGAAGTAAATTATTTACTTACTTGTTGAAGTTATAAAG
The DNA here is from genome assembly GCA_907164525.1 of Lophiomys imhausi. Taxonomy (NCBI): domain Eukaryota; kingdom Metazoa; phylum Chordata; class Mammalia; order Rodentia; family Muridae; genus Lophiomys; species Lophiomys imhausi. The sequence goes on along the minus strand of CAJQZJ010032201.1, from coordinate 1,510,472 downwards.
AAACCTACTATTTCAGTGTCTAACATAAATTTGGTAGAATCAATGGCTTTATCTGGGGTTTCCACAGCTATCCGTTGAGCATAATCTGCCTGAAACAGTGGGATTCAGTAAGTATTCACAGATTGTGTACTGCTTTAGTAAGCTGAGTGAATGAGAAATCATATTAGCAAGCCTCAAGAAGAAAAAATGAAAACACATTCCATTTTACTTCATAAAAATGTTATAGCCAGTCTACTTAAACATCATTCTAAGATTGCAACTCTCAAGTTCAAGCTAGGTTTTGATATTCCTCTAACCATCAATGGTCTGAATTTATGTTATTTAATTCCATCCACAGCTTGTCATTTTCATGAGCCAAGTGCTATAGGGTAAGGTTAATATCAGGCCAATACAAGCTGTGTGAGATATACAGAAATGCTGCACTGGATAAGAGGTGAGAGTCCAGAACAATTGAAGGAACAGTTCATCCATGCATCCTACTTGGAATTTATTAAGAGAAAATAAGCCCACTAAGATTGACTTATCAGAAGCTGTTTCTTCTCTGATACATGGAGAAAAGACTGTACTGAGATATTTGTGCACCAACTATTCACAGAAGTATAATTGATCATGGATGAAAACAGAAAGCAAGCAAAAGTACCCATTGTCAACAGAGGCAGAGGAACATAAGTTCAAGGTTGGTCTGGGTCACAGAGTGAGTTTAAGGTCAGCTTGTATAACTTAGAGAGATTCTGTCTTATAGTAGAAAGTGAAAAGAAAGATATGTAGTAACTCAGTGGTAGACCATTTACCTAGCTTGCAGAAAGCCCCAAATTCAACCACTGTATGACACACCAACCAAATGTAAACAAATATGCTATATGTGTATGGTAGTGCATAATTCATCCTTTAAAAGAAATGACATCTGACAAATGATAGAACATAAATGACCTCTGAAGACACTGAGATAAATGACAGGAGTCATTCACAAAAGACAAGCTGCATGGTTTATATCTAATTGTCTACATTAGATATCTCACAGATATATCCATATATATAATGTAGGCAATTCCACAGGAAAAAAATAGAATGGTGGCTGCTCTCTTGAGGGAGGGAGGAAAGAGAAAGATGTTTAATAGGTCCACAGACCTGTTTGGCAAGATGAAAAGCATTCTGGGGCTTAGTTTTACTATACTGAATATTATTAATACTACTGAACTGCAAACTTATGAATCACCAGTGAGCTACATTTTCTTGTGTATTTTCCATTAGGATTAAATGGTTTTTTTAAATGAGATTTGATTTTAATTCAAGTAAATATTCTTCCAGGGTAAATTAAGAAAGTAAACCAATCAAGGAGAATCAAAGCTGAGCAATCTTGAAGTACGAAACTGAGATATTTAGTATCTTGAACTAGAAAAACATACAAAGGGGATTGCATCAGGATCCAGTCAGAACGATCATACTGTGGAATGCTCCCATCTGAGCAGGACACGGCCTTTTCTTTTGAACTGCCAGTAGCTATGACTATCCACAGGGCATCTATAGAAGACTAGGACCATCCTTTAACTTCCAGTCATGGAGGTGGACAAAGGCTCATGAGGCCATGCCAGTCTCTGAGGACTTATAGGCGGTTCACGGTTGTTGGGGAGAGAAATTTTCTTCAGTGATGTACCTTCTCATAAGCTGCCCATGTAAACAAATCTCATTCATGTTCCTGTAGGTAACTCCGATTAAACTCATTGGCTTGCCAAACTAGACTTGAGTGGAACTGCCTCTTTGATCTGTTGTTGGTCCCCGAGCTGGGGTGAAGAGATACTTATTTTATTCATTTCCCTGAGCAGCCTTTAAACTCGATAGTTGGAGCTGGGGACACAGCTCAACAATGAACAGGACTCACAGAGTTCTAGCCTCCATGGCTCTTACACACATGTGGTACACACATACACTCGCATATACAAATACATAAAAATAAATAATTCTTTAAAAGTCAGAGAATAACTGATTTCAAAAGCTTAGAAGTCAGGGACTTTCTCAGAGGCATGGGGTAACTGATCCCTTCATTAGATAGGGAAAAAAGTCTGCTGCTATGAACTGACAATCTTAGTTCTCCCAAGAGAATTTATTATATTTTTCTTTGAATAAATAGGAAACATCCAGGCATTTGAAGGAGATCCCTGAGTAGCAGGGGTTCCCTCCCAGACCCTGGATTAGGTACAAACCACACCTAAACACCTGTTTTCACAGAGCGATCCTTTACTAGGGAAGAAAATTTCAAGTGTTTACTCTCTGACTCAGGCAGAAAAACAGCAGCAAATAACTTCACAGGTGTTAACTTTTAAGAAGAGAAAAAGGAGAGGACTATGTCAGCGTGAACTAGGATACCATGCCATGGTATATTTCGATTGGGCATGTTAATTAGGTGAGCTAAAGAGGGTTTTTGATTGCTGGACTTCAATACTTTGATAGCTGGACCTAGACAGTCAGTCTCAGGAGGAGGAAATGGCCAGATAAGGGAAGGAATACACCTTAAGAGTCTAATCTAATGGTTTTTTTTTAGCAAGAAGAGGGAATAGGAAAGATGGGTAAGGCCTGTCTGAACCATATTGGCTAGGCCTGGACTGGGTAGAGTCCCTTGAGTATTGAACTTCCATAATATGCAAAGTGGGTTCTTTTTGTTTTTGTTGTTGTTGTTTTATACATATCACTTCATCTATTTTGATTAGCTTTTGCTATTGTCTTTGGTTCAAATTTTGGCATGTGACAATCTTTGTCAAATTCAAGCATAGCAGCAAAATATGAGCATTTTACATTTGTTTAAACAAACTGCAAAAGCTGGGTGTGGTGGCACAGGCCTTTAATCCTAGCACTTGGGAGGCAGAGGCAATCTGATCTCTGAGTTCCAGGCCAGCCTGGTCTACAAAGTGAGTTACAGGACAACCAAGACCACACAGAAAAATTCTGTCTCAAAAACAAAACAAAAAAACAAACTGCAGATACAATTGGTTTAAAACAATTTGAAAGAAATCATACACACCAAAATTAGAGCCAAGATTCAAACATTTTCCCAGGCCAGAGGTGAGTTCTTTATTCCCAACTGAAATGACAACTCACTATTAAGTCAAATTTATATAAATACATAATGGTGTATGAGCCATGTGACCTTTCTCAAAATAGTCTTGGTTTTTACCTTGAAAATCCAAATGAGGAAAGGGCTGTGACTTCTTAGTAGTGTGCTTCCCTAACAGGCATAAAGCTCGGGGTTCTATCCTCAGTATGAGAGAGGGGGAGGGGAAGGAAGAGGAGAAGGAAAAAGAGAAGGAATAGGAAAAGAAGGTTTCATAGAGGAAGACAGAACTGGAGAAGAAGGGAAGGACAAATGAATTGTGGGTTTACTTGATGTGCTATTGTAGTCTGGAATGTTTTACAATTATGATCATATTAGTGAAAGGAAAAATGCCCACATCACAGATGTACTTCACGGCCCACAATGCTTTAGGGTTCCCTGAGAAAATGATTGGTCAATGGGTTACTTTAGGAAAAGCAATCAGCTTTTATTACCATGACTGACAAAATCTTGAGATGTTTGAGTCCTCTCATAAAACTCTGTCATGTTTCCACAGATTGTGCACACGTGCTTCCATGTGGGAGGTCATCTCCACACTGCGCACAACACCTCATGATATCAGTCCTGGAGCTGTTATGCCATCCTGTCTAAGAAAAAATGACAAGACAAAGGGGCACATTTCCTGAATATTTTTATCTATTATTTATTAAACCCACAAATTCAGAACCCACAGACATGGGAGGCTAATTCTACTACTTTAGTAATAATAGTAAAAACTGAACTCTCTCTTCATAAAGACTTCTGCTTTCCTTCTAGCAAAATCCTGAGAGTACACTAAAAATAATCCAGTCCACCAGTTTTAGATTAAGACCATCAAAAGCAACATTGCAGAGAATTACTGTAAATGTGTGTGTAATGATTATTCTAGAATGTTCCAGTGTACCAGTAAATTACCATGGACAGAATTTGAAATGCTACAGCTAAATGAAAGCGTAAATAACTTTTAAATGTAGAAGTACCAAAAGAAAGAAGAAAGAAAAGGGCATAGCAAGTTAAGGAAATTGTTTGGGTGTCTTACAAATAAATTTTCAAACAATCAAGACCCCAGTGGTCACATGACTCTATTTTCCTTCCCTAGTTCCCAAAGCCCTTAATGGAACCAGCCAGAATATTTCTTAAAGTTCGTGTATTTCCTGAGTCTTGGCATTTTGGGAGTGAGAAAGCACAATGGAAATGTTTCTGGCCCCGGTGGCAAATACTGTTTAACAGGCTTAATCACAGCCATGAGAGCCTCTCTTCAAACAAAACCTATCACTTACCAGTGACGTCTATGGCTGCCGGGTGTTTGTTTCAGTTGGTGACTTCGTACATAAAATATGAGTAATATGCAACGCTCAAAATAAGTTTATATGTCCTCAACCCCAGTTCCCTTCCCACCAGCTCCTTCCCACACACACTTGTTTTAAATGAATGGAAAGTAACCAAAACAATCCAGATGGCCAAGTGCCATTGTGAGGATAGTAGTCATTTTAAGGCTGAAACAAATATCATAGCTCCTCCCCTAGCCCTCTCACGAATGTTCTACCCTATTCACTACACAGAGTGTTCTCCTCCTGGAGACTATTGGATAGGGATCCTTGAAAGAAGAAAAACACTGCACCAAGGGCCACCTGCACGCATGTGTGTATTTGAGGCAAGAGTAAATAACTATAGTACCCAGCAGAGAAGGGCCTTACAGATCAGCTTCCCACCTGTGAGGTAAACAGCAGGCAAGACCCCACACAGCCTCCATCTTCTCACACCCAAATGTAGCCCTAGGTAGCTCTTAGCTACTCACTCATTTATACTCTACCATCTAGTAAGTTGTTATTGTAGAAGGAATTGGGGAGACAGGAAAGGGAGTACCCAAGCTTCTGGATTATTTGGGTCTTAAATTAATACACTGAACAGTCAGCAACAAAGTAAGTAAGCATGGGAAGGCCACAAATACGTACTTCCTCTATTATTTTCAGGAGATAATACTGGGAAATGAAGAGATTAGAGATGACAAAAACAGGGCTGAAGAGATGGCTCAACTGTTAAGAAAGACCATGTGCCTAGAAGAGGACCCAGTTTGGATTGCAGCACTCATGGGGGGTCTCCTCTCAATGGCCTATACCTCTAGATCCAGGAGATCAAATGTCCTCTTCTGGCTTCCACACGAGCACACGTGTGCAAGCACACACACACATTTTTTTTAATATAAATCTTACTAGCTTATTTATTTATTATTTTTGTTAGGTTTTTTGTTTTTGTTTTTGTTTTGGGGGGGTGAGACAGGGTTACTCTGGCTGTCCAGGAACTTGCTCTGTAGACCAGGCTAGCCTCAGACTCAGAGATCCATCTGCCTCTGCCTCCGAAGTGCTGGGATCAAAGGTGTGCACCACCACCGCCTTGTGAAAAATAAAAATATATTTTTTTAATAATTTATTTTTTATTTCTTCAAGTTACATCTCAATCACAATCCCCTCCCTACTCCCCACTCCAGTCCCACCCTTACACCCTCATCCCCCTCAGCCCCACCATCCTCTTCCCTTCTTTTTTTTTTTTTTTTTTTAGTTTAAGGTATTTATTTTTCCCCCCAACAGTTCTCCCTTTCAGTCCAAATAATGGTTCTTTTTCTTATAACTATAAATACAATACAAAACAACAGAAATAATAAATAGGCCACGATTATAAGAGTTATATGGCTTAGCATACATTCCCAATGTCCAGTCCATATGTATTTGGCATCTGACTTTAACATTCTACTATCTAACCATCTCCATGAGTTTAAAGTTCTATATCTAACTCAGCTTTCATACTAACTTGCCTCATAATTTTAAAAATATCTTCTTAGATCCAGAACACCCTCTTGATTCCTAAACAACTCAAAATTTAACTATGAGACTCTAGCTATCTATTCTTCAACCACCTCAGAGACCTGAGAGGGATAAATATATCTGATTATATAGGAAGTGCAGGGCCTGCAGCTTCCAAAACTAAAAAATGACATACCAGTGGCTGCCTGGACAGTTCCCATTTTCTCTCCATACATTACAGCATCAATCTTCAGCCATTTGGCCCCATTTCTCTGACAGACATTTAAAAAGAGAAAAACAGTAAAATCGAGCATCAGAAATGCAAATGACTCAAAAATCAAACAAACAAAAAAGGTGAACTGAACGGTGTTTGAAAGAATGATATCTGAGGTTGGTCAGCCTCTTCTCTCCACATGAGAACACATAACTGCACCTACTCACATACAAATGTCATACACACACAGAGAAAGAGACAGACAGACAGACAGACAGACAGACAGACAGACAGAGACAGAAAGAAACAGAGATGTAACATCTTAAGCAGGCTTAAGTATATCACTGAACAACATTAAGCACATTCAAACTTTTGTGAAACCAATTTCAAATATGTCTTTAATCTCACAAAATTGAATCCTTATTCCTTCCTTCTCTCGCTTTTGGTAGTAGTGCATTGCTTGTCTCTATATTTTCGGTATTTTACATTCCTCATCCAAACTGAATCACATAGAATGTTCTTTTCTAAATGGCTCATTTCACTTAGCCAATATTCCTAAATTCATTGATGTTATAAAACAGATTAATATCACTTTATTTTTGAGGCTGAATAGTATCCCATTTTGTCTATTTAAAACAGCTTGTTTTAAGTACATTGTTTTGGTTTCTACCTTTTGGCTATTGTGGATAATGCAGTTATGAACTAAATGCATAAACCTCTTTTCAAGCCCCTGCTTTCAATTACTGTGTATATAGAAGAAATGGAATTGCTGGATCCTATGATGTTATTTTCCATAGTGGTTGCACCATTTTACATTCCCACTAACACTCCCCAGTATCTGTATTTCCCTACACTTTCTCTAATACTTTTTTATTTTCTGGGTTTTGTTTTGACAATTGCTTTCCTAATGTATGTCAAGTGCTATCTCATTGGGATTCCATTTGTTTTCTTAAGGTAAAATTTCTGGAACACTGTTCTTTCAGAAGACACTTAAGAGAACAGAGGAGTGTTCAATAAAAGATTGGTAGATGTACAAGTGATTTACGAGAAACCTCTTCTCTTCTCCTCGGGTAATCAGCTTGAGGTCTGTAACACCATGCAAACAAGATCTGTGCTCTCCCAAGCTCCTGATGCCCAGGGTCTCAGCCATTAAGAGCAACTTTACAACATGACCTGTAAAGCCTGGCTGGTGTTACTCATCCCTGTTGAACTTCATCTGACACAACAAGAGGTGGCAGCAAATCAGACTGTTAAATGGCTTCATCTACTAAAAGCAAAGGCTGATGTTCCAATTTCTCCCTTTCCCTCTTTCCCCTCTAAGCATTCTGCATTTGATAAAACCGAAAACACATTTAGCCCTGAGCAACAACTCCCCCCTCATCTTTTAAACATGTGTGTCCCCAGAGAATGATTCCATATGTTTCTGATTCATTTACAATTAATTCATCAAAATGTTATTTTGATGTCCAAGAAGCTTTATTAAGGCTCTCTCATGAGTCTTTTTTCTTAGAAACAGGAAATCATCCCTTGCCAAAAGCCAAACTCAAAACACACGGAAGGAGTGTGAGCTGAGTTTGAAGCACTGAGACCTCAGCATCTGAGGAAATGCCAGACTTGGACTAGAACAGCACTCCATCTTCACATGCAAGCCAAGCCTGGATTTAAGAAACGATTAGTCACTGGCTCTCAAGATGCCCGGCATGACACAAGCCTCTCCTGTATAAATATCATGAGCTCTCAGGTGAGCTGTGAAGCCGAATGAAGATGGGAATAAAGACAAACAGCTTTTCAAGTTTACCCTATCAAGGCAGTGAGTTTATAGAAACACCTGCAGACAGTACACTCACAGAGAACCCCTAAGTAGTCTTCCAACTGGTCTCTCATCTTTTTCTTGGTTATTTCAAGCAAGAAGTCTTAGTACTGACTGCTACTGGATACCAGAATCCTGCCTAGACCATTCCCCCTCCTCCACTCACCAGATACTCTTTCACTGGGGTTAATGTCATTCAGCCTTGTGTGCAACATTGCTGCTTAACTACCTGAAGCACCCTGGTCCTCTTCCCCTTGAACTCTTTCACTTTTCTGTCACATCTCAGTTCTCCCCACCTGCTTCAATCTAACCAAACAGGTCAGCTTTCCCATGTCCCCACATCCTCAGCTTACACATTCAGATCTTCAAATATTGCTCTGTACCATTCTCATATTACTCTGTCTTTCTGAATCTCACTGGCCTTCCACCTGGTTGAGTCTGGCTTCCTCCCATAATACTTTATGTAAACCTCCATATTTTCAAAAGTGTAGAGTACTTATTTCAGTTGTGTGTGGTCATTAGTCACATGCTACTTTTAAGATCTCTTTTACTGTGTCCTTGTACACATTAAAAGTGAACTAACCTGAGCTGAGTTATCCTTAATATCTTTAAAATATTTTAGTATTGTGGATGGGAACATAGCTCAATCGGTGTTAGTATAACTTTATATAATTGTGTTAGTTTCACAGTTTAACTCTTAAACTGGCTATCATCCAAATAATTGAGACTCTATTATATTATTTGTTAAACAGGCTTCACAACTCAAAAACTGAGCAGTGATTATTCTATTCTTAACCCACTAAGCTAATCTAGCTTCCCCGCAGTGTAAATCTCAGAGATACTTGCACTTTGTGGCTTTCCTGTTTCAGCTGAATCTCTCTCCATCTCTCCTGTCTCTGCCTCTCCTGAATCCCCCTCCTCCTTTCCTTAACTCCTCCTCCCCTCTAGGTCAGGAAATCCAGCCCTGTTCTCTCCCCTGCTCAATGATTGGCTGTAAGCTGCTTTATTGGTATATCAGGGGACAATTGGAGAACAGTGTTTACATAACATTGAGACATGAGCTCCTCAGAACAAGGACTGAAACCAGATATGAGGGGTAAAGAAATCAGCATTTGAATTACACAATAACCTTAGGCCTACAATTTGCTAGAATCTTTGCCTTGTATTTATGAGGCCCCGGTTTCAATCCTTAGCACTGTAAATAAACAATAGACATGCCTGCATTATTACTAGCATTTCGTAGGTCAACAAAGACAATAATATAGAAAGGTTACTTAATACAAAATTGCATTTTAGAATCTCACATAAGATAAAAGGTCCATAAAGGTTTTTCTATAACTACACACATGATCCAGTCTTCTAATACAAGAAATTGTGGATATAATCCCAGAAGAATTCTAATAAGAGGAAAGTTAACAATAGTTTGTTAAAATAAATAATTATATTTAATATAATCAGATGGATCAAATTATAAGTCTCTTAAAGTCAAGCCTACCATGCATACTTCCAAGTTACCTTAAAATCAATTATCAATATCAGGAAAAAAGGGGGGGACAAAAATTTTTTTTAAAATACTATGTTTTGTCTTAGTTGTTATCAACAAGAAGCAATGGTATAAGGATAAACAAAATATTGAGGGAAAGTGATCATATGAATCAGAAATTTAAGATAATGAAAAGAAAAAGCCTAAAGAGAAAGAACCTTTGAAACTGTGAAAACTACTTGATAAAATCAACTTAAAGGAGTAAGGACCTGTTTTGGTTCAGAGTTTCAGAGCTGTCCCTCCAGACTCACTCTGGTGCTAGGGAGTTGTGCTGTGGTAGCATGTTGTGGTGGAGTCTGCATAGTTGAACTTAGCTGTTCATCTCATGGCAGCCACAGAACAAAGAGGGATGGTCCTGGCACAAAATTTACTGTTCAGAGACATGTCCCTACTAACCCACTTCCCCCAACTAGGCCACACCTGCTCACAGCTTGTTCAGCTATGATGAACTAATGGACTATCTACACAGGAGTCGGCATCTTTATGACATAACCACCTAGCAACCAACTGGCAAGCTCTAACTGGTGGGCCTTCAAGAACATGTTTAGATTCCAACTGTAACAGAAGCTGTTGTCAGGAAATGGTGTGGGTGGGCTTTAGTGTAAACTAAGATGATCATAAGGACATGGGAGGAAGATGGAAAAGAGGCTGGAGATGGTTTCGTTTCTCCTAACTCAGTATGGAAATGGATGAGGGTCTACCTGCTACCCACTACAGAGAAGCAGATGAGTGGAGCTACTCTGAGAATTTGCTGTGTCGGAAGGATCCAGGAAGACAGGAGATGCAATTGAAAGTGTCAAAAACATCTGAACTACTTCACTGGCACCAAGTGAAATAGATCAACTTCAGAGTACCTTTGCCATCTCCATGGTGCCAATTAAAAGAACAAAAGCCACTTGTTCCTGCAAGCCTTCTCTACTGGTTGATAGAGCAAGGAAGAGCCTAAGGATCTGGAATCAGAAGACACAGTCCAACCTTAAGTTTCCAGAAACAAAACTTCAACTCAATAGGAGGCAGCGCATGCCACCACATACAAAGCTAGACTGAATCCAATTCAAAAAGCAAAAGAGTCCAATTTGTTTGTGAGGAGAGAAAGATATCAGGAAGAAAAACTATGATATTCAACTTTCTATATATAATTAGGTCTAAATTTCTAGTTGTCAAGATTATGAAGTTTTTTGTTTCAAACAATAGGTATTTGATGTTATACCACAATATAAAAAGAGTTTGGTTGGTCCATCTTTTTTTTTTTTTTTTTTTTTTAGAAATGGTCAGGTTAAATTCTTTTTTTAATTTATTTTTTATTTCTTCAAGTTACATCTCAATTACAATCCCCTCCCTACTCCCCCCTCCAGTCTCACCCTCCCACCCTCTTCCCCCTCAACCCCCCATCCTCTTCCCTTTTTTTAAGTTTAAGGTATAACTTTTTCACCCCCACAGTTCCCCCTTTCAGTTGGTTGGTCCATCTTATGATTCCAAATTTACATGTATATTTGGATAAAGGGTTTAAATTCTAAAATTTCACAAAGTTCAAATTTTTGAAGTTTTTGAGATATGTTCAGAGAAGGTCTAATTTATTATAGAATCCCAAGCTTTTGAGAACATTGGCCAGAGAACTAAAATACATGATAAATACAGTTTAAAGTATTTTTTGAAAACACTGAGTTTATAAATGGCATCCAACATTATTTAGCTACTTTCTAAAAAGTAGTTTCTGAAGCTTACTAAATAGAAATAGTGAAATAGTAATGTCATCCAAGTTGTGACAGAGGAAGCTGTGAACCTAGTCCTTACTTCCTTGCACAGAGGCATTAACTGGACATTTGAGACTAGTTTCCTTTGGGAAATTTTTTCCTGTTAAATCAGTTCCTGAAGTGCACACCAGCAGAACCCTGCACTGACGCAGATGGAAAGATTCATGGGTTTCACTGCGATAATATGCACCCTGCCACCATACAGTGGGATTGGCAGCTCCCAGCTCTTAAAAGGGTGGACCCTGGATGCGTTATGCGGCCTTTTGTGTGGCTTCTCGGGGGCTTAGCTTCTGTCTGTCCTGCATCTAAGAGCTGGCAAGAAAGAGCTTCGGGTTGTGGGAGCTATCAACAAAGGCAATTACGTGGATGAGTTCACACTTAATGTTTATTTCCTATAGTCCTCACCACCTCACTGTGGAATAAACATAAAGCCTACACTAAATCTTTGGTTTCTCACTGTGAAGGATAGAGTAGAAGCCTGCGGTCCACTGGTTCTCGTCTCTCGGTACACCAGGCTGGAGAGGACTGGGCGGTGTCTAGAACAGGTGGGGGTGGGGTCTGCCTGCAGGGACTTCCAGACATTGTTGCACACCAGGCAAGGTAAAAATGAATGGAGTCCCAGACAAGTGGGGTTCTGTATTCTGCTCTATCCAGGCACCTCAGGATGCCTAGCCAGGAGGAATGAAGTAGGGTACAGAATGGATGGGTTCTGCAATATTGTGGTCTGCTGGGGTGCCTATTAATCTTAGTATTACAGCCCTTTTAGACAATATTAAAATAGCTCAGACAGTGTTTATGTGTCTTTATTTCAGTGTGAATGAGCTCTTATATGAACCTTGGGAAATGGGAATGTATTTCCAGGGTGGGTTTATCTTATTGATTGGAGCTTAAGGAGTTGGGGTACCTCATTTACATGGAGAGGCATTCCAGGTATTAGGCTACATGACTACCTGTGACTACCTGGGGAATTGCTGGGTTGCAGGTAGCCAGTACATGCTAAGGCCCCAGTACATGCAGATGTGCAAGCAGGGAGGGAGCTGTCCTACTCCTGCCAGACTCAAGATGAGATTTTCATTCTCAAGTTTGAGATTTGCAGGGTCTGGACTAGTCTCTGACCTCACTTTAGTTCCATGCCTGTTTCTTTGTTCTCTGGTCACACAGCCTACTTCCCCACAATGTTCTACCCTCTTAGTAAGACTAGACAATGAATATATTAAATTTTATTTTATGTGTGTATACATATGCAGCTGTGAACCATACATGCTCAGTGCCCACAGAGGCCAAACGAGGGAAATTGGATTCCCTGGAACTCAAGTTACAGACATCTGTGATCTCCCATTCAGGTACTGGAAACCAAATCTTTTGCAAGACTAGTCAGTGCTCTAAACCACTGAGTTATTTCCAGAGAGCCCCAAGGAACCTGTTTCTATCTTGCCAATTTTAGAAAGCTGGTAGAACCTGTTATACTCCATACACCAAAAGATCACTATAAATAAAACCATGTGTGTGATTTGCTGCTGTTCAAAAGGAGACGTGATATGGCAAACAGGGACCCATACAGTGGATGAGCTTATTTTGTTATACATTAATCCTTTATTCAAAGGAATTATTTTTGACTCATATAACTTAGAGAGCTGGTGATACCTAGTATACTGTATAAGCCTGTGGATTTATATAATCAGTGAGAAACAGGCTGCTTTTAGACAAATTGCTGTGGCATTGTCAGAAACCAGGGGAAATAAGGGATTGTGAATGTGAATGTTTGTAAAAAGGAATGAGCATATCTCATAAATTTGATGTTTATGCTCACAAGGTTAGATAAAATGCATTCATTAAAAAAAAATTGAGAAAATAACCCCTAATCTCAAGTCAGGCTGAAGGTCTCTCCATAGATAAAACCAGTGTATAAACACAGGGAGAGATACTGCATTTTAAATTGTGTTAGCCCCAACACAAAGTTTCAAGGCAAAGATAAAGGAAACAGTTCATTCAAAAGAACAAAAGTAAAACAACAAAATCAACCCTAAAGAAACAGAAATATTTGAGGTACCTGATGAAGAATGCAATTTAACCATCATGAACACGCTCAAAATAATGAATGACATGAGAACATAAACAATAACTTGAAAATATGAAAGAGAAACAAATTTGAGAGCCAAAGAACATAGCAATTGAATGAACGTTCTTGAAAAGAGTTGAACGGAAAGCTCAGTCAAGCAAGAGAAAGAATCAAGAATTTGAAAAGGCAACATTTGCTCATTGTTTACAAGAGTAGTAAAAGCAAAAAACAGAGTAAAGAAAGCAAAAGACCTTGGTTGAATACCATCAAATGAAACAATGTGTGCATGCGATGATCTCAGAAGAAGAGAGAAAGAAGGCTTATTTGAGGAAATAATGTCCTTAAAATTACCGAAATCTAAACTAAAAGAAAATAGACATTTACAGGCAAGAAATCTAAAAACCTTCAACAAGGTTCAAGCAAGAGTCTAAAATAACACTCATTGTAATAAAACTGCCAAAAAGAAAGGAAGGAAGGAAGGAAGGAAGGAACTTGAAAACCACAAAGGCTCAGGTGTATGGAAGATCTGTGTAAAAACATCAGTCTGTTTTCTCAGCACCAGTATTCAAGAAAGGAATGAGGTGACAAATTCAAAATTCTGAAAGTTCATATCCATAAATCCTCATACTTGGGATGCAGAAACAGGAGGATTACTGTCTGGATTTAATCAGGCTGTTAAATCCAGCCTCGATTAAAGAGTGAGTTCAAGGATAGCTTGGGGTACAGAGTAAGATACTGTCTCAAAACTATTAACACTACTGAAAAGAAAAAAATGCTGATGCAGACTAATATACCCAGCAGTACTATCTATCAACAATAAGGAGTGATAAAATTCTCAGATAAATACAAGCTAACAAATTCGCTGCTAATGAACCCATCTATCAAGTAAAGGGAGTCTTGCAGTCTAAAACAAAAGGTCGTTTGGAAACATTAGCATAAAAATTAGTAGGAAAAAAGAAAATGAAAATATAAACTTTAACAATAAAAGTAAGTACAGAGATAAATACAGAATGCTATATAGCATGGTAACAATACTGTGCAAGTCATCTTTAATTCTAGGATGTGGGTTAAAACTATACAATATAATTATGAAAGCATGTTAAATTGATAAGCAATACAGTATGTAATTTGTGACATGGGTAATACAAAGTGGGGAAATTGGGAAAAGTAAAAGCAGAAAAAAATGTGTTTAAATTGAGTTGTTACTAGCTTAAAATAAATAATTATATTTTTTGTTAGTTTCAACAAAAACATAAAGAAAATAAACAAAATGAAATTGGGAAAGTATCAAAGGATATCATCTCACACACACACAAAACACTGAAACAAAAAGAAGATAGTAAGAGATGAAAAGAAAAACAGCTATAAGGCAGACACAAAGTACTTTAGCTTTATAAAAGTAATTATTTTAATATAAATAATTCCTCAGTTAAAATAGAAGTCTGGCCTTATAGTTAAGGGCACACTGATATCCTGATAGTTTGTTTTCACTGTCTCTGGGTTTGTCCTTAATGACCTTTCCAGAGAGGATTAACTACAATAGAAAGAACCACTCTGAATGCTGCGGCAAAGGCATCACACAGGCTGTGGTGTCTGGTCTGATTTAAAAGGAGAAAGTGAACTCAATATTCATCTCTCTACACCCTCTGACAATGGACACAATGTGACTAGCTACTGTAAGCTCCTGCCAACTTGTCTTCTGCCTTGAGTGATTGTACCTGGAAAACAGTGAGCCTTAAACTCTCCTTAAGCTTTTTTTTTTTTCAGCTGTTTTGCCACAGCACCAAGATATGTAACAAATTCACACACTGTTTTAAAGAGATCCAAATGGATATGAAATGAAGCCCACTTTTGCTGTCAACTTGACTGGATTTAGAGTTGCCATGGAAACATACCTCTTACTATGCCTGTGAGTCTGTTTCCCTAAAAGTTTAACTGAGGAGAGAACACTCACCCTAAATATAGGTAGTACCATTTCATTGACTCAGGCTCCCAACTTAAATAAAAAGCAGCAATGAAGCAGAGCATCAGCATTCATCTCTTTCTACTTCATGACTGTGAATACAGTGTGACCAGCTGCCTCATATTTACACCGCCATGGTTTCCCCACCATGATGTACCCCTTCCTTAATATGCTTTTGTCAAGAATTTTGTCATAGCAACAATAGAAGTGATTGATATACCCAAAGACAGCGGAGGTAACCATATGTATATCAGACAAATAGATCTCGAAGCAATGGCAAATACAAAAGGCAAGTACATAGATTATGTTGTGATAAACATTTCAATTTACTAACAAGATAGAATTGTGTGTGTGATCAGAACTGGAGAACTGAACCACATAAAATAACCCTGAATATAAGTATGTGAGAACTAATAACAGTAAATTTCAATATTCCACTTTCAATAATAGAAACAGCATCCAGAGAGATGATTAGCAAAACAGGATTGTAATGGCATGAAAGACCAAACAGACTGAATAGTCATATGCAGGGCATCCCAGCAAACAGCAGCAAAATCATAAACTCTTAAGTACACTCAGAATATTCTTCATGATAGATCACAAGTTAGTTCACAAAACAAGTCTTAACAAATTCAAGATTGAAATCAGACCAAGTATCTTTTCCATCCTCAATGGAATGGGACTAGAAATCAATAGCAGAGCAAACAATGGAAAAGTCTCAAATGTTTGAAAACTAAGCAACACACTCTTGAACAACCAGCTATAGTAAGAACACAACATACCAAGCTTACAATATGTAGTAATAAGAAAGTTTAGAGTGGTAAGTGTCTACATAAGAAATGACAGATTTCAAATAAGCATCCTAAAACTTCACCTCAATGAAAGAGAAAAAGAAGAGCCAATAAATTACCAGAAATAAAGAAATAACAAAGACTAGAATGGAAATAAATGATGGGGAATGGAAAATAGGAAAAAATAATCAAACTAAGAACTATTATTTAAAAAGACAAAACTGGCAAAACTTTAGTAAGTGAAACTAGGGCTCAAATAAAACTAAACAGAAAATCAAATAAAAAAACAAGAAATGAGGAGGGTTGTTCCAAGCAGTGCAGGAGAAATATAAAGGATTATAATAAATATTGTGGAAAATTGGCTCTGCTAACACTAACAACCTGAGTTCCATACACAGGAGCCATATGGGTCCAACTCTCACAACTGTCCTGTGATAACTACACCCCCATCATGGCACACACACTCACCTACACATATGAATGCATGCACATGCATACACACACACACACACACACACACACACACACACACACACACACACA
>CAJQZJ010032201.1:1476969-1493899 GCA_907164525.1 Lophiomys imhausi | reverse complement strand
CACACACACACACACACACACACACACACACACACACACACACACACCCTCCATAAATAAAGTAATTAAAAATTTGTAAAGATGTACCACAACAAATTGTCAAATTGTATAGGAGAAATGGAGTATATATGTTCCTAGGCAAATTAAAAAATTACCAAGACATAATTGTGAAGAAACAATTAACTTATAACTGATAAAGAGAATGGGTCGGTATTTAAAAACCTTGTAAGAATGTACTGTCTCTGATATATGGCTTAACTAGTAAATTCTACCAAACCTAAAAGATTTTACAGTGGTCTTTCTAAAGTTATTCCAAAACATTGAAGAGGAGGGGACATTTCCAAACTCTTTTTATGAAAACAGGTACCAAAGTAGAACTGAAAAGCTAGTCAAAGGTACTATAAGAAGTCTAAACAGAAGGTTATCATCCCTGATAAATGCAGACAAAAAGCTACCAAAAACAGCAAACCACATTCTACAGAACATAAAAACATCATTAAGCCTGGACAAGTGAAATTCATCATTGTAGTTCAAGGGTGGTACTTCAATCCAGAAACAATGAAAATGATAACCATATTAACATCATGAGGGGTTCAAAATATATCATTTTCAACAGACATTTTACAAAATTCAATGTCTTTTTATTAAAAATCCAAGCAAACAAGGTATTAAAGTATGCTCTTTTGGAATGGTAAAGGTTATGTTGGAAAGTTCAAAGCTAACACAATGGAAAGAAAACTGAAAATTCCTTAAAAGATCAGGAGCAGTGGAGGCATCTCACTGCCTACGTCTGTTCACCACAGACAGGAGTCCTAGCTAGAACAATTTGGCAAGAAGAGAAAATGAGAAGACATCAAGAAGTAAAAATGCCTCTATTCTGCTTATATAATCCTCTTCCATAATGAAGCCATTAAAGATTCCCCCCTCCTGAACAAACATCTCTCCAAAGAAAACATGCAAAGGGACAATAGGTACACAAAAATGAAATGCCATGCCTTAATCATCAGGGAAGCACAAACTTAAAACCACAGTGAACTATCACCTGACATCTGCGAGGATGGCTGTTGTAAATAATGCAAGAAAACACATCCACTAAGACTGCAGAAAATTTGAAACACCACTCTGTTAGTGGGGAGTAAAGTAGTGTAGCTACTACAGAAAACACAATGCAGGCCCCTTGAAATTCAATACCAGACCTACCCAATAATACAAGTTCTGAGGATTTATCTGAAAGAGTTTAAGAACAATGTATAAATGAAACCCTTGTACTCTCCAGGTCAGTACAACATTTTCCACAATCACAAAAGGCAGGGACCTGCTCAACTTTGAGAAAGCAATCCTGGCAAATTCTGCATGATGAACCTTCAGGACATTGTACTAAGTGAAGGTCGCCAGTCACAGAGGACAAATACTATGTCTTCTTATTTCCCTGAAAGATCCACAGTAATCAAATTCATCAAAACTGAACATCGAATGGTATTTGGGTAGGCGACAGTCTCAAAAAATTTGAAATTGCTGTCCATTGGGTGTATGGTTTTGGTCATGGAAAAATAAATGTTCTAGAACAATGCTGTGCAAGATGGTGCACATAGTTGAGGATATACTATATCTTTAATAATTTGTTCAAGGTAAATTTCACATTCTGTGCTTTCTCCAAAATTTACAAAGAGAATAATAAGATAAAAATAAATTCAGTAGAAAAATAAGATACATACGCAATGTTTAAAAGCTTAGGCAGGGTCAGTGAGATGATCAGACACACACTGTGTAACTCAACAGCACAAGAGGCTCACATGTTCTCCAAGAGGAAACTCGAGAGCCAGCTATTTGCTATTCACAAACATCTTCCTTCTGGCTGTAGATTTCTTTAATTTCCCTCTCTTCTTCAGCCCTAGCTTCCTTTATCCATGATCAAGCCTTGGCCTCAAACACATTCTGACTACATGAAGTTGTTCTGAATATTACACTTCAGTGTATGTTCTTTCTCCTCTTTCAATCCACCTTTCAGACAAAAATGCATAAAGAATTCAGTCCTTGGCAGTTATTAGATTCCAAGGTGGTTCAATGATCATGCAAGGTCTACCTACATAAAAAAATCATGTCAACTTAGTTTTTTACTTATATGATAGAAGCCAAGTATATGCACCAATATATACCTTATGTGTACATGAAACACCTATTCTGTACAGTAGATATTATATATTAATTTAGTAAGTTAATAAATTGCTAACATTTCTTAATATATCATATTTCTCTACCAGTGACTCAAGGTTGAACATGCTGTTATGGAAACACTGACCTGGGTTAACACTTAAATCCACCAAATTGTTGATAGACACCCATTTTCTTTCAGAAAATGAATTAAGCCCCCTTCTATCCCACAGCCTGTTTCTCCTGTCTCCACAGCATCTTCTGAGCTCCATCCCCCTGTTTTCCCTTTGTTCTTTCTGACTTTTATCCACCCTTTCCATAAGTAAGAATTATCATCGAATTTTGACTGTGCATGTGGTACTTTCTCTGCTCAGGAATGCTTTTCTTGTTCTTTTCAGAAAGGCCAGTATGTTACAGTGTTCAAGCACAAGGGCTCTCAGTCAGGCCATGGAAACTCCCAACAAACTTTACTGATCACTAACTGGGACCTTGGAGACACTTCAAAGCTCTATTGCTTCTGTTGCCTCATCTCAAAAATGATGCTAAGAGTTCTTTGTTAGTCAGTCTATGTAAGATATTTAGAACCGTGCCTGGGATATGGTTCCAAGATTATTGAAACACTACAATAGTTTGTAATGTTCATTTGGCATTAGTGTTACCTGCTGTTTGTTTTTTGTTTTTGTTTTTGTTTTTAAGATCAAGTGTAAACAGGTTTTCTTCTGTGGTGTCTTTCCTGGCTGGTCCTGCTGGGTTAGTCCTCTTGCCCTCTACCCTCCCATGGGGCTTGTTTACTTAGGGGTTCTGTCAGAGTGCAATCCACTTTGCTGTTCTGTCATTTGTATCTGTACTTAGTCTGTAGACTTCTTGTAGGCAGAAATCATTGCTTCCCTATAAGTTGCTTCTAGTTTCATCACAGCAAGCAGAAAAGAGGATGCATGCCTGCTGGCCATCACCAGTGCAGTCTGCAACACAAGGGGAATGGTGGGGCAGGTATCATGTCCCTTTTCCTACTCCAAAGTCCTGCCTTTGGTTGTAGACATCCCCTAGGATGTGACTGTAACCCAAGAAGACACATCAGAATTCTCAGAAACCTGGCAACCCTAAGTCATTTGGAGTTATGAGAAGGTGCTAACTAATGCTTTATAAACTTGATAGCCTCGGTTACTTCAACATAATCGAGAAATGCATGGTTAGACGAAAACACTTGGGTTATTTGACTGGACAGCCCCAGAGCAGCCATCCCACTGTGTGGCCCTCAGCAGCAATTAGTGGAACTTGTGAGAAATGCCATTCTCCTACACATTCCAGACCTACTGTATCAGGTCCTTCCTAGACAGGCCTGGTAATCTGCATTTTCACACATCCTCAGATTGATGCTGCTACTTCTTAAAATCCAAACCACCGCAACACAGATCGGTAGAAGATACTTTGGAACCTGTTGCCCGTTGTTGTTCTTAATCTACTGCAGCTTCCTTCCAAACACCACAACTGATTTTCAGGAAGAAGACCCTTCAGAAATGTTTAGAATCTTCACTCTAAACAAAGTCTTTTTTAAGTGACCAGGTGCGTATATAACACGTACGGGTCACTATCTCTTTTCTAGGGTCTGGTGGGTTTGAACAGCTATTATGTGCCAACGGGAAGAAAAAAAGAAAGAGGGTGAAAAGGGTACAGGAGGAAGAGATAGTGAGAGTGATGTGGGAGGGGAAGATGGAGGGGAAAGGAAGGGAGGAAAATGAACAGGATGAGTGGTGCCTATGAGGAGAAACTGAGACTCTAAGGATGACAAGCTTGAGAAACAAGGTTCAAAACCAAAATGTAGTTAATAAATTAGTGTTCTCTGTCATACTCCTTTGTCTTATGGAAGTCAATGATATCTGCTGGAGTTTCAAAGCCCCATGCTGTTCAATAAATTATTCCATGAGAAAGTAAAAAACAAAATGTGTATTTCATCTTCCGGTCTATTTACATAGGAACTCCAACTCCCCAAGCCTATGTTATAAATTAGATAAGACTATCTTAGTTTATTAAATGAAGAGGCTATGACCTATTGAAGGCTAGATTCGGTCTAAAGATGTACCTGGGAATTAAATGCCTGGGCTAGGGATCTTTTTGAGTCTGACCTCACCCCTGTATATCTGCTGCCTCAATCATTCAGTTAGCTTGGCCTTCTGTTACTTGCTGGAAATTGTCTCAAACCACTCCAACAAAATGTGATAGACTGGGTGGCTTAAACAGTGGGTGGCCATCATCTGCTCACACTTTTGGCTTCTAAGTCCAAGGGATGAACTGATGGGGTGGTGTTAAGCATTCTAAATGTTAATTAATTGGTCCTCCTTGCTGTCTCTTACTTACATTGTCTCTGATTGGTTAAATAAAATGCTGAGGCCTGAGAATGGGCAAACTCAGAGAAAGGTGGGACTTCCTGAGATTAGAACAGGAACCCTGCATTTTACACAGAGGATTAATTCATTCCAGCCAGGAGCAGGAAGAAGGAGGACACACTCCATGGGTTAGAAAAAGGAACCTCATTCTACATGACCAGGAACATCAGCATAGCATGGAGAATGGCAGTCCAAGGGGACGTATGTATATACGGGGTCATATTTGGGTAATAGAATTAAGAGCTAGTTTAGATGGGCCAAGATTGCTCAGTTCAGGCCAAGGCTTGTTAAAATCCATGTGGTGTCTGTGTGTACTCATTTATTATGGCTGGTTAAGGATTAACTCCACCAAACCAATTAAATACAATATAAATACTAGTAAATAATTTAATTAGCCATTTTTTTTTCTACAGTGCACAAATTCAGTTCTTGGTAAGGCCTTTCCTTCTTGCTTCAAGGCAGTGTCTCATGTGTGTTCATAGCCTTTCCTCATTTTGTACATATGGAGAGACAGAAACAGATCTCTTCCTATAAGCCACCAATAGGAACACTGAAGATGAACTTGCCCTTAGGACCTTATCTAAGCCTAATCAGCATTTTCAGGAGACCCCCATCTCCTATTCCCAACACATTGTGTGTTAGAGCTGTAGCATGTGACTATGAGGGAACCCAAACCCTTAATCCACAACATTCACTATCCTCATATCAGATTTTAAGCACTTAGTCAACTACACTAACCATTTCTAGTCCCTCCAAATGGCCTTGTCCAGGTGAAAGGAATGTAGTGATGGCTGTCAACACTGAGTTCTCTCTCCATAGGTGCTTCTTGTTGACCATCCATCTTCTGCTTCTTCGACTGCACCAAGTATGTAGTGATTACCGCCTATATATTTGTCTGGATTCTAAAATGTCCCTTTATCTTATGAATACACATTTTTCCAATAGTTTCTTACACTATTCAATTAAGAAAGGAACTTATATCCAGCAGAGAAATCAATGCCTTTGTTTTCATAAATGAGAAAACTGACTCTCAGAGCAATAAAAGAATTTACCCAACAGTCTAGTTTATTTACTCCACAGCAGGCACTACCAAAGAAAATTATTTTTTTTATGCACGTCTTTCATGCCTACTAAGTCCATATAGTACAAACTACTGAAGGCAAATATTCCCTTAATGGAAAGATAAATACCTTGGGAACAGCCACTTTCATGACAGATGATCTTCTTTGTTTTTACCTTTAAAAATGTTCTCAATTAAATTATTGGGCCTGGAGAGATAATAAATGCTCAACTACTTATTGACGTATTTGTGAGCAGCAAATCTAAACATATATAACCTTGACTTCTTAATTACTCCCAATTGATAATTTCATGGCATTTGAAGAATTTCAGAACTTTTCCCTATGCATTTTACATTTCTTTAAATTCAGGGCTTCTTTAATTTTAAATCTCATAAATTTTATTCAGAGCTGACACACATATTTTTGAAATTTTTAATTTCCTATAGTCTGCTAATTTTGTTTGCATCTTTGCATATCCCTTGGATCTAAGAGATTGAGCAGTCTCTGAATGACTCCTCTGTGTCAATAGCTTGATGGGAAGATATTGTCATGTTGGGATTGTGTTTTCAACCAATATGTTTGGAATAAATAAATGATAAAGCCTTCATCTATAATTTCTAATGTAACATCAATCCCCACCAGATTATGTGGAGGAACATCTATGATTATATACTCCTGCTGGGTCTTGTTAAATGGTTCTGTGTTCCATTATTTTTATGTCAAACACTGTTGTTAAGACTCTAATAAAGACTTTCTTAGCATTAACAAGTAAACCTCAGTGGTAAGCCCTTTATTAAGAGCCTAATAAATTTCAATGCTAATCAATGACAAGTTGGAAAGAAAATCATATACCCCTTTCACCCGCTACCCCTTTCTTTCTGAATAGCTATATTGAAATAATGACCTATCTCAGATTCTAATGTTCATCAATAGCCTCAACAGAATAATTCAGAGTCAATAAATGTTTAAGGTAGGATAGGAAAGTTCAAAGATTTGAGGGAGAGGTAAGGGAACTTGTATATACAAATTCCATTGCCCATATATTGACTGATTGCTTTTATGATTTGGGGTGTTTACACCATGTCTAAATCACAAGACTAACTAAAATGCCACATATTTCAATATGGTCTAAATAAAGACTATAAGAACAGCAGGAGGCAACTTGAGAAATGAAAAGGGCACCAAACCAGGAAAATGTGATGTTGGGCTCATGGGGCACGCTAGTACCCATCCAGTCTCTCAAAGAGTTTGGCTTAGATCAAGTTGTTTTGAGGGAGCATTCCTTAGAGATATTTGTCTTTAGTTATTAATTGCCCCAAATGGTCACTGTCAGGCCACCACTAACTTGCAAAGCCTTGATTTCCGATGAGTAGGCACAGAGAAAGCCATTCGGTGCAGCTCAATTTCAAAAAGGAAGGTGGTTTCCTTGCTTTGGAGAACCGGAGCAAGTAAGTCTGTTTGTGATGAATAACGTGAGACGTGGGATACCCACAGACTTGTGGCTATGGGAAACAGATTTTCTGAGCAGAGAGTCTGCCTGCCTTTGAGGGACTACGATTGAAAGATTCACTTTCAGGGAAGCCCCGGATGGAAAACCTAGTTGTATGGTCCCACTTTTGTATCATCTGAGGACAAAAATAATTTCAATAAGCAGATGATGTGACCAAGGATGAAAGGAAGGAATGTCTAACATGGGAAAATAAAAATATATTCAATGTTGGAAGTTAAGTGGAGGGAAGCTATTAGGGAGGTACTCAGAAGGTCATAGCCAGTGTGTGACAGTAATAGGCAAATGTACCAGCCGCTGTCATTTTGACATCAATTGGCTAATTTACTCCAGGTTTTCTTGAGGTTTCTTTGAGTGTATTTTTAACCACACAAGCATTTATTTTGGTCTGAAGATAAAAAGCCTTTTGCGCAATGGTGCATATTTCTAAGGTAACAGCGTTTCCATTGTCAAAACTGCTATGAAAGGCGCATGCAGAAGGGAATGCTACCTTCCCTGCATATGTGGTTGGGCATCGAGGTCACTGACATTCTGGTTTGGAGATTAACCTTACATCTATTGAACAGTTACTAGCTGACTAGTGGAAAAAATTCTTCTCAAATGATTTCATCCTTTTCTGATATCATGAAGGAGGGAGGTATTTCAGACATCAGTGTCCCAGGACATTTTCTTCTCTGACCTGGTACCCAGAACTCATGCATGCATACTGGATTAGACACAAGGGAAGGGGCAGCTGCCCAAAGGATAAGTGAATACAGATGTTTTATCTGCTTTTTGTTCATATTGCCCTCCAGCTGTTGCATCTTTACCACTGAAAAAGTCTGAAATAGCAGTGGAAGCAGTCGACTGATAATTCTAGAATGCTAATGGGCCCAAATGATATTTTATGCAAAGTGGAAGGGGATGTTTCCAAACTAGGATCATACAGGTTAGCATATGGACAGTTTTAAGGAAAAGGCAATTCCTGCACTTTGTCCAGCTGGAAAAGAACATAAGAGTCTCTTGACTCCTCTGGCCATTGGGCATTCCCCAATTGTCCTCAATCAAGACTGTCCCCAAGAAGATATCAAAAGAGAGATAGAGTGAAAACATGTACTTTTTAAAAAGCCTCTATCACACACAAATAAAGCAGACCACAAGAATGAGCAGAGCTCAACAATGTGAAAACACAGAGAAGTGCTCGCAGGCCCACACTTCACTGGGAGCGACGCACAGCTCAATGATGACAGGCACAATGTTCAGTCTCAGTCTAAAAAATGTTTTCCGAGAACAGCTGGAGGGCATGGGTGAGTGGCCTGCACATGGGGTTTGATGTACCTAGACTCATCGGAGCCACGGATGGGATGATGGCATGTATGATCTGCTTAACCCTTACATCTACTTACATCTACTAGAACCAAACCAAGTGCCCGACTTTGTAAACTGTGGTTCTTGGGAAGTTTGGGAAGTGTGTAGCCACCCTGTCTCTGCTTGGAGATAAAAGAATTGAAAGGACTAAACTGGACACTGTAGCCCCAAGGTCCTTTCTTTCACTGTTTACTGTCAATGGGTGACCATATTTGTCATTTATGTAAGGACTTTTGTTTAAAGACTTCAAAGTACTCACTGACATGGTCAGATGGCAACAATGTGGAATGTTCATATTTTAAGGATGAGGAGGATGAGACACTAGAATTCCACAAGTCCAGGAAAAGACAAGTTCAATTCAATCAGAGCATCACAACACACAATCTTTTCACTGGATGGTTTTCTGGCAAAAAAAAAAAATGTGCATTTGTGGTAGCAAAGAATTCAGCAAAGTAACTGAATAAATTACTTCTATTATTGCCATGACCAGATGTCTGACAAGATGTCACTTAGGTAAGGGTGATTTATTTTGGTTCACCTTTAGAGGACACCTTATTTATACTCCATCATGGTAAGTCCAACATGAGTGGCTGGTAATATTGTGTTCTCAGTCAGGAAGCAGAGAAAGAGGAATCTAATACTCAGCTCATTTTCTCCTTTTTATTCAGTTTGGGATCCCAGGCCATGGGATGGTGCCACTCACATTCAGGATGGGTCTTTTCTCCACAGTTAAATCTTTCCAGCAAGACACTTGAAGATACATGCAGAGGTGTGTTACCATGGTGATGTACACTCAGCAGACAATGAAGACTCACTGTCAGGGTAATAATAGTTCCTGTAAGGATATGACTTGATCTGGAACAAAAATGACCCAATAGTATCCTTAAAACTTAGTTGTTTCTTCTTGACATTGATGGGATTTAATAATCACCTCTCTACTCCATGCAAAGATAAGAAGAAATGACATCTGAGAATATCCTTAACAAGACTCTGAGATTCCATCTCACACCTGTCAGAAGGGCTAAGATCAAAAACTGAAATGACAGCACATGCTGGTGAGGTTGTGAAGAAAGGGGAACACTCCTCCATTACTAGTGAGAATGCAAACTTGTACAACCACTATGGAAATCAGTCTGGCGATATCTTAGAAAACTTAAAATAGCTCTACCTCAAGACACAGCCATACCACTTCTGGGTATACATCCAAATGATTCCTCACCAAACCACAAGGAAGTTTCCTCATCTATGTTCATAGCAGCCTTATTTGTAATGGCTAGAAACTGGAAACAACCCAGATGTCCCTCAACAGAGGAATGTATTAAAAAAAAAAAAAACTATGGTACATCTACACAATGGAATTCTACTCAGTCATCAGAAACAACGAAATCATGCAATTTGCAGCCAAATGGATGGAACTAGAGAAGCTCATCCTGAGTGAGCTAACCCTGACTCAGAAGGATACACATGACATCTATTCACTTATAATCAGATTTTAGCCATATAGTACAGCACAATTATGCTACAGCCAATGCACCAAAGGAAACAGGAACATAGAATTTTTTACCTGTCCATGAGACACTTTGCCCTAGTGGTGCTGCCTTGTAGGCCCCCAGTGTATGAGGAGGCTCTTGGCCCTCATATGACTGTTGAACTGGGACAGGGGACTAATATGTAGGGCCACTCCACTCCAGAGGAGTGGGATGGAAGGGATGGGGGTAGAGGGTGGGAGGGCGGGACTGGGTGGGGTGGAAAGGGGGCACTGTGATGGAGATGTAACCTGAAGTAATAAATAAACATAAAAAGACAGATGATTCAGGAGAGGTACATACTTTCTTATTGACCCATATCCTCATACCAAGAACAGTGGGACAGAGTGCTTTTTTTCCCATTAACTTATTGTTTATTTTACATTCCAATTGCCATCCCCTCTCTCCCCTCCTCCCAGTCCCACCCTCCCACCCACTTCTCCATACTCTCCACCACCACCCAGTACCAACCCACTCTGGCATATCAAATTGCATCAGGACTAGGTGCCTCCTCTTCCACAGAGCCAAGGCAAGGCAGTTCTTCTAGGAAAATGGAATCCAGAGGGAGGCAACAGCATCCAAGTCAGAGGCAGCCCACTCTCCAATTGTTAAGGGATTCATTTGAGGACCAAGCAGCCCATTAGTTTCTTATGTATAGGGGGCCTAGGACCAGTCCATCCATGTTCTTTGGTTAGTGGTTCAGTCTCTCCAAGCTTCCCTGTGTCCAAGTTAATTGGCTATGTGGATCTTCTCATGGTGTCCTTGATTCCTCCAGCTCCCTCAAACCTTCCCCTAATTCTTCTTCAAGACTCCCTGATTTTGGCCTAATGTTTGGCTGTGGGTCTCTGCACCTGTTTCCATTATCCACTGGATAAAGCTTCTTGGATGGGAGTTAATATTGGGTTCCTGTCCAGATCCCTCTCTCTATCCACTTCTGATAGGTGTTTTATTTCCCCTACTTAAAGGGATTCAAGCATCATCCTTTGAGCCTTCCTTGTTACTTAATATTTTTTGTATCTGTGGGTTGTAGCATGGTTACCTGGGACAGAGTGTTTTTAAGAGTTTTAGTTGGCTCTGTGGTTAAGGGCTCTTGCAGAGGTCTAGGGTTCAATTTCCAGCACCTACATGGTGGCTCAAAACTGAAACTGTACTTTTTAATTATTAAACAGTTATTTATTAATAACTATATTCACTTATAACAAATACACTTACTTATTTACTATTCCTATAAATTCCTACAACCCCTATGAATGCCTACAACCCCTAAGACCTAACCACTAAACCTATTGATAACTATTAGAACTATTTTCATAACCTTTTAGAAGGATACAGTCTATGGGGCAGGTCCTCAGTCGCCAGGAACACAGTCTCTGGGGTAGACACTTTAATGCACTTAGCAGTCCTTTTTCTGGAATATATCAGATACAGGTTCATCAGGGTAAATTGGCTATCGAAATCTTACCTTAAATAAGGCTTGAGGCTTTCTTCTCTCTGGGAGACCTCAGTGGTCTGTAGGCCAACTTATTTCTTTCGTATCAGCAATTCTGCCACTCTGCCTCAGTCCTTAAAGCTGGCCACAGTTCCGTTCAGGCCACTGTTCGGACAGGTCAACCCTCTAGGCAAAAGCTGAGCCACAGGGTTTAGTCCTTGGCCTTTTGCTGTCTTGCTGAGGCTTTCTCACCTCACCAGCTCCTTTCTGCCTCAGGGAGATCTGGCCATCAATCCGCCAGGATTTTCGTCATCAGAGGATACAAACTACTCGTCCTTTCTAGCGTGCAGACTCGCTAGCATCGGCTCTCTAGCATGGAGCCCCTAGCACGCCCCCTCCCGGCTCATGTCCTTAAATAGGATCGCTCCTTGTTCCACCTGCTTCAGCTTAATTTGGGCTCTGCCCACTTAGCTGCTGAAAACAATGTCAGGTCATAAAGTCTATCCTTGTTTCACCTGGCTTCAACCTTGTTTTTCAGTCTATAGAGACTCCCCTCATTTCACCTGACTTCTTCCATATGCTGATAAGCTAATTGCTCACAGCCAAGTTGATCTTCATGCCCCAAATTAAGAGACTGTATCAGAAACCTAGATATTTACTAAATCTAACTTATATTAATTTATCTCCCTTCACAAAACTGTCAGTAACTCCCGTTCTAGGAGATCTAATGTCTGCTTCTGACCTCCTTGGTCACAAGATGCACATACATTCATGCCAGAAAATGTTTATACACAGGAAATAATATAATAATAATAATAATAATAATAATGTCATGGTAATCTAAACCAAATCATCTGGAAATGTCATATAAGTCACTTTGACAAATGTCATTCTCATTACTGTAATCCTTAGAGTGGCATCTTATCAGATATCTCTATTACATTATTATCATATATATCTGATATATACATATCAAATATCTCTATTACTTTATTATAAAATATATATACATATATATTTGATATATATCAGAAATCTCTATTATGTTATTATCAAATATACAGATAGATAGATAGATAGATAGATAGATAGATAGATAGATGATAGATAGATCTTAAATATCCTCCAGAGACCATGTACTAAAAGGCTCCATCACCAGTTTACAGCACTATTGGGAGGTGACAAAAACCTAATTTAAGAGGTAGAGCCTAATGGGGAGAAGTTAGGTCTTTGGGATTCTACCCTTTAAGTAGATAGATAATACAGTTCTAATTTCTACGGACATGTAATTCCCATTATGATGCACTGAAATCTCTGAAATTGCGAGCTAAAATAAACACAGATTCTATATAAATTCACTTTCTCCCAACCTTTGTCAAGGTGCTAGAAATCAGTTTGACATAGTATACAAACACAGTCGGTTCTGGCAACCTTAAAGGTGGGACAAGGACACAAATAGTGAACATGAAAACACTTATATACAATCAAGAATCAGTCACTTTTGAATATATTTATGAACCTCCAAACAAGGAACCCCAGATACCCTTTCAATACTTTTGACATTTCTTTCTTGGGAAATTCATCTTGATAATGATAAACACCTTTGGAGATATGGTTCACTTGTCTGCACAGTAGTCCTCAACCTAGAGACTGTTTTTGCTACTCTTCCTCAAGGAGCTATTTTTAGTAGTTAGAGTATGTCAAGTGGGAGTAGAAAGAATATACAGATGCTGTCATCAAGTTGGCAAAGAAAGATGTTGTTAAACATCCTACTATAAACAAAATAAACCCACAATAAGATGAATGTATTACTGTGAACAGAATAGGACCTGGTCTAAAAACATTAGTAGTGCCTAAAATTAGGAAACTTTACCCTAAAGAAGTGCATGTTTACCTAGTCTGACATAAGGAGACATTTATATTCACTATCCTTCTTTGCCAAATTTCACACTATGATGTAAATGCCTGAGTAATACTTTCCTTGAGCAGGAACAAATGAGCAGACATGGTTAGAGATGGCAAAATGAACAGAGACACTGACTCTACAAGGAAGCAGAAGAAAAGCTAAGAGAAATGGAAATCTCCTTATTTTATATTCATGCAAGGGCACTCTTGGTGACATTTTTTTATTTAAATACTTTATGATTTTTTATCTTCAAGTTACATCTCAGTCACAAAACCCTCCCTATTCCCCCTTCCTATCCTGCCCTTCCACCCTCTTCCCCCCCAGAAGTTTCCCCTTTCAGTCCAACAGATGGTTCCTTTTCTTATAACAGTAAATATTATACAAAACAACAGATATAAATATGCCACATTTATGAGAGTTAAATGGCCCAGTATTCCTTCCCAATGTCCAGTTTATACATATTTGGACCCTGACTTTAACATTCTACTATCTAACCATCTCCATGAGTTTAAAGGTCTATATCTGACTCAACATTCATACTAACTTGCAACACACTTTTAAGAGTATCTTCTTAGATCTATAACACCCTCTTGATTCCTAAACAACTCAAAATTTAACTATGAGACTCTAGCTGTCTATTCTTCAACCACCTCAGAGACCTGAGAGGGATAAATATATCTGCTTATATAGGAAGTGCAGGGCCTGCAGCTTCCGAAACTAAGAAATGACATAAAAAATGACTGCCTGGACAGTTCCCTTTTTCTCTCCATACATTACAGCATCAGTCTTCAGCCTTTGGGTCCTGTTTCTCTGACAGACATTTGTTGTAGAGCAGGGATTATGAAGGACTTACCTACCCTGTCTTGGCAGAGTTAGGCTGTCGACTTCCCTGCTACCAAGTTTTGTCCTTTTTGGACAGCAGTCTGTCTGCAGTTGGTGCAAGGGGTTTTTTCATGCCAAGAGATAGGCTTGCCACTAATTCAACCATCTTATAGTGGAGGTTCTTCGATGCTTATCTTCTACTTGGAGTAGAATAGGGGGTGCTGTCAGGCGCTGATATGTCTCGATATCAAAAAAAAGAAAATCTTAATTTAAGATAACATCTTTGAATGCCATATTCTGCAGATCTCTTGGGGTTTTTGAAGATGCCCTATCCTTCTCTTGTATTTAGATAAGCAAATGTTGCTTGTCTCTTAGCAACTTGATTACTGGGTAGTTTAGAGAATATCTGTGATAGACTGTCATAGTAGCTAACAAAGTGACATGTTTTCATGACTAGGAGTTTGTTTTACTTAACTATCCTAGACCATTTTAGACGGTTGGTATCAAGAGGCCAGAGCTTCACATTTTAATTTTAAGTATCTCTAGGTATGATACCATTAGGAAGCGTTACCTTTAATTTTGTATCAGTATACCAAGATCTATTCAATTGTGGTTAAATATACTCTTAATTATGTATCAATATACAAAGATCAATGCCTATGTAGCCCAGTACAATCTTAATATTACGTCCATATACAAGGGTCAATACCATTGTGGCCAACTATAATCTTAATTTTGTATCAATATACAAAGATCAATACCGATGTAATCCAATACAATCTTATTTTTGCACAATAAACAATGGTCAATACCACTTTAGCAAAATAAACTACTAATTTTGTATCAATATAAAAAGGTATAAGGGCATATTCAATAATCTGCCCCTTCTTCTTGGACCTTCCTGTGCTATGTCTATATCTCATTTTTCTCAAGCCTATGCACTCCTACATAGGAGAGGAAGAAGGATACAGAAAAGGAAAAGTAGGAAGTCCCTGGGGCTAACCTCCAAAACCCATTAAACAGGACCATTTATCAGCTTGTAATCTCTTCCCCTAAATATCAGAGTTTTCAGTTATCCTTCAAATAACCAAAAAGAAGAGCAGAGAAACACCTTCCCCACCCTCTGGGCATGGGACGTCGCTCGCTTAAAGTGACTTCCTGCTGATTTGGGTCGTAGTAGACCTGTTTGGGGCCCAAACCCAAATGGAAAAAAATGGTTAAAAATGTTAGTACACTCCCTTTATGTTCATCCTTCTCTTCTCAGCTGTTTAGATGACCTAAGGAGTTTGTAGGCAGAGCCTGATCTTGCAGGCTTCACTGAGGTTCCGGCAGGGGCATTGTGTAGAGCTGAATGGTCCCAGCGACATTGGATTGCCTTGGTGGTTGCAGGCCCCCTATGGAGACAGCTATTGAGGAAGTCTGCCAGGCAGAATCAACTGGGTCACTCGTCCTCCTTGGTGCCTGATTCTGCTCTCTGCTGTGGTTTCCGCTGTCCAGCCGTCCCCGGGCTCCCCTAATGGACACTTCGATTCTCCTGGAAAGATAAGAACAGAGCTCTGCCCCAATCCCAACCCTGGGACAATTGCCCTCTTTTTTTTTGGGGGGGGGGCTAGGTAGTACTTCTCCTGAAGCAAATTTGGCCTTCCGACAACATACAAAGCGTTATCTTTCAATCCGGGTTAAAGAAGAAATCATTCTGTCACCTTGGAGCTAAACCAGCTCCAGTGTATATATTTTGAGATCCCAAAGGACAATCTGCCTGCATCGAGAAGGCCTTTTGTAAGTAGCCTCCAAACCTAGGTCCCTCCAAATCCCATGTGTGTGTCTCTGAACTCTAATTGTTGGGATCAGAGACCTGTGTTTCCCATCTGAAGGGATCAAAGATGTGTTCCACCACTCCTGGATCGAAGTCTTTCTCTATTTAGAGTTTTCCCTGCATCAGGCTGACCCTGAGCTCCGGGATCTGCCCGTTTCTGTCTCCAGTGTGCTGGGAACTGGGAACAAGGGTGTACTCTTCTTGAATGGTGGGACCAAGAGTATGCACCCTCACCACCCCGCTCCGTATGACTCCAGAATACATAAGACCACCAACTCTACGGTGCTCCCCCTGTCTCCGCTGAAGTCAAAGGCATGGGCCAACACCACAATTCTCTTGTATTTTACCTTAGCTCCACGTCTTCTCGACACCTGGAGGTCTGCAAAACCAGGCCGAATGGCTGTATCCTCTATTCCATTCACAGTGTTTGAGCCCTGCCACCTGCCCTTTTTTTTTTTAGTTAATATATTTATTTGTTTGTTGCTTCAGGTTACATCCTTATCATATTGTCCTCTTTTCCCGCTTCCCAGCCCCACCCTCCCATGCTCTACCCCCTGACCCTTCCGTTTTGTTCCTCTGGGGTGGAGTGTCCCTGCCTAACATTCTCTCACCACAGATCAGGAGTCATATGAGGGCCAAGAGCCTCTTCATTCACCGGGGTCCTACGAGGCAGTACTGCCAGTGAAATGTGTCTCTCTTGCTACTGGGGGAACACTAAAAAAAAGACCAACAAACACACAAACCCACAAAAACAAAGAATATCAACAAAAAAAGAGAGGAAAAAGAGAAGGGAAAAGGAAAAAGAAAAAAGAAAAAAAGGAGAAGGAAAAAGAAAAAGATAAAAAAAAATTATGTCCATGTTCCTTTTGGTGTGTTGGTTGTAGTACAGATATCCTGTACGATATAGCTAAAATCCTACTATAAGTGAATAGATGCCATGTGCATCCTTCTGAGACTGGGTTAGCTCACTCAGGATGAGCT
>CAJQZJ010032201.1:1418280-1461969 GCA_907164525.1 Lophiomys imhausi | reverse complement strand
CCTTGGAGTCGGGAGTCCTCTCTTTCCTCTATACCTATAATTCTTAGGTTCCATCTTTTCATTGAGTCCTTGATTTCTTGGATGTTGTGGGTGAGAGATTTTTTAGCCTTCTCATTTTCTTTGGATGTTGTACTGATTTCTTCCACTTAGCTTCCATGCCTGAGATCCTGTCTTCCATCTCTTGCATCCTATTGTTGATACTCACATCCATAGTTCCTGTTCTCTTCCCTTGGTTCTCCACTTCCTCTTTTAACTCTGACTTTGTTTTCTTTATTGTTTCTATTTCTATTTTCATGTCTTGTATGGTTTTGTTTGTTTTGTACATTTCCTTCTCCAGCTTGCTTGTTTTTGTATGAAAATCTTTCATAGCCTTGTCCTTTTCCTGTTCAAGCTCTGTCACCTTGGCTTGGAGCTCTTTAATGGTGTTGTTCCTTGTTTTGAGTTGTAGAATTGTGGTTTCTTTGAATTCCTTCATAGATTTAAGTTCTTCTTGCAGGGACTCTATCACTTTCCATAATGCAGAATTGTCAACGTTTTCATGTGATTCTTTTGGTGTGAGGTCATCCGAATTGGATGAGCTAGGATAATTCTGCTTTGTTGTTGTCATATTTCCTTGATTTCTATTTTTTTTTTTTTTTACCTTTGGCCATTGGGTGTGTTTAGCTGTCTGTTCTTGTCGTTTTCTGTGCTTGGATCCACAGTGGATGCTTTGGTTCAAGGGACAAGTTACTTGGCTATCTGTCGTTGCTTACAGGGGGATTTCAGGGTCACTGTGGTTTTAATCATCTGAGGCACTGTGAGCTGGTGCAGCCTAATCCCAGGTTGTGAGTAATGGACCGGAGTTGTTTCACTGCTCCCAATTCAGACTTCTCTATGTTGCACTCTGAGTTATCAGCCTGTAATTGTTCTGATGGTATTGGCCTGTTTGCCCAGGCACAGATTCTGTGGGCTTTGTTTGTCATCACGGAGGCTGACAGGGTCTGGCTCCACACCTATTATGTCTGGATTTTCCAGAACACAGCTATGGTCCCGATTTCTGGTTTCTCACTAGGCTTCTCGCCACAGGCCTAGCCTCTGAGTCTGATTCCCTCCCTGTCTGCGAGCCACGGCTCTCCCTCCCTGGCTGCTCGGCCGTGGGTGCACAGTGCCCCGGATCCCCCGGCCGCCTGAGTGGACCTCTCGCCCCAGCAGCTCAGCCGTGGGTGCGCGGATCTCTGGCCCAGCCCACGCCTGACTCTTTCCCCAGTTGTCCTGCCGTGGGTTCGCGGGGATTTGGCCCTGCCAGCCAGGCTCACTCACCAGCTGCGCTGCTGTGAGTGTGCAGGATTAGGCTCCTCCTGCCAGCTTTTGTGTTCCCGGTTTCCGCACTCTGTCTGAACCTCCCACCCTCCGCTTCACGAGCGGCTGCGGACCTCCCGCTGAGCCCCCTGTTTGTTCCTTGCTAAAACTTCCACTATCTCGCAAAATTTTTTAAGTGAGTATAATTTCTACCTGAGGCGTGGGGAGTCCAATAGGCTAGTGAACTAACATCAAGTGGCCTCTGATCCTGCCTGCTGTGTGTTGGGATCGATCTTACCAGGCGCCTCTCCAAATGGGAGTTCCTGAATCCCGGGTTTAGTGGCTTCAGTGTCTGCGAGAGATGGGTGAGAGCCTTGCCCTGGGTATTTTAACAGTCCCTTGGGAGCTGTGAGTGTTCCCGGGGTGGGGGGGGCGTCTAGCCCCTCCGGTTTTTGCACAGTGCCCAATAACTCTGTGTTTTTTATGGCTCTTTTTTCCCCTCGTTCAAAATGCGTCAGTGTAGGTCGCCACCATCTTCCTTCCCCCCGAGATGAATTTTTAATCTATGGATAAGAGCTTTATATCCCAATGTATACAAATGAAGTGTGCATCCATGTCCACTCACATCAGTGATCCCTGGTGAGAGTGGTTGGGACGTATGTCTCTTTCTCTCTCTGTTATCTGACCACCATGAGATGAACAGCTTTGCTCTGTTATGGTTTTCTGTATGTCCCACAAACAATGGGTCTAGAAACTACACATTGAAAACTCTGGAACTTTGATACAAAATAAATGCTTCTTTCTTTGTAAACTATGTATTTCTCTGGTGTTTGTCCCAGTAAAGAGAGAGGAGAGCCCTGTCCTTTTACCACCAAGATTGTGAGATATCAACATCTTTGTCCTTTTGAAACCATTGAGAAATGCAATTAAAATCTATCTATAGGTGAACCAGTATATACATATAAACATATTGGTATATTTACATGTATACAATTATTTTCTTATTATCATATATATAAGTAGAAAGAGAAGACAATTGGACAATGCAGAGAAGACTGATTGCAGGGATTGGTGCTAAGTGGGACCTACTATGAATGGGATTTTGATTTAGGCATCCATGTAACTAGATCAACAAACATTGACTGATTGCCACAGGCCTGTAGACAGGGAAAGTCTTTATTTTCATTACAGAACAATCCAAGGAGTCTTTCTCATATGAAGACCTTGAACTTCAGGGACGAGGAGCACAGCTAGTTCATCTGTTGTAGGGAAGGGTGATTGGCTGAGGCCATCATACCCTCAGCAACACAGCTTTTGTCCTCAGAGAAGCTTTTGTGCACAGGCTCTCTTTCACAGTGAGATAACTCCCCCACCTTTTTGTGGTTTTTATAATGATGTCCAAAATCAGTGATTGAAAAGAATGAAAACATTCTTAGTGATTTCTTTCTCAACATTTTTTTTTTCCATTTCACCATTTGTCCCTACAGAGTTATCTTAGGGATGGCACATGTTTGTACTGTTTTGGTTTTAAATCCACAGTCCGGGATATTTCTCTCGATTTCAGCCCCTTCCTTCTTTACTCTTCTATCAAAGACATAGCTGCTTTGCACCTCTTACTTCCTAGGGACAAATGCCCAGCCACAGTCCCCTGGATGTAGCACTCTTGAAGGCTATGTGTTAAGGCACATGCACATATACCAATGGACACACATACACATTTACACACACATACACACACTTCAAAGGCATATGTGCACACACACAAACATACATGCATATATGTGAACACACATATGAACATGTTACCATTTACTGCCACTTAACTTCCATATATTCTCATGCAGCAAGTCCTAATATTTCTTAGGCTGTGTTTCTCTCCCATTTGTAGACACACGTATTTGAAGCACAGCCAACCTTTACAATGTCTTACTACATGTCTTGTCTGATGTGGTGCACATGTCGCTCTGTCTTCTAATCTCAGTTCTCATGCTTGAAATGCGTATCTCTTTCCCAGTCTACCTACTGCCATGTTGCTTGTCCCTATCTTTATTCTTTCTGTCAGTGTGGGTTTTTTTTCATGTTTACAATAGCTGCTCCTAGTCACTATTTTGAATTGGTGCCTGGTGTGTCTAAGCACAGGAGGATTGAACTGTGTCTAGTAAAGAAATTGAGCATGCCAGTGATGATTCTTCAAAGCATTCTTTTCAATATCCACTATCTCAGTATTTGCAGACACTATGTGGACTACAACAGCCACAAGGAACAAAAACCAAATATATGTATTTCATTTGGATTGATATTTTAGAGCATTATCAGTTTCTTTCATTTATTTAACTTTTTAAAGAAAGATTTTTATTTTTATTTGTATGTGTGCCCACATCACTCCTCTGTGATTTTAGGGTAGTTTGGGATAGAAGGTGTGGAAGGCAAACGTGAGGTTCTTTTCTAAAAAGTACTCACCCTTATTGTTTCATCATAAATATTGAAAGTATATTTTCTTATTTGATCTTTGAAAAACCTAAATACTGTGGGAGTTTAGACAGATGGACAGCTAAGATCTGGGCTTCAGATGAAGTAATGGTTTGATAGGTAAAGTGCTTGTTGGGCAAGGGTGAGGGTCTGAGTTGAGATCCCCAGTGTCCATGTGAGGTTGGACTGGAGAGTGCACTCTAACCCCACTGCTAGTACAGAAAGATGGGAGGCAGAGACAGGAGAATTCCTAGGAGACCAAATGCCCTGGTATATCCAAGGTGAGTAAAAGAGTAAACATTAAAGAAGATAGAAGATAAGGACTAACACCTCAAATTGTCTTCTGACCTCCACATGTGTGCTATAACATGCTCATGCCTGCATTCACATAGTGTGTCCATCACTCACATACACACACACACACACACACACACACACACACACGCACACGCACAGGCACAGGCACACACACACAGGCACACACACACAGGCACATACACACACATATGCACATACCCGCGTACACATACACACACAATTTTTTAAAGCAATGGACTAATGGACTTTAGGAGATAGTGGCCTATTTTTTTAATCCTGGCTCTGCTACTTATAATAATAAAGTCTTTGCGATAAAAGTTGCTATCAATGTGCCATGAATTGATTTACAAAAAACCCTAGAAGAACTTCTGGCCCAGAGCACCTTGATATATACTCACACAATCAGCTTTTCAATGAACGAAGAAAAGCTAAGAAAGAGCAAGTGATTTGTTCAAGATTAAACAGTAAATAAGTGGGAGACAGTAGAACGAGTCTATCTGGGATCCTTTGTCCTTGTGATGGTTACTCTTCTCAAGACAATAAAGGCTATAGAAGAAAATGACCAATGTACTCTTCAAAATGTCATTCACTAGTCACTGTATAAGCAGTAAATGATTGGGATCACTGATCCTGTGTAAAGGTCTCCATGCTTGCTCTGGAGTGATGAGCATGCAGCAGACCATACTTCATGTGTCTGCTGGTGGTTAGAATTTCCTAGACTTTACTTTGATAATATCACTGAGGCAATCTCAGTAGTAGGAGTTTGCCACTCCATGACTCTCTACTCCTTTGTGTAATTCATGAAGTTCATTTTTAAATCAGCTGTGACTCAAGCATAGAAGTTTTCTATCATACCTTAGAACACTGATAATCATTGACATGCTGACCAGTGATTCTCATAGATGATTATGTAGCCTTTTCTAGCCTTCTAACTTAATGGGCAGAGATGCAGGAGAGCCAAAAGGCTGCAATCTTTGTAATAGTTAATATCATAATTCTGACTACTTATGTACAGCAATACTTCTACTCACACAATCATCTTTCCAATGAACAAAAGAGCAAGTGATTTGTTCAAAGTTAAACAGTACATAACTGGGAGACAGTAGCTTTTGTGAAACAAAAGTTTAGTTGTTTATATTGTCCATGTGTGTTGCAGATTTGCCATCTTAAAAATATCACAATGATTACTGTGGTATGGAGTATTTGATATATATCACCCATTCCCTGGGTTATGAACTAAGTTAGCTTTTCTGTGTATTTTTCTATTGTAACTCTTAGTCATGTGTGCAGCTCGTGTTGTCAAGATCATTCAGTACTTAGATTCCTCAGAGTCTAAAATGAAAATTCAATATTCAAAAGGAGTCAATAAAGAAAAGAGAATATAAAATAGAACTAACTGAGGCCATTGCTTCAGGCTCAAAGACTCTAAGCTAAGATGATAGGATCGAGAAGTTTTTTTCTGGAAGGAAAACACCAATTTCTCACCTTAATTTTTCTAATCTAGGGAAATTCCTTTTGTTCTGAGAGCATTGTAGTAGTATGTCCATCATATGTATAATGATTTATTTCTCCTGTAATGTGTTAAAGAGTAATACATGTCAGAATGTATGTGCAAACAGGTTAATACATCCATAGTAAATGCAACCCCAATGAAAATAAAAGTCAGGCAAACTTTTAGAGCTATGTACACCTTTTTCCTAAAAATCCCTTTATTTGAATACTATGGTAGTGCCTGGGCCTCATTCATATCAGCCAAAAGCTCTACCAATAAGCTTATATCCACTTCTGAAAAAAGTATAGTTTTTTAAATTGAAAAAAATTATTTTGTGAATTTCACATCATACACCCTATGTCCTCCCATCTCCCACCTCCCCCCCTCCACCTTTGCAATCTGTCCCAGCATAAAAAATAACAGCTCCTTGTGGAAGCTGCAGTGTATCTCAGTGTGTCTCACAATATTCCCCTTTGTCCACACATTCTGCTTGCAAATGTTCATTATAATGACTCCTTGGTCTGGTACAAGTTCCCTGGTTTCTGCTACTCCATCAGTACTAGAACTCCTCTCAGATATGCTGTAACTTTCCTGTGTCTTGGAGATCCTGAAGTACTGAGTTGTGGAACTGACCTCTTCTTGCACTCTAGCAGTTCATCCATGGGTAGATGTTGGGGTGGGCCAACTCAAAGCCCTGGTTCTGGACCTGCAACCACCACTTGCATAGCTAATTCTACTATGGAAAGTGCCAGGCCTGCTCTCCCAAGTGCTGCAGAATGTGAGGGGCAGGGTCAGCTCTCCTGCTCTTGTGACCCCATCTGGGTCAGATCACCTGTCAGCCAATGGTGTTGAGAGCAAAAGGGAGGGGAGGGGATCTCTCCCTAGTCTATATAACCACATATCAGACCAAAGGCAGGGCTGACTCTCCCACACTCACTCCCTTAGGACTGGCTCACCCACAACCTCCATATCTAGGATCAGCTGTAGTGTGCTATCCTGGCAGGGTGCAGGGCCCACTCTCCCGAGTGCTGCAGCATGTGAGGGGCAGGGACAGCCCTCCTGCTCTTGTGACCCCATCTGGGCCAGATCTGTCCACCAATGGTGGTGAGGGCAAAAGGGAGGGGAGGCCATTTCTCCCTTAGTTTATTTTCAAAGCAGGAATATTATTTCTAATCTAGTTACCTTTAATTGTTGACTTGTTACAGCCTAGAGTCTTTTGAGATGAGAGACTCAATTGAGGGAATGCCTTGATCAGACTGTAAGTGTGTCTGTGGGAGATTGTCTTGACAGTTAATTGATGGAGATTGGCCCAGCCCACTATGGGAGGCACCATTCCCTGAGTATGAGGTCCTGGGCTGTATAAAAAGTTAGTTAAGCACGAGTCTGTTAGTATGCCAATAAATAGCATTTCTCTATTTCTTTTGTTTAATTTATTATAATGTTTATGTATTACATCAAGTTACATCTCCATCACAGTGCCCTCTTTCCACCCCTCCTGGTTCCACCCTCCCACCCTCTCCTTCCTCTCCCACCTATCCCATTCCTCTGATGTGGAATGTCCCTACATATCAGTCCCTTTCAGTTCAACAGTCAATGAGGGCTATGAGCTTCCTCTTGCACTGGGAGCCAACATGGTAGCAACCCTAGGGCAAATTGTCCCCTTGATAGATAACAAAGTCTATGTTCTTGATCTTTTTGATGTGTTGGTTGTAGGTTGATAGTTATCCTGTACTAGTTCTTGTCTTTAATTTCCTGCTTGAGTTCTAGCCCTGACTTTTCCTAATGATGGACTGTGACCTGGAAATATAAACCAAATAAACTCTTCCTTCTTCTTGTTGCTTTAGTTCAGTTTAGTTTTATAACAGCAACAGAAGGAAACTAGAACAATTCCCAAAGAGGTAGGTGAAGGCTAACTTCAAGATAACATCCTTAATTGAGGGGCATCACCCATGGAAATATAAAAGCATAAACTCGTGCTGGACACGAGGGTTCGGAGTTCTTACTTGATGTGTGTTGATGAGAGCTCAGTAGCTGCATTTGTTCTATTGTAGATTTGTTGATATGATTCACATGCTGTGTGAACTGCCTATGGATGTACATGGCTATAGGTTCCAGCAACAATTTTATAACTTCCATGGTATCTTCTGATATTTAAGATGATGCTAAAGAACAGTCTTGTTTCACCCATTCAAATTCTAGATCCACATCCCTATCTTGTTCTGTGTTGGAGAAAGTTGATCTTAGGGCTAATTCCTCTCATTTTTCTTTCTAAATGTTCCTAAAGAACCCTGAAATTCTGGAGAATGTGTTATGGGTCCTCATCCAGATGTAGAGCTCTAATGGTCATTGAATATTTCTGTCTCAGGAAAGAATACCACTTCTAGCTCCAAGGGGATGCTTTGAGGGTTAGTTTTATGTATCATCTTAACTGCACCCAGACTTTTGTTTAACCAATATTCTGGGTATGTGTGAGGCTGCTTTTGGGATGAGATTCTACTTTATACTGGTAAGTTGATCTCTTAGATGTGGGCCCACCTCGTGCATTTGGTTAAAGAAATAGAATAAAAAGACTAAACAAGAAGGAATTCTTCTAGTCTGACTGCTGATCTAGGACATCAGTCATTCCCTCCCTTCAGACTCATGGTGACACATTGACTCTTCCTGGGCCATGAGCTTGCAGTGTGCAGATATGAATGCACACTAGTAACTCTTCTGTGACTCAGCCCTTTGATCTCAGACTGTCACTCCTTACCAGTTCTTCTGGATTCCATCTTTCTGACTGAAGATATGAGGACTTCTCAGCCCCTATAAGCACACAATCCAATTCCCTATAACTATCATCATCTGTCTATGCATACACACACACACACACATCATATTGGTCTTATTTCTCCAAAGAACCTCATCTAATATACTTTGTGAATAACTCTTTGACTAAGTTCTCCTCAGTGAGTTTGGAGCCTTCCAAATACACATATTACAGTCCAATGAGATGTGATAACTAGGTTTACCCTGTGGTTTGTATTTTTATTTTTTCTCCCTTTTTCTTTTTATTTTATTGCCTTTTATGAAAAAAATCATTAAACTATAAGAATTGAGATCATTGACATTAAAATGTCATTTGTGTTTCTATGACAAAAATATCCCTGGAGAATTTGATAGTCACTTTTTGAGCAGTGGATTTTTTTTTTTACCCAAGAGATAAGTGACATTTAGAAATGAAAATTAGCTTCATTTTGAAAGTATTTTGCTCTGTTTTTAAAATAAGTTCCAAATGTAAGAGTGAATTTGCTTTGTCATTCTTCATTTCAGTTTGTTGCCAGCTCTTGGTTTGTATTGGTCTTAGTAAAAATAGTTTCATTCCCTGTAGAAAGAGTGTCCAATTGTTTTAATTTTCCTCATTGCATCTGTTAAGCATCTCTTTCATCTTTGCCACGGATCAACTTTTGTTGCATTTGAAATCCTTCAAAATGAAATTTTGCTTGAGACAAGAATATTGACCTTGGAACACAAGAATGCTTATTAAGTGGCAGGTCACGTGGGGAGAAAGGCTAGGCACAGCATTGAGGGTCCTGGTGATTGAATAGTTGTTGATCTATTTGGAAAAAATTTTGATTGTCATCTTGGGCTGCTATTGTATGCTCATTTTGATACTCTCCTAGGCTGAATTCTAGTTGGGTTACATTCTGTCCAATATGAATTATTATTTTTTTAATTGATTCTTTTTATGACCTGGCTAAGTTATGTCTAGCCAGGAAGGTGCATTGGTTCATTGTCTGTTGCTATGACTGCATACCACAGACTAGGTAAATCAACAAAAAGTTTATTTTGAATGATAACTTAGAGGCTCTGAGAACATGATGCCAGTGTCCACTTGGATTTTGATAAGGACTTTCCTCCAGGCTGGATGCAGCAAATGTGAGATAGAGTGAATTTCTTTTTGTATCTTTTCCTCGCCTCATAAAGCCACCACCTGCATCACGAGGCCCCCACTCTCACAATTGCATTGAATTGCAATTGTCTTTTGTGTGCTGGTGAGCTTTCTGTGAATATAATGAAACTCTCAAGATAATTGACTCAGAAGTAGATTGATTGCCTTCTCTTCTTTGGGCCTGTGGTGAGGCAGCAGAGCATGACGGGAGAATGTGGTGACGGGAAGTTGCTCATATCATCAGCCGGGGAGCAGAAAAGAAGGAACAGGCCAGGGGCCACAACTAACTTCAAGAACATGCTCCCAGTGACCTAAGGACCGACCACTATTCACCACCTCTGAAGATTCTACTAGCTTCTCGGAGAGACTCTGGGAGTCAAGTCTTTAAGACATGGACCTCAGTTGGGCACTCATCCAAGCCACAATTTCTCAGAAATGCCCTATCTCCAAAGTATC
The DNA here is from genome assembly GCA_907164525.1 of Lophiomys imhausi. Taxonomy (NCBI): domain Eukaryota; kingdom Metazoa; phylum Chordata; class Mammalia; order Rodentia; family Muridae; genus Lophiomys; species Lophiomys imhausi. Next base: position 1,452,025 of record CAJQZJ010032201.1, on the reverse strand, counting down.
ACTAACATATAATCTTGGGGATTAACTTTCCCAAGCATGAAATTTAAAAGATATTTCAGACCTTCAAAGTCTTCTCTTAGACCTCAAAATCCATGTCTTCCTCATATGCAAAATATTAATTCCATCCTGATGATGCCAAAGTCCTAAGTTCTTCCCAGCAGATCTCAAAACTCCAAAGTCCAGAGTCTTGTCTAAATCAATATTGGCGAGCCTCAAAACATGAGACAAACTCACTCTAGTCACGAGTCTGAAAAGCAAGTGACTTTCGATTCTGGAATATCAAAACTGCTGCTGTAGGATAGAAACTACCATTCATTATGGGAAAAATAAAGTTTCACATTAGAGGTGCTGACCTCTTTAAGTATCACAACTGCTTTTCTGATAGAATACCATACAAATGATTCATGTCATGGTTTCTTTCATATGTTAGGCATCAACTGTCCTTTTTTTCTCAGCATTCTCATCTTCCACATTCCTAATAAAATGGCCATTAAGCTTTGCTTCCAGCATTCAATGGTTCTGTTCCTCTTGATACCACTGATAGACCCCATGTAACTCCAAAACTCAATAAGAAAAACCATGCTAAATCTCAAGGTTTTGAACTTATCTTCTTTGGTTTCATGTCTTGCTGCCTGGACATGCTGGTGTTGAACCCGTGAGGGGCTCCCTGAATCCTAACGCCCAGAGACCACCAATGCCCCCAATTCACTGTAATAAGGAGGTTTATTTAAGCTGACGTGCCAGGGTTCGACTCCCCCGTAGAGGAATGAACCCCGTAAAACGGTTCTCTGGCCCTTTAAATATATAAGCGGCTACAAAAAGGTAAAGGCACCAAGGAGTAGCTTTTTTTAGCCCGTGAGGCAACAGCCACAGGTGGTGATAAAGGAACAAAGAGTATATTAAGTTAGGTGGTGACGCAAGTGGGGAGTGTAGGCGAGGGATCCAAGGGGAGTCTGAACAAACCGGCCAGCTATACAAGCTTTGTTATTTTCAAGGACTGAGTTCTGTGGAAGGTTTCCAGAAGGAGTGAGGTCAGGGTCTCACCACAGAGGAGAAGGCCATGTATTTATTAATTTTTACAGCCTTACACTGACATTGGGGCCAGGCCACCAGGACCTTGGGAAACTTGACCCCTCTGGCTTTTCTTGCCTTAACTCATGCTTCTGTTCTTAGTAGATACAGTCTACCTGTAGCTTTCCCAAGGCTGGCCATGCCTGCTCTGAGTCAGCCCTGCTGTGGTACTTATGGACCCTATGACGCAGCTTCAACTCGACATATTGACTTGTCATTATTTTACAAAAGTGGTCTCTGTGGTGTAGGGAGTTAGAATAATTAAATTAGATTTAGAAAATATATAGGGGCTTCTGATACAGTCTCTTAATTCGGGGCATAAAGATCAACTTGGCTGTGAGTGATTAGCTTATCAGCTTGTGGAAAAACAAGGACAAAGTCAGATGAAAACAGGAAACAAACAGGAGACTTAATGGGCTGAAAAACAAGGTTGAAGTCAGGAAAAACAGGAAAGACTTAATGGACTAAGAAACAAAGTATCTGGCCTGGCATTGTTTTCAGCTGCTAAGTGGGCAGAGCCCAAATTAAGCTGAAACAGGTGGAACAAGGAGAGATCCTATTTAAGGATGGAGCCAGAGGCCCCTCCATGCAAGAGAGCTCAGAGAGTCCTGCTGGAGAAAGTGCTGTTGAACTGATGGCAGGATTTACCTGAGGCAGAAAGAAGCTGGTGAGCAAAGAAAGCCTCGGCAAGACAGCAAAAGGCCAAGGACTAAACCCTGTGACTCAGCTTTTGCCTAGAGGGGTTTGATCTGTCCAAACTGTGGCCATCTTTAAGAACTGAGCAGAGTTGCTGATGCAGTCTCCCAGAGAGAGGAAAGCATCAAGCCTTATTTAAGGTGATACTGCAATAACCAATTTACCCTGACAAACCTGCATCTGAGATATTCCAGAAAATGGACTGCTAAGTGCATTAGGGCCTACCACAGAGACTGTGTTCCTGACGACTGAGGACCTGCCCCAGAGACTGTATCCTTCTAAAAGATTAGAGAGTTGTAATAGTCATCAATAGGTTTAGTGGATAGGTTAAAGGGATTGTAGGAATTTATAGGGTTAATAGTTAAGAAATTGTTGGTGTTTGTTGTAGGTGAACATTGTTAGTAAATAAATAAATAATTAATTAATAATTAAAAAGTTCCATTATACTGTGGTGGTTCTGCCCTTGTGAAAAGTCTCTTCTGCCCCCCCCCCAGGTAGCTAGAATATTATTTACTCCTGGGATGGCTTGCTCCACTTCCCCACAGTTCTTGCATTATGCATATTTGCAGATGTAACAACATGCAGAGGCTACCATGGCTTGTTTGTGGTCTGTGGTGTTCCAGGTTGAGTAGTTCTGAGGACTGTGGATGTTCCGTCTATAGCAGCTGTCACTAGTCTGTGAGGACTGGAACTTTGAACCACAGCCTTATGGTTGGTAGAGGAGCCAGGCTTGGTGGTTGGGTGGATACCATGAGTGTTCTGAGTATTACTGGAAGACACCATGAGTTTTAGGTGGGAAGCTTGATTTTTTTTCCCAGATTCCCTACAGGTTTATTTTGAGTGTATTCATGGCATGCATCCTTAGTTCACCTTAAAATCATACAATATCGTTTTACTTCTGAGTCTTTTAGTGAGGTTTCTATTTATAGCTTCTCTGTCTTTTATACTACTGGTTGTCAGATATTTCTTGCTACATTTTATAAACCCTGTAATCTATTACTAGTTTAGTCTTCAGAGGATCAACTAATTGCCTAGAATGCTGGCACAACCTGCAATCCTGGTTAGCATTTGAGAGACTGAGACAGGAGGATGACTTCAAGTTGGAGGCCAGATTGGGTTACATAGTGATTTCTAAGATAGCTTTAGCTACAGAGTGTGACCCTGTCTCAAAAAACAAACAAATTTAATCAATTGACTTTAAAATACTAAAGGAAGAAAGCTGGTCTCTACATTTCTATACATATTCAGTATTTCTGCTGCTTTTTATTTTTGCCTGTCCATTTAAAAATTTAAAAATAATTCAATTTAAATCTAATTAAAATCCAATAGCACTTCACCTTGGTCAGAAGAATTCTATTAGTCTGTGTCTTGTAGAGAGGAATCACAGAAGTCAAATGCCTTAAGATTTTATGTAAAAGCAAATTGCATTGTTTTCATGTTTGAAGTGTTTTCTGCCTAGATGTAGAATTCTAGGTTGACAATTCTTTCAACACCAAAAAGACAGCTTTCCATCAGTTCATTGCCCTTATGGTTTCTGAGAAGTTGGTTTTGGCAGCTGCCATTATTTCTGATGTATAACTCCTCCCTCTCCTCAGCTTCTCTCTTTGCATTTATTTTTCCTTCTTGCCCTCCTCTCTTTCCCCAATCCTCTCTCCTTTTCTTTCCCTTTCTCCCCCTTTTCCCCCTTTTCCCCTCTTCCTTCCTTCCTTCCTTCCTTCCTTCCCTCCCTCCTTCCCTCCCTCCTTCCTTCCTTCCTTCCTTCCTTCCTTCCTTCCTTCCTTCTTTTCTTTTGATTGTTACAGGTAAAAGCATCATTTTCTTCAAGTTTAGCCCACTTTATCTTCCTGGATCTATAGAGTAATGTTTCTGAATGAATTTGGAAAAAATTCAGACAATTCCTTTTAAAATATTTTGTTCTCTCATCATCTTCCCCTTTCTTATGGAACTCAACTATAAGTCGACAATGCTCCACTTGTGGCTGACTGCTCTTCATTATTTCTATTGACTGATTGTACTGGGATCAACTGTATATTTTATGCTGAACTGACTGTAAGTTCACTGATCTTCTCTCCTGTGTGTATAGCTGCATATAAATACTGTCCAGTAACAGTTCATTTTATCTGTCCTATTATTTAAGTTTTGAGGTCTCTGTTTGGTTATTATTTATAGTGTCAATAAATTGAATATAACTACATTATATAAATTCTATATTGTTCTTAAAATGATCCATCTTTTTGCCCATTAAGTCTATATTTTTCCTACAGATTCTTGAACATATTTATCATTAATATTTTAAAGTCCTTGTTAATTCAATCTAGGGCATCTGGGACACTTGTAATTTTGTTCTTATTAAAAAGAAAAAAACATTCTGTCTTCATTTTAGGTCATATTTTCACAAATCTAAAAATATTTTATTCAAACACAGTACATTTTATGTCACAGGGGTTTTGGAGCCTGTTATTCTCTGAGTGGTGCAGAGCCCTGTCCTGAAATCTTTGTAGCCTTGTCCCATGCAGTCACCCTCAGGTTAAGCATGGAATGTGTGGTCTGTTTGTGGGCAGACTTTTGAGCTCCATCTTGGTGACTTTTTTCAAGCTTCCTGCATTAACTTGTAGCAACTGTGGTAGCCCCCAATTCCTCCAGCCCTTTCAGAAACTAAAAATGCTGTGGTTTTCTGCTTGAGTTCTATCATTCAAATGTAGTGAAGATCAATAAATATCTAAAGCAGAGTCAGAAAACAATGGAGTAAGAGAGATGTATGCTCTGTGTGCAAAATTTGAGGAGGTAATCACCAGGGTCACCCAAGGCTGGTGCTACCATATGAGGATTATGTTTCTTACAGTTTGCATTGTATTATGGGCACTTACATTACATATGCATCCCTGATTGTTATTCAGGGAAACAACTGTATAAAATAGAAACATAAAATTACTGTCATTATAAAATAAAGTCAAAAAGGAGAGAAAAGAAAACCAAAGAATGGTCTCTATCTCCTAGTAAACACACACACACACACACACACACACACACACACACACACACACACACCCTCACTAATATTCACATACAATAGGAGTGGAGAGATAGAGGAGGGGGGGGAGAAGGAGAGAGGGAGAGGGGGAAGGGGAGAGAGAGGGAGTGCTGAGACTACTATAGGTCAGGGATCTAAGCATATTTGGGTCATAAGTTATGTGAAAGTGAAAGTGTCTTGTTTTACATGTTGGAGGAGCAGACACCCAAGAAACTATAGAGGATATGTGAACTAGAGGAAAAGTCTTTGAATCATAGATCCCTGGAAGAACTATAAGATTTCCAGATAGGAAAGAAGAAGGGACATGAAAAAAATCATGGGGGTCAAAGTCTGTATAATGGAAAGTGAATATCTATATCCTACCCCCACCACAGTCAACTGCATGCTTATCTTGCATATCACTTCAGAAGATAGAGATTAGTACATCAGGAAAGGTCAAAATGGTCTATCCTATGCCAGAGGTTAAGCAATGTATAATGAGGTAGGGGGATACAGAGAAAATATATGTCTAATGGGAATATTCTTGGCTCTGTTTTGGTACACCGCAGCCAGCATATTGGCAGCCAGCCTTCTATCTCTCTTGGCAAAAAAACTGTATAATTCTTCTCTAGAGGAACTGGCTTAAGAGAAATGCCTACAGATGTTAACATCTGGGAGTGCACTAATGAAATGGTCAGGACTCAGTCAGATTTATAACAACACTATAGCCATAGATCTACTTATATCTGAAAGTAACAAGCCAAAGAAGACAACACTGAACAGAAATCTGGAGTTATATAAGAAATAGGTTTGGTGACTAAACCCTGGTGTCTAGTAAACTGAAAATAAGCAAAAGCTTACTGTTAATAAAAATGGACTGTTTTAGACCAAAGGGGAAAAATTCCATATAGTTCATAAAGCAGACATTTAATAGACTGTATTTACTAGCTCTATAGCATGACATTATAAATTGCCAATAAAAGCACTTCATGGTTGCAAGCAACAAAAGACAATATGATTCTCTTAAACAGTAAAAAAAAAAATATTAGAAGAAATGCAAAGGGCCTGTGGAACTGAGTGTGTGTTGAAGCATGAGGCAAGAAGCAAGGAAGCTCAGGCCAGGCATCAGGAAAGATGGCCAAGGGTCTATTCAGGGGTCACTGTGTGTACCAGTGTTCTTGACATCTGCTTCCCCTGGACTTTGCTGTTGTCCACACCATTGCACCACCATGGCTCCTGTGTATATCCAGCTAAGTCCATATAGTGTTATTTGTATTATATGAGTTTAGAGCTGAGCACTTGGTATTGGTTAACTAATGAGGAGCTCATTCCTGAGAGGGACTGTTTCTCTCACTTTCAGCATTGCCTAGTTCCTGTAGTTCTTTCCCTATGGGTGAGGCCCCATGACTGAGATTTACTCCTTTCATGTTAGCGTGTCTATTGATGTGGTACTTTAGATGTCTTGACAGCCATATTGTAGTGGTTTCATAGGAGAAGTTTCCCTGTCATTGTTAGGAGACACAATCTCACAGCAGCTTTCCTGGTCCCATGACTCTTAGAGTCCATCTGCTCCACCTTTCTCAATGTTCTCTGGGCTTTAGGTGCAGAAATCATGTTGTAGATGCATCCATTGGGGCTAGGCAATCTGTAATAATTTGTTCTCTGTATTTGACCTGTTGTGTGTTTCTGTAATGATCTCCTGCTGCAAAGAGAAATTTATTTGATGAGGAGTGAGAACCAAACTTATCTGTAGGCATAAGGGTAGATATTTAGAATTGCAGTTAAGAATTATTATGGTTTAGTAGAGTGGTAAAAGTAAGTTCTCCTCTAAGATCTATGACTTCACTATATCTGAGTGACAGGCTAGATTGCTAATACCAGATGTAATTTCTCTCCTGTTGAGTGGGCCTTAATTCCAATTAGGGACATGTTGGTTTCCATTCACAATATCTATGATCACCTATGAGCAACAGCAATGACAAACAGCATGACAAAATAACCCTGAGATTGCAATAGTGGCACTCATATCTTGGTGGTATTCATGTGTGTGTGTCCCCAAAGGACAGAAGAGAGCATTAGATCCATTGGGGCTGGAGTTACAGGTGGGTATGAGCTGTAAGACATGGATGATGGGAAGAGTAGCAAGTACTCTTTACCACAGAACCATTTCTTGAGCCACCAAAGGTCCATCCTAAAGAAGACAAAGGAAAGAGGAAATCAATTAAATGAGAAAGAATGTAAATGCATCAAAGCTTCAAAATGGACCAAGTAGTCCACAGAGTAAAATGTTTAACAAAGTCTATGTGTTAGCAAAAGAAATAGAAGATAAACAGATTTCTCATTAACATAGACCAATGATCATCATTTCACCAAGACAGAAAGCCTGAAGATAACAAGAATCAAGGGGAAACAAAATGCAATTACTGACCTGTCACTTTATTGAGATAACCAGACTTCAAGGGGAAGTAGTCTATCTGATCTAGGAAGAGGTAATGCTATTTAAGGTATTCAAGTAGAAAAAATATGAGTTGTCTTCTAACTCCTCCTATGTGGCTATGGAGTCTATGAAATTGACTGTAGAAGTATAGGGCAGAGAAAACTATAGATTCAACTCATTTGTTCACAGTAATACAAGAAATAAATAAGCAGGATATTTTCAAATTAACCACAGAGATGGATTAACATAATAACCACATTCCAAGCATGGTTTATCCTGGGGATTTCAAGAATTTTCAACAATTGGATTCTATTACTCTAGATTAACATATTAATTGAAAAAACAAACACATTATTATATGTTCTCAGTAGGTGCCACAAGAGTTTTGAATGGCATTTTAGTGTTCATTCCTGATTTAAAAAAAAAAAAAAAAAAAACCCATCAAACTAAGAATAGAAAATAACTTCCTTGGGTTGATAACACCCTGTATCACAAAATTACAGCACCCAGCCTAACAATTACAGAAACTCTAGATGTATCCCTTGGAAAGTAAGTCAGCATGACCCATGCTATTAGGCATCCTCTTTTCATATCTTCCTTTCTAGCACAACACCAGGGTCCTTTAGAAGCAGAGGTGGCCTCAGATCATGTCTGTTCATCATGCTGCATGTTGGAGCCACCTCTATACTGTGAGAAACAGTCTTCCCTTTTGTAGTTGAAGGTGATAGTCCTTCCTTACTTATGCTTCATCTTTATGCCTTTATTTCAACTAAGAAACAAGGAACCCCAGGTAAACCTCAGCGTTTGAAGGATAATGCAACAACAAGAACAACAACACAACAAACTGGATGCAGTTTTGGAATTTTCAGTTATAGCATAACCAGCAGCATTCGGCATCCTGCTTCTGGAAAGAAGAGAAAAGAGGGAAGCTTCAAGTGAGCTATTCACAGCTGAACACAACTGGAAGGGCGGAAGTAAGAAAGAGTGCCCTCCATAATTAATAGCACTCCAAGAAGTGTTGGAAGTTAAAGCTAGCATGGTATGTAGAGAAGAACTGATTAAAAGCTGGAGATAACAGGCAGGTTCGCATCATGAGTAAAATGTCTGCCTTGGAAATTAAACAGACATTTTGTAAAATCTAAAAGAACTAAAGAGGATTCTACAGTAACTGGCTATCGCACCCACATGCAACGATCCATCATTTTCCTAGTTAGGAAGCAGATGAGTGGATGACAAAAATAATACTTACCAGGACATATTCATAATCCATAAAAAGATAACTGAAAAATTGGAGTGATGGACAAGTTAAATACAGAGACATACCTTGCCCCTGTATGGTTCAACACTGATTGAATGATTCAATACTGTAGAGGGGCCAACTATTTCTAAGTTATTTTAAAAATTTGAGTGAAATATCAAGTTAATGTCCCAGCACAGTATTTTATTAAGCTTAGCAAGCAGTTACAAAAGTTCCACAAACATTAAATAGACAAACTAGGCAAGAATATTTGAAAGTAGAAAAAATAATTTAATGGATATTACTCTCCTTTATCTCAGCATATCAAAAAACAAGATAATTAAAGCGGTATGACATGATCCCTGTAATAAATCAATGGTAATAACCCAGTCTGTTCATTAGCACCAAATAAAGACTTAAGCAATGAACTTGTGTTTATGATAAAGGTGTATGCGTGCATGTATACACATCTGTGTGTTAACCTCTTCTATGTCTCAAGGTCAACACATTTTGAAGACTTTAAGAGATTATTGTTAAGGAACTATCATTTAGATGCCTTATACTAGATATGGAAATACCGGTATACCTGAAGAAAAAGTACTTAAAAGTGTGGCTGAGAGAAGGACCAGAGTGCAGATCCTTTCATTTTCATAATCCAATGCTGATATGCACTCTATGATGATTTGAAGTTCTCAGGTCTATTTGAGTAAGACGACAAGAGCCTCTGAGAAGAGGTGACTTACTAGGTGTCCTCTGGATTGGTGGCCTGTGGATTGGAGACCAGAACTCCACAGAGCATCTTGGATTACAGAATGGAGTGAGAGTCATGGGGACACTGTGGCCAGATCTAGAGCACTCTATAAACTCAGCCACTCTGGAAAATGTTATGGTTTGGGGGATGAGAGCTGAGCAGGTAAGTATATATTAAAGATCTGGAGCCTTGGATGAACAGGCAGTCAAGAGTGTGGACTTGGGGGCATCAGAGCCAGAGAAGAAATAAATATAGCAGTGGATGAGTGATCCTCAGACTGTATAGGGACGGATGGTTAAGAGATGCACCCTGTGGCCCAATCAGAAGTTGATGATGCTGTTAATGGACCTGACCCTCTAGGGTCTTGTTGTTCTGCCTAGTGATCGGCAATAGACTCGAGGAATCTCCACTGCCATTCTGCCTTATATTCTGTTATGATGCACAGCTAGGAAAGCAAGAGGCCTTGAGAAGATACCAGATGTATTTACAATCTCTATCATGGGAGATTTAGTGATGAGAAAAATGCAACAGATCTGTTCCCTTAGCTGAAAGCAATGTATACGTGCAATTGATGGATGTCACAGCTTACTATTAAAATTATGAATTAAAATTACAATCCAGATGCATTTTTATAAACATAACTGCTTTCATATCATGTGTCCTCTGCTTCTTTCTGCATCATTGTAGAAAGATATAATCGATTCTCTTAAAGTTTAGTTTAGGAAAATGCAAATATTTTTGTCAATGTCTCATGTTGCTAAATGTATATATTGTTTTCCTCACTTTATTGCAAACTGTAGCAAAGAGTATGTATGTGAATGTACCCCTGTACCTTTTGTATGATGCATGTCTAGAAAAAAACACTAGACTAAAATGTATGTTTCAAAAGAATTGTGCTACTGCCAAATTGCTCTCCTAAATTTTTTGTTTCAGCTAGTATTTGCCAAAATGATGTTTTTAGAGTGGGCCTGGTTCCCTCTTGGCAATTGGTGATTATTCATATACAGTTCTATCTTTGCCAATCTGATAGATGAAAAACTACATCATCTCTTCATTACTGTGTTTTGAATTTCTTAAAACCCAGGAGGCTAAGGCTCTTTTCATATTTGGTGGCTGCTTGTATGTCTTGATACAAGGGTAACAACAAAGAACAAATAATGTTGTGTTTTTTTAACATATTACTTTTACAGAACTAGTATATGTGTTATCATTTCTAACTTCTTTTTTGTGTCATCTCCCTGACATTACTTTTTCTAGGTCTTATATTTCTTTTAATTTTATTATTTTTTTAATTTTTTCTCTCATATATCCTGAGCAGTTTTCCCCCATCTTCTCCCCCAGTCTCACTCTCCCCTCCAGCTCTTCTCAAAAAAGAGCAGGCCTCCCAGGGACGTAAACAAACATGGCAAATCAAACTACAGTAAGACCAGGCACACACCATATCAATGCTGGACAAGTCAACCCAGTAAAAAAGGGCCTCACAAGCAGGCAGAAGAGTCAGAGACAGCTCCCTCTCCCATAGGAATCCTACAAGAACATCAAGATGCTCAGTCATAACATATATCCAGAGGAACTACAGTTTCCTGGATTCTGCAAGCCCCCCATGAAGTCCAGTCAGTTGATTCTGTGGGCCATGTTCTTGTGATACTTGATCTCTTTGGTTCTTCTGATCATTCCTCTGCCTCCTCCACAGGACTTCCTGAGCTCTGTGTAATGTTTGGCTGTAGGATTCCGCATCTGCTCCCATCAGTTGCTGGAGCAAGTCTCTGGTCTCCCTGATGATGATTATGCTAGGCTCTGGTCCGAGAACACTCTACAGGCAGGATAAACTGTAGGTCAAAGGTTTTGTGAATGAGTTGATGTCCCAGTCACTCCACTTGAGGCCTTGCCTGGTTACAGAAGATGGCCACAACAGGGTCCATGTCCCCCATTACTATGAGTTTTTGCTAGAATTACTCTTGTAGATTCCATGTAGTTTCCACTGCACTAGGTTTCAACCTATCCCCTGAAAAGGTCCCCAATTCCAGTAGTTTTTCCTGGTATTTTCTCCCTCACACTCTGCCTAATCCCTCCTGTTCCCAACCCCACCTGCTCCCAGTCCACTAGCAAAATCTATTCTATTTCCCCTTCCCAGGGGGATAATTGTGTCCTCCCTTAATCCTTCCTTGTTACTTAGCCTCTCTGGGTCTGTGGATTGTAGCATGGTTATCCTTTACAGGTAAAATCCACTTGTAAGTGAGCACACACTATGTTTGTCTTTCTGGGCCTGGATTACCTTACTCAAGATGGTTTTGGTTTTTTTTGTATGTTTGTTTGTTTTGTAGTTCTATCTATTTGCCTGAAAATTTTATAGTGTCATTGTTTTTAACAGCTGAGTAGTACTTCATTTTGTAAATGTATCACATTTTCTTTATCCATTCTTTGGTTGAGGGATGCCTAGATTGTTTTCAGTTTCTGGCAATTATGAATAAAGCTTCTGTGATCATAGTTAAGCAAATGATTTTCACCAACTCCACATTTAACCAAGGGCTAATATTCAAAATATATAAAGAACTCAAGCAACTAGACATCAACAAGTGAAATAATCCAATTAAAAACAGGGTACAGATCTAAACAGAGAATTCCCAATAGAGCAATGGCAAATGGCCAAGTTCAACATCCTAAGCCATCATGGAAGCACAAGTCAAAATGACCTTGAGATTTCATCTTAAGCCTGAAAGAATAGCTAAGATCAAAACCACAAATGACAGCTCATGCTGGCAAGGATGTGGAGCAAGGGAAACACTCCTCCACTGCTGGTGGGAGTGCAAACTTGTTCAGCTATTTTGGAAAGCAATATGGTGGTTTCTCAGAAAATTGGAAATCGATCTACCTCAAGACCCAGCCATATAACTCCTGGGTATATACCCAAAGTAAACTCCATCCTATGTCTCATTTTTAACCTTGCATATCATTCCATTTTATGTGGTTCTTGAAAAATTATAGTTACATTATAATATACACTACATCCATTGTAATTACACATATACATATATTTATTACTGTATACAGATACAGTATATTTATTAATGCTTATTATCATTTCTGATCTGTCTGCCCTTTGGGGACTTTATGACTCTATGCATATATTTTTGTTTGTTTTTTTAAGTTTCATTTCCTCTGTGGTCTCTCCTTCCTTACTCACATACAGATCTGTGTCTTCCTGGGGTTGTTTGAGATTCTGCATCCAGTGTGGATGTTGATTGTACTTGCTCAGCTTTTTAATGGGAATGTTTAAATTACCTACCAGAAGAGGAATTATTGCTACTATTAAGGGATTTTCTTTTTGAACAAGATGAGATCATTAGCCCATTACCTCCGAGACTTGCCAGTCATGCATTTTTCTTAATGCTGAACTTCTGTTTTTCTGATATTCTTGACTTTTGAATTATTGTAATTCCATCCCTTGTTTCCCACAATGCAAACTTGATTTGTTTCTTAGTCATATCAGCTAATTACATGGATACTTACCTAGGCTTACTTAATGTCCCACTATTTCTGCTGGAACACATCTTCTTCCTTGGGGTCGCATTCATGTTCAATTGCGCCTATTTGGCAGATTTCTTAGGGAAATTTCCCAAAATGTATTTAGATGCCATTCTTCTGTATTTAGTTCTGTTTTGTCTTGACTTTTAAGGCAGGCTCTCTTCCAGCCCAAGCTGGCCTCTAACTGGTTACCTAGCAGTGGATGGCCTTGTGCTCCTTCCTCTTCCTCTTGAATGCTAAGAGTACAGGCATGAGTTATTATCCTTGATTTTTTTGATATTCCATACATTTAAGAATATCTTCTTTCTTATTTACATGACAAAAGCCTGACCTTTTTTAACCGAAGCTTTCAAGGACATCTTGATTGACTTTGAATTCTATTCTCTAAGTGACCAGGGGCAGGGAAACTTCTAGCTAGAAGGGCTAGCCCTGGAAGCACTTTGAGAGTACTGATTATTAGATTTATCCTTGTAAAGAATGAGAAGTCATATGCTAAAAATAATGATGGGCCTGGAGAGATGGCTCATCAGTTAAGAGTGCTTGAGGTTCTTTAAGAGGACCCGGTTTTGATTCTCAGCATCGATGGCTCAGAACACACTTGAACTCTAATTCCAGGGGATCTAAGACTTCATTCTGGACTTGGCCAATAGGAGCACTCACAACTTCACTGTTACCTTCCACCCTGTATGTAGAAAGAAAGAAAAGAAGAATGTATCTAAAGAGGGGGAAGTTGTGTGTTTTGAGAAATAGAATTATGTGTCATAATTTTTATTGCATTTATTTACTTGGGGTGTTGTGTGTTTGTGTATGCCATAACACATAAATGGAGATCAGAGAACAACTGTGGAAGTCGGTTCTCTCATTCCACATTTGAGTTATAGGGTTATAATTCAGATTGTCAGGTTTGGAGGTAAGTGCCCTTGCCTACTAAGCCATCATCTTACTTTGAGAGACATATTCCTGCCTGGGGCACCCACTGTGATTCTGACATAACATTGGCATCCTGATTCATGCTAAGACCTCTCTGACAGGTCTGACAGTTTTCCTCTGCTGACCCCTTGTGTTTTATTGTAGAGTGAAATAACTATGGAAGACACAAAGCCCTTCTCAACAAACTCCCTATGACATTTCTTGAATGACCTTGGTTTACCTCTGAGAAGCAGTGCTCATGTAAGAATTCTACAGAGGGACAAGGTTTAGCATAGCTCTCAGATTAGGTGTCCTTGGGAGTGAAAAATATTTTGTCTTTATTTGGATGCTTGGATCCAGACCCATGGTTTTTTTTTTTTTTTTTTTTTTTTTTTAGATGAAGCAAGGACAACAGGCTGTAGCAGCTGGGGAGACCCCAGCTGCTGGCTTAGTTTATCTAAAATTGCTCAGAGATACAGCAAATGTCATTAAGATGCCAAAGCCAAGAGACCCATCAGCACCACTAAGCATTCTATTTGGTTTTATGTTTTGCATTACAAAATAATTAAGCTTCCTGTCCATTTTCCAAGAAAAATCAAGTAAAGTTAGTGATTAGTTATTACTTCTAAGGAATAAGTATTTCCATCTTGATTTCAAGGGCCTTTCCAAGAGGCAAGGGTTGATATAAACTCCCCCAGCTCTGTTTTTCTGGTATGGAAACATTGCCTCCAACCAAACACGGTAGTGATTTGAGGAACAGTTTCTCTTCTGTCCCTAGGCATCATTTCTTGTTGGATAGGTTTCCCTCTTGTCTCTCCCATACTAGCATCTTTTAAAAGCAGTATAAATGCAAACGGATAGAGTGATTTGTAGCTGCCCTCACTCATAACAACTGGAGAAAATTGCTTTTGTAACTGAGCCGATTCTCAGTTAATGCTCTTAGATATTTTCAGATCTTTCCATAAGCAAGAAGCTGCGCTGACCACAGAGAGGAGCTGGGGGTGTAACCCTTCATTAATTTGGTGAGAGAGAAGCAATGTCACCATGTCCTTACTCTGTGTAGGAAGTGAAAGGTGGCCTTGTCTCTTCAGTGAGGAAATGACCGTAAGAGAAGGTATTATTTTCTCCAAAAGTGATAAAAGCTGGGATGAAAGAAAACATTTATTCACTTCCACTCTTCTACAAGGAACAGTGCTACATGCTTTTATTTGCTCTGACACCCATGAAATAAGTTACAGAATTCTCCATTTGCAGATTTAAAAAACAGTCCAGGTTTAGGAAGTTCACTAAAGTCAGAAGACAGTATTCTTTCAACCACAGGACTGCCCTGTCCTGCAGAACAGGAGACATGAATGATGAGCTAGCTGATTCCTTTGGAGGGAAGACACGTTGGAAACTTCAGAACAGGTAATGATGATGTGGACTGATTCCAAAAACAATGAAAGAGAAATTGAGGAAACCCAATGGATACAATCTGAGCCAGATCCATGGACTTCATAATGTTAGGTAGGAACAATTTCTATATTGTGACCCATGACTACATGGATGCATAGTATTTTTCAAACTAGTCTATTTTATAAGAAAATGATGGATTGAGGTTTGCTAAGTTAATTTTTTGATCAGTTTAACAGAGAGCTGCTATGCCCAGATCTCTTTTAAAACTACAGAAATGGAAAAGGAAAGTATCCACCTTAGATCCTGGCTAATTTCTAGAATTATTTCTTCAAGCTTTCTCTGATACCATGTATATTACTCTTCATTTAAAAACATACATTAGCCAACCTACTTTTTTTTCTTGACTTCCTCTGTTCATTGGAGATCCTTGGCTTCCTGCATGCATTCAGTAAAAGTCAAATACTAGACCTCCATTAAGAAAGGTGAAGATTTGGGCATGACCTTCTGAGCCATGCATTACATCATAATAAAAAAAATAAGTGTTTCATAGATTTGGTTTAGCTGTATAGATTCCTCATGTCAACATCTTAAACCATAATAGTACTTTTATTATTGACGACATCAAGCACTGAACTTGAAGATGCCTGATGAATCATTTATAGTGTGGAAAGTCTTAGAAATGGAGCTAAAATCAGTAACTTGTGTTACTTGAGTGATACTGTAGGAGCTATTTCTTGGGTGCATCCAGCCTATTTAGATGGAAACTTTATGATTCATGAGATTTATTGTGAAGTTGGAGGTTCAAGAAGTGTTTTCATTTCTTTATTATTTTTTGTTAGTATTTAGAAGCTCTCTTCTACATGGGCCTCTCCATCTTTTTTATTTAGTTTGCAACACAAGTATAATTAACTATGGATATAAAATGCAAGGCAGCAATGAGCCTACATAAATATGAATGTCAGTACATAGTTTCCTCAGCTCAACTTTGGTCTTGGCTCACTCTCCATAGCCACTGGGAATACAAACTCATTGTTGGTGGCTCCTAGGCTTTCTGAAACTAGTAAACTAGAAACAATGTCAGAGGAACTGAGGCTTCTTCTCAATGGACTGCAAAAAATAAAAATCTCTTCTTCTCCTTGAATCCAATTCACCTGTGTGTTCAACAAATGTGCAAACAAATGCATTAATCTTTTAGCTTTTATAAGGCAAGGGGGAAAAAGATCCAACCATATCATTGATCTGCAGGCTATAGAAATTGAGATGGGAATATGCAAATTCAAGGAACTACTGATGAAGAAAGTATAGATTTATATTTCTAAAACTAGCTTGATTTTGCTTAATACGATCATCTCCCACAAACAGAACTTTGTTCTTCTTTGTGGCTAAGATATATAAATCACTATTTATATCATATATAACAGATATATACAATATCTATATACCATATGTAGTGATTTATGATAGATCATGTATCAGTCACATATTCCTTACTTATTCCTCTGTAGTTGGGAACTCACATTGGTCCATAACTTGGGGATTGTGAGGAGTGCTGAAATGAACAATGTTGTGAAAATGTCTCTATGATATGTGGGCTTGGAGGTTTTTGAGTAACAAAGGGGATGACTGGATGGATGAAGAGGAAAGAAGAGAGACAGAGGGATGAAAAAAAGATGGGGATAAGGGAGAAGAGAGCTGGGAGACAATATGCTCAACACACAATATGTGCTGTCAGAAGTATATAAAAAAGAAAATGTAAGAGAGACGAGTTGATGAAAAGAATTCAGCAGCAGGTAAATGAAGTTTGAAAGAAAAACTAGAAAGGGAGGGGTGAGCTAAGAGGCATGTTCCCTCTGTCTCTGCATAGAATAAATGTTCCTTAATCTTTCAGACACTCTGTTTTCTCACGATTCCCTGGGCTACTATCCTCTTCTCCCATTTGAGTCCTTAAGGAGCCAGTCACTCATGCTGCATCCATCATATTGTGGATGCTAGATCTCGTGTAGCTGCTGCCATGGGAAGGGGATTTAAACATAGCTCTTCCTACAAGTCATGGAATACTAAAGGTCACAACAACCTGAATTCCAGGGGTATTTGAATGAGTTTAAAACCCTATCAGGAAAATAGGAAGAACTGGGAACTCACTAAACATTCCTGTAGGCATTGATACCTTTCAAGAACTGTCTATTCTTATTGTCACTGTCCCCAGAATTCACGTAAAAAGTTCTTACTGTCTCCCTTATGTCACAGTCAGTCAAAGACCTTCTTTTTGTTTGTCTCTGTGTTTTACCTGGACTAGAACTTGCCAGGCTTAGCTTTCTTTTTATTTTCTTTTAATTCGTTTCTTTTTGCTATTTTCTTTTCCCCTTCCTTTATTTTATTTCCTTAAGATTGGGTCTCACTCATAAAAAAGGAGACCTCTGAGTTCAAGGCTAGCCTGATACAGAGAAAGCTACAAATAGAGAAAAACTTAGATCCAGGGGTAGTGGTGCACAACTTTAATCCCAACAATGGGGAGGTGCATGCCTTTGATCTCAACACTTGGGAGATAGAGGCAGGTACATAGGATTTACAATAATTTAAGTTTAAAAGCTGCTTGAAAAAGGCATACTGAAAATGAATTGTTCTTAGTAATATCAAAATATATACACTTAAAGATATGTTTTGTTTCAAAATATCAAAAGAATTTTTAAGATTTATTTATTTCTTCAAGTTACATCACAATCATAGTCCCCTCCTTCTTCCCCCTCACCCTCCTATCTGCCTTTTTTTTAACTTTAAGGTGTATAAAAGAACTTTTAAAAAAAATCTCAATTGAAAGAGAATACTTTTTGTATTGTCCTAAACAAAACAAAAAACCAATTTGCTCTAGGAAAGATTTTACCTGCCAAAAAAGTAGCACCCCAGAGATAGGATTAGGGCAGGGCTCTGTTCTTATCTTTCCATGAACAACTGGACAACAGAAACTTCTGAAGAAAAGGAACCAGACACCACAAAAAGACAAGACAAATAGCCCAGATGATCTAGCCTTGCAGACTGCCTCAATAGCTGTTTCCTCAAAAATCTACAGCCAGAACAGCTCAAAATGACTAGCTAAGATGGATCAGCCTCACAGACCATTCTAGCCAGGACTTCAGTAAAGCCCTGAACTTTCCCACCCAAGGTTAGGCTTCTCTGACTACAAAGTTCTCAGGACATTTAAATACTTGAGCACAGAAAGACTGAACATGAAATGTTACTATTAACTTGCTTAACCATTTTCCCATTCTTATTTGGGCCCTCAAACAGGTTTCATACATCTCAAATCAGCTGGAAGCAATTTTAAGACAACAATGTCCCATTCCCAGAAGTTTGGGTGCGTGAATTTTTTCTTTTTTCCTTTGGTCATTTGATCACTTATAGATGTTTGTTGTTATTTGGGGGATTGGTTACAAGTTGTTAAATGGTCTTGTTAAAACAAGGTTTTGGAAGTTAGACCCAGGGATTTCTCTCTTTTTCTTTTCTCTCCTATACAGGAGGGAAAAGACCTGAAAAAATGGGCTATAGACATAATATAGGAATGGTAAACAAAAAGGAATAGATTATTGAATATGCCCTTATATCCTTGTATATTGATGCAAATTTAAGATTATATTTGGCTACATCAGTATTGATCTTTTTGTATTGATAGAAAATTAAGGTTAACTCTTTTTAAGGTATTGTACCTATGTAATGCTTAAAAATGCAATGTGAAGTTTCGGCTTTTTGATAGCAACTGTCTCAAACTCTTTAGGATAATTAAGAAGTGCAAACTAATACTCAAGCATATAATTTGTTAGGTACTAGCATAGTGTATCACAGATGTTTTCTAAGTTAATCAGAAATCAAGTTGCTAAGAGACAAGCAACATTTGTTTATCCAAATATATGGAGATAAAAGGTAGTCTCAAGAGATCTGGCACTCAAACATGTTTTCTTAACTTAAGATTTTTTTTTTTTTTTGGTATGGAGACATGTCAATTCCTGACAGCACCCACCATTCTACTTCAAGTAAATGAGAAGCATCAAATAATCTCCATTTGGAGATGTCTGCATTAGTGGTAAGCTTGCCATTGGGCAAGAGAAATCCCTTGCTTCAACTATAGACAGAATGCTGTCCAAAAAGGACAAAACTTGGAAACAGGTAAATCAACAGCCTATCTCTGCCAAGTAAGGGTAGGCAAGTACTTAATAATTCCTGCTTTATAATAAGGACAAAGATAGATGCTCCAATGTATCGAGAGATAGTGGGGACTGTCCAGGCAGCCAGTTGTCTGTCATTTCTTAGTTTTGGAAGCTGCTTGCTCTCTGCACTTCATGTTTATTCAGATATATTTTTCCTTCTCAGGTTTCTGATGTGGTTGAACACTAGATAGTTATAAGTCTCAAAGTTAAGTTTTAAGTTGTTTAGGAACTAAAAGGATGTTCTAGGTCTAAGAAGATGTTTTTAAGTTGGTAATGCAAGTTAGGATGGAAACTGAGTTAGGTATAGAACTTTAAACTCATTGAGATAGATGGATAGTAGAATATTAATATCAGTTGTCAAATATGTATGGAATGGACATTACAAATATATGTTATACCTTATAATTATCATAATTGTGGCCTAATTGTTCTGTTTTGTACTGTATTAACAGTTATAAGAAAAAGAACCTTTTACTGGACTAAAAGGAGGAGCTGCTGGGGTAAAAAATATACACCTTAAATGAAAACAAAACAGATAGAAGGGTGAGGGGTAGGAGGGTGGGAACAGGAGGAGAAGGAGGAAGGGGGCTATGATTGTGATATCACTTGAGGAAATAAATAATTGTTAAAAAAAAAAAGATTGGGTCTCAGTGTTTATCTCTGGCTAGCCTGGAACATGTTATGTAGACTAGACTGGTCTTGAACTCCCAGAGCTGTGGATGCTTTTCAGCTGGGTTGGCTGGGCAGACATCACCAGTGACCCTCTTCTCTTCAGCACCCACCCCTTTGGCTAGGGTCAGTGGAATGTGTGTGTAGTCACACTCAGCTCTCATGTGGGTGAGAAGAATTTTAAATTAGTCCTCATGCTTGCACAGCAAACCCTCTTACCTACCACCATCACCCCATCCCCTTAACCTACTTTTTTAAAACAGAAGAGATAAATATGTTAAATATATAATGGTACATGTAGAAGCATTCAAGAATTCTGATGTTTTGAGTTAGGGAGTTGACTTACTCAGTAACATTCTTACCTTGCAAATGTGAGGGCCTCAGTTAATTCCCCAGAACCCACCTAAAAAATTGGATAGAGACAGAGAGGATAACTTCACCTAAAGGTGTAATTTCACACCAATGAGAAACCTCTCAAACAAAAGGTGGAAGGTGCCTGCAAATTTAAATCTGAGATTGTCCTTCATTCTCTCCATACATAAAATGTACTACACACACACACATACACACACATATTCTTGAACTTAAGTATGTATACATATAGTGATAAATATATACATGCATGCATATATATATACTCATGTACTTAGTTAGACACACATATATACATACATATAACATATATGTAAACTTTATTGAATGAGAACCACACAAACCAATAATCTTTTCTTCACTAATTAATATATCTCAAGTAAATAGACTTATGACTGGTACATGATAGATGCTCAAATATTTTGTTAAGTTAATTTTCTGAAGTTTGGAATTTTAATGGCCCAATTTTATCATCTATAAAGACATGACAAAATCTACTGTTAGTTCACAACCCAAATTAATCTTGTTCTGAAGGCTTGGGGAGTACATTACATGCACACCTTATATGGCATTAAAAATGTCACCAAGATCATTGGCACAGGTGACAACTTCCTGAACAGAACACCAACAGCTCAGGACCTGAGATCAACAATCAATAAATGGGACCTCATGAAACTGAAAAGCTTCTGTAAGACAAAGGACACTGTCATTCAAACAAAACGGCAACCAACAGACTGGGAGAAAATCTTCACCAACCCCACATCTGATAGAGGGCTATTATCTAAAATCTACAAAGAACTCAAGAAACTAAATGCCAAGAAACCAAATAATCCAATCAAAAAATGGGAGATGGAGCTAAATACAGAATTCACAAAGGAGGAATCCCTAAGGGCTGAGAGACACCTGAAGAAATGTTCAACATCCTTAATCATCAGAGAAATGCAACTCAAGACGACCCTGAGATTCCACCTAACACCTGTTAGAATGGCTAAGATAAAGAGCTCAAATGATAGGGCATGCTGGCGAGGGTGTGGAGAAAGGAGAACCCTACTCCATTGCTGGTGGGAGTGCAGGCTTGTGCAACCACTATGGAGGTCTGTCTGGCGATATCTTAGAAATCTAGGAATAACCTTGCCTCAGGACCCATACCACTTCTGGGTATACACCCAAAGGACCTCTCACGGAGACATAGGGAAGTCTCCTCATCTATGTTCATAGCAGCCTTATTTTTAATAGCTAGAAATTGGAAACAACCCAGATGTCCCTCAACTGAAGAACGGGTTAAAAAATTGTGGTACATCTATACAATGGAATATTAATCAGCTATCAGAAACAATGAAATCATGCAATTTGCAACCAAATGGATGGATCTAGAGGAGCTCATCCTGAGTGAGCTAACCCAGTCTCAGAAGGATGCACATGGCATCTATTCACTTATAGTAGGATTTTAACTATATCGTACAGGATATCTGTACGACAACCAACACATCAAAAGGAACAAGGATATAATTTTTTTTTATCTTTTTCTTTTTCCTTCTTTTTTTCTTTTTTCTTTTTCCTTTTCCCTTCTCTTTTTCCTTTCTTTTTTTTTTTTGTTGATATTCTTTATTTTTTTGGGTTTGTGTGTTTGTTGGTCTTTTTTTAGTATTCCCCCAGTAGCAATGAGACACCATTCACTGGCAGTACTGCCTCGTAGGCCCCCGGTGAATGAAGAGGCTCTTGGCCCTCATATGACTCCTGATCTGTGGTGAGAGAATGTTAGGCAGGGACACTCCACCCCAGAGGAACAAGACGGAAGGGTCAGGGGGTAGAGCATGGGAAGGTGGGGCTGGGAAGCGGGAAAAGAGGAAAATATGATAAGGATGTAACCTGAAGCAACAAACAAATAAATTTATTAACTAAAAAAAAAAAAAAAAGGCAGGGGACAGGGCTGAAACACTGTGAATGGAACAGAGGATACAGCCATTCGGCCTGGTTTTGCAGACCTCCAGGTGTAGAGAAGACGTGGATCTAAGGTAAAATAAAAGAGAATTGTGGCATTGGCCCATGCCTTTGACTTCAGAGGAGACGGGCGGGGGGGGGGGGGGAGCACCGTAGAGTTGGTGGTCTTACGTATTCTGGAGTCATACGGAGCGGGGTGGTGAGGGTGCATACTCTTGGTCCCACCATTCAAGAAGAGTACACCCTTGGTCCCAGCTCCCAGCACACTGGAGACAGAAACGGGCAGATCCCAGAGCTCAGGGTCAGCCTGATGCAGGGCAAACTCTAAATAGAGAAAGACTTCGATCCAGGAGTGGTGGAACACATCTTTGATCCCTTCAGATGGGAAACACACGTCCCTGATCCCAATAATTAGAGTTCAGAGACACACACATGGGATTTGGAGGGACCTAGGTTTGGAGGCTACTTACAAAAGGCCTTCTCGATGCAGGCAGAATGTCCTTTGGGATCTCAAAATATATACACTAGAGCTGGTTTAGCTCCAAGGTGACAGAATGATTTCTTCTTTAACCCGGATTGAAAGATAATGCTTTGTATGTTGTCAGAAGGCCAAATTAGCTTCAGGAGAAGTACTACCTAGTCCCCCCATCCCCCCCAAAAAAAAAGAGGGCAATTGTCCTAGGGTTGAGATTGGGGCAGGGCTCTGTTCTTATCGTTCCAGGAGAATCGAAGCGTCCATTAGGGAAGCCCGGGGACGGCTGGACAGCGGAATCCTCAGCAGAGAGCAGAATCAGGCACCAAGGAGGACGAGTGACCCAGTTGATTCTGCTTGGCAGACTTCCTCAATAGCTGTCTCCATCGGGGGCCTGCAACCACCACAGCAATCCAATGTCACTGGGACCGCTCAGCTCTGCACAATGCCCCGACAAGAACCTCAGTGAAACCTGCAAGATCAGCTTCTGCCTACAAACCCCTTAGGTCATCTAAACAGCTGAGAACAGAAGGACTGAACATAAAAGGAGTGTACTAACATTTTTAATCATTTTTCCCATTTGGGTTCGGGCCCCAAACAGGTCTACTACGACCCAAATCAGCAGGAAGTCACTTTAAGAGAGCGACGTCCCATGCCCAGAGGGTGGGGAGGGTGTTTCTCTACCCTTCTTTTTGGTTATTTGAAGGATAACTGAAAACTCTGTTATGTAGTGGAAGAGACTACAAGCTGATAAATGGTCTTGTCTTAATGGGTTTTGGAGGTTAGACCCAGGGAATTCCTACTTTTCCTTTTCTGTATCCTTCTTTCTCTCCTATGTAGGAGTGCATGGGCTTGAGAAAAATGAGATATAGACATAGCACAGGAAGGTCCAAGAAGAAGGGACAGATTATTTAATATGCCCTTATACCTTTGTATATTGATACAAAATTAGTAGTTTATTAGGATAAAGTGGTGTTGACCATTGTTTATTGTGCAAAAATAAGATTGTATTGGATTACATCGGTATTGATCTTTGTATATTGATACAAAATTAAGATTATAGTTGGCCACAATGGTATTGACCCTTGCATATGGACGTAATATTAAGATTATATTGGGCTACATAGGCATTGATCTTGGTATATTGATACATAATTAAGTGTATATTTAACCACAATTGAATAGATCTTTGTATATTGATACAAAATTAAAGGTAACTCTTCCTAATGGTATCATACCTAGAGATACTTAAAAATAAAATGTGAAGCTCTTACCTCTTGACACCAACCGTCTAAAACGGTCTAGGATAGTTAAAACAAACTCCTAGTCATGCAAACATATCACTTTGCTAGCTACTATGACAGTCTATCACAGATATTCTCTAAACTACCCAGTAATCAAGTTGCTAAGAGACAAGCAACATTTGCTTATCTAAATACAAGAGATGGATAGGGCATCTTCAAAAACCCCTAGAGATCTGCAGAATATGGCATTCAAAGATGTTATCTTAAATCAAGATTTTTTTTGATATCGAGACATATCAGCGCCTGACAGCACCCCCTATTCTACTCCAAGTAGAAGATAAGCATCGAAGAACCTCCACTGTAAGATGGTTGAATTAGTGGCAAGCCTTTCTCTTGGCATGAAAAAACCCCTTGCACCAACTGCAGACAGACTGCTGTCCAAAAAGGACAAAACTTGGTAGCAGGGAAGTCGACAGCCTAACTCTGCCAAGACAGGGTAGGTAAGTCCTTCATAATCCCTGCTCTACAACAAATGTCTGTCAGAGAAACAGGACCCAAAGGCTGAAGATTGATGCAGGAATGTATGGAGAGAAAATGGGAACTGTCCAGGCAGTCATTGGTATGTTCTTTCTTACTTTTGGAAGCTGCAGGCCCTGCACTTCCTATATAAGCAAATATATTTATCCCTCTCAGGTCTCTGAGGTGGTTGAAGAATAGACAGCTAGAGTCTCATAGTTAAATTTTGAACTGTTTAGGAATCAAGAGGGTGTTATAGGTCTAAGAAGATACTCTTTAAAATGTGTTGCAAGATAGTATGAATGTTGAGTCACATATAGACCTTTAAACTCATGGAGTTGGTTAGATAGTAGAATGTTAAAGTCAGGGGCCAAATATGTATAAACTGGATATTGGGAACGTATACTGGGCCAATTTACTCTCATAAATGTGGCATATTTATATCTATTGTTTTGTATAATACTTACTGTTATAAGAGAAGGAACCATCTGTTGGACTGAAAGGGAAAACTTCTGGGGGGGAGAGGGTGGAAGGGCGGGTTAGGAAGGGGGAATAGGGAGGGGTTTGTTACTGAGATGTAACTTGAAGAAAAAAAAATAAAGTATTTAAAAAAAAATCCGTCAACACCAATGGTCTCAACTCCCCATTAAAAAGACACAGGCTTACAAAATGGATCCATAAACAAGACCCAACATTTTGTTGCATACAAGAAATGCATCTCACTAACAAAGATAGACACTACCTCAGAGTAAAGGGCTGGGGAAAGGTTTTCTAAACGAATGGGCCCAGGAAGCAAGCTGGAGTAGCCATCCTAATATCAAATAAAATAGACTTTCAGCTGAAGTTAATAAAAAAAAAAAAGATAAAGAAGGGCACCACATACTTGTTAAAGGA
Source organism: Lophiomys imhausi (assembly GCA_907164525.1). Lineage (NCBI taxonomy): Eukaryota > Metazoa > Chordata > Mammalia > Rodentia > Muridae > Lophiomys > Lophiomys imhausi. The sequence continues at coordinate 1,426,687 of CAJQZJ010032201.1, read as the reverse complement.
AAAATCCGTCAAGATGACATCTCAATAATGAATATCTATGCCCCAAATGCCAGGGCACACAAATGTGTAAAAGAACCCCTTTTAAAGCTTAAAACTCACATTGATCCCCACACATTAGTAGTGGGAGACTTCAACAGCCCACTCACAACAATGGACAGGTCATCAAGAGAGAAAGAAAACATCGAAATAATGAGCATAACATAAGTCATGAACCAAATGGACCTAACAGATATCTACAGAACGTTTCACCCAAACACAAAATGATACACCTTCTTTTCAGCACCACATGGAACCTCGTCCAAAATTGACTATATTTTTGGACACAAAGCAAGCCTCAACAAATACAAGAAAATTAAAATAACCCCTTGCATATTATCAGACCAAATGAAATAAAGCTGGACTTCAACAACAACAGAAATAATAGAAGGCCTACTGTAGGAGTTAGATAAATTAGATTTAGGAAATATATAGGAGTTTCTGATAATGTCTCTTAATTCGGGGCCTGAAGAGCATTATCAGCATGAAGTCAGCAAAAACAGGAAAGACTCAATAGACTGAAAAACAAATTTGAAGTCAGGAAAACAGGAAAGACTCAATAGACTTGAAACAAAGTATCTGGCCTGACATTGTTTTCAGCTGCTAAGTGGGCGGAGCCCAAATTAAGCTGAAACAGAGTTCCTCCTATTTGAGGACAGTGCATGGAGCCCAGAAGAGAAGAGGCCCCTGATGCTAGAGAGCTCCAAGAGTCCTGCTGAAAAAAGGGCTGGCCATTGATGGCCAGCTCTCTCCCTGAAGCAGAAAGAAGCCGGTGAGCAAAGAAAACCTGAGCAAGACACCAAAAGGCCAAGGACTGGACCCTGTGGCTCAGCTTTTGCCTAGAGGGGTTTGATCTGTCCAAACAGTGGCCTAAAGGAAACGGTGCCTGGCTTTAAGGACTGAGGCAGAGCAGCTGAGTTCCTGATTCAAAAGAAGTAAGTTGGCCTGCAGACGGCTGGAGTCTCCCACAGAAAAGAAAGCATGAAGCCTTATTTAAGGTGAGACTGCAATAACCAACTACCCTGACGAACCTGCATCTGAGAGATCCAGAGAAAGGACTGCTAAGTGCGTTAAAGAATCTACAACAAAGACTGTATTCCTGACGACTGAGGACCTGCCCCAGAGACTGTATCATTCTAAAAGGTTATGAAAGTAGTTGTTATAATTATCAATAGGTTTAGTGGATAGGTTAAAGGGGTTGTAGGATTTTATAGGATTAATAGTTAAGAAATTATTGGTGTTTGTTATAAGTGAATTTAGTAATAAATAAATAAGTGATAAATAATAATTTAAAAGTTCGGTTATAGCCTACACATTCTGGAAACTGAACAAATCCTTATTAAATGACCATTGGGTCAGGGAGGAAATACAGAAGGAAATCAAAGACTTCTTAAAATCCAATGAAGGGACAACATACCAAAAATCTATGGAACACAATGAAAGCAATGTTATGAGGAAAGTACATAGCACTAAGCGTCTTCAAAAAGAAAATCATGACAGCTCATATTAGCGAATTAACAGCTGAATTGGAAGAACTGGAAAAAAAGAAGCAAACACTCCTAAGAGGAGTAGAAGGTAGGAAATCATCAAAAGTAGGGCTGAAATCAACAACTTAGAAACAAAAAAGAACAATACAAAGAATCAATGAGATCAAGAGTTGGTTCTTTGAGAAAATCAATAAAATAGACAAATCCTTAGCCAAATTAACTAAAAGACAGAGGGAAAAACCCAAGTCAACAAAATCAGAAATGAAAAGGGAAAAATAACAACAGACATTGAGGAAATCCAGAGAAACTTTAGGTCCTACTTTAAAAATACGTACTCCACCAAATTTGAAAACCTAAGTGAAATGGACAATTCTCTTGATAGACTCCACCTATCGAAGCTAAATCAAGATTGGGTTAACAAATTAAACAGCCCTATGTCCCCTAATGAAATAGAAACAGTCATTAAAAATCTCCCAACCAAAAAAAGTCTAGGGCCAGATGGTTTCAGCACAGAATTCTACCAGACCTTCAAAGAAGAGCTAATACCAATATGCTTCAAACTCTTCCACAAAATAGAATCAGAAGGAACACTGCCAAACTCATTCTATGAGGCCACAGTCACCCTGATTCCTAAACCACACAAAGACCCAACAAAGAAAGAGAACTTCAGACCAATTTCCCTCATGAACATAGACGCAAAAATACTTAATAAAATGCTGGCAAACCGAATCCAAGAAAACATCAAAAATATCATACACCATGATCAAGTAGGCTTCATCCCAGGAATGCAGGAATGGTTCAACATATGAAAATCCATCAACGTAATTCACCATATAAACAAGATGAAAGAAGAAAACCACATGATCATCTTGCTAGATGCTGAAAAAGCATTTGACAAAATCCAACACCCCTTCATGCTAAAAGTTCTGGAGATAACGGATATACAAGAACCATACCTAGAAATAATAAAGGCTATATACAGCAAGCCAGTAACCAACATCAAATTAAATGGAGAGAAACATAAAGCATTTCCTCTAAACTCAGGGACAGGACAAGGATGCCCACTTTCATCATATCTCTTCAACATAGTACTTGAAGCTCCTGCTAAAGCAATAAGACAACTAAAGGAGATCAAGGGGATACAAATTGGAAACAAATGAGTCAAATTATCCCTATTTGCAGATGATATGATAGCATACATAAGCTACTCCAAAAATTCCACCAGGGAACTCTTACAGCTGATAAACATCTACAGCAAAGTGGCTGGATACAAAATTAATTTTAAAAATCAGAAACTCTTCTTTATACAAAAAATAAATGGGCTGAGAAAGACATTAGGGAAGCAACACCCTTCACAATAGCTACAAACAATATAAACTACCTGGGGGTAACTCTAACCAAGCAAGTGAAAGACCTGTATGACAAGAACTTCAATTCCTTGAAGAAACAAATTGAAGAGGACATCAGAAGATGCAAAGAATTCCCATGCTCATGGATAGATAGGATCAACATAATAAAAATGGCCATCCTGCCAAAAGCAATATACAGATTCAATGCAATTCCTATCAAAATATCACCACAATTCTTTGTAGACCTGGAAAAGGCAATTCTCAACTTCATATGGAATAACAAAAAATCCAGAATAGCTAAATAAATACAAAGTACAATTAAAAAGAAACATCTGGAGGTATCACCATCCCAGATTTCATGCTGTACTACAGAACAATAGCAATAAAAACAGCATGGTACTGGTATAGAAACAGACCAGTGGATCAATGAAATCAAATTGAAGACCCAGAAATGAACCTATACACCTATGGTCACTTAATTGTTGACAAAGAAGCCAAAACTGTAAAATGGAAAAAAGACAGCATCTTCAACAAATGGTTCTGGTCTAACTGGATGTGGACATGTAAAAGAATGAAATTAGACTCATACTTATCATCTTGCACAAAACTTAAGTCCAAGTGGATCAAAGACCTTAATATAAGGTCTGACACACTAAATCTATTAGAAGAGAAAATGGGGAAAATGCTCAGACTCATAGTTGGCATAGGTGACAACTTCCTGAACAAAACACCAACAGCTCAGGATCTAAGACCAACAATCAATAAATGGGACCTCATGAAACTGAAAAGCTTGTGAAAGGCAAAAGATACTGTCATCTGAACAAAACAGCAACCTACAGATTGGAAAAAAAAATCTTCACCAACCCCCAACCCCACATCTGCCAGAGGACTACTATCCAAAATTTACGAAGAACTCAAGAAATTAAATGCCAAGAAACCAAATAATCCAATCAAAAAATGGGGAACAGAGCTAAACGGAATTCACAAAAGAGGAATCCCTAATGGCTGAGAGACACTTAAAGAAATGCTCAGCATCCTTAATCAGCAGAGAAATGCAACTCAAGATGACTCTGAGATTCCATCTCATACCTGTCAGAATGGCTAAGGTCAAAAACTCAAATGACAGCACATGCTGGTGATGTTGTGGAGAAAAAGGAACACTCCTCCATTGCTGATAGTAGTGCAAGCTTGTACAACTACTATGGAAATCAGTCTGGTGAAATCTTAGAAAATGTGGAATAGCTCTCCCTCAGGACCCAGCCATACCCCTTCTGGGTATAGATCCAAAGGATTCCTCAACAGACTACAAGGACGTTTCCTCATCTATGTTCAGAGCAGCCTTATGTGTAATAGCTAGAAGCTGGAAACAACCCAGATGTCCCTCAACCGAGGAATGGATTAAAAAAATGTGGTACATTACACAATGGAATACTACTCAGCCGTCAGAAACAATGAAATCATGCAATTTGCAGCCAAATGGATGGAACTAGAGAGGCTCAACCTGAGTGAGCTAACCCAGACTCAGAAAGATGCACATGGCAACTATTCACTTATAGTCAGATTTTAGTCATATAGTACAGGATAACTATACTACAACCATTGCACCAAAGGGAACATGAACATAGACTTTGTTTCCTGTCGATGAGACACTTTGCCCTAGTGGTGCTGCCTTGTAGGCCCCCAATGTATGAGGAGGCTCTTGGCCCTCATATGACTGCTGAACTGTGGCTGGGTACCAATATGTAGGGACACTCCACTCCAGAGGAGTGGGATGGAAGGGATAGGGGGTAGAGGGTGGGAGGGTGGGAATGGGAGGGGTGGAAAGAGGGCACTGTGATGAAGATGTAACCTGAAGTAATAAATAAACATTAAAAAAAAAGTCAGCTTCCCAGATAAGTTGATAGCCTAGCTCTGCCAAGACAATGTAGGTAAGTCCTTCATAATTCCTGCTTTACAATTAATATCTGTCAGAGAAACAGGGCCAAATGGCTGAAGATTGATGCTCTAATGTATGTAAAGAAATGAGGAACTTTCCAGGCAGCTAGTTGTATGTCATTTCTTAGTTTTGGAAGCTGCTGGCCCTGCACTTCCTGTACAATCAGATATATTTATCCTTCTCAGGTCTCTGATGTGGTTGAAGACAAGATAATTATAGTCTCATAGTTAAATTTTGAGTTGTTTCAGAATTAAGAGGGTGTTCTGAAAATAAGATGTTTTTAAGATGGTGGTGAAAGTTACGATGGAAGCTGAGTTAGATATAGAACTTTAAACTCGTGGAGATGGATGCATAGTAGAATGTTAAAGTCAGTTACCAAATACATATGGATTGGACATTGGGAATGTATGCTAAGCCTTATAGTTTTTATAATTGTTGCCTAATTATTTTTGTTGTTTTGTATTGTATTCATTGTTATAAGAGAAAGAACCATTTGTTGGACTGAAAGGGGGAGCTGTTGGAGGGAAAAAGATATACCTTAAACTTAAAAAAAAAGGAAGGGGATGGGGGAGATTTTAGGGGGATTAGGGTAGGAGGGTGGAACCTGAGGGGGTAGTAGGGAGGGGAATGTTTTGATTGAGATTTAACTTGAAGAAATAAAAAAATAAGAGTTAAAAATTTAAAAAATACAAAAAATAATTTTTTTAAAAAGTCAACTTCTGTTTCAGTGAGAGACCCTGCCTCAGGGGAATAGAGAGAGAACAAGGATAGAGGAAGACATTTATGTCCCATGACTTTCTCTGGCCTCACTGTGCATGTGCACGGGTACATACATCTTCATATTCATATGCATGCACCATAGAAGAAGCAGAACTCAACATACACTCACACAGAAACACACACACACACACACACACGTGCAAAGGGAGATAAGGGAGGCACAAAGAAGAACTAAGTAGTTGTGGAAGTTTCACAATTTACTATTAACAAACAGTAATCTAGATTTACTGAAAATGAAATTCATAGAATTAATGCAGTAACAGACTTTGTCAAAAACTCTAAATCCATATTCTGTCATGGTATTGATAACATAAAGACCCCAGCATGTGTTGGTATTTGGAACTCATTGTTCAGTCTTTTACCGTGTTGAAAGGAAAAATCGAAGACAAGTACAGACAATGGTATATACATGATAAGAAGACAGTTGACAGCCATTCATTCTGAGTCCTAAAGCTATTCACAATAAAATATTTCTTTTAATAATGCTTTAGAAACTTCAGCTTGAGTAGCAAATTGAATTTAATAACTAGTTTTGCTCCTGATGCACAGAATATTTTCTGAAGCACAATCAAAGATTTATTCTTCTTATGTCCATTCAATTCATCTAACTAGATTTCTGCTGCAGAGTCACACCCTATCTAGCTTTCAAATCCCTTCTGTGACTCCTAATTTCCAGAGTGATTCGATATCCTTAGATGTACTCCTCTTCTGGAGTCTTTCATCAACACCTTCCTGTGCAAAGTTTGCACCTGCATCATGAACTTTTAGTTTCTCCTTCCTCAGGGATGCCCCAAGCTTCCAGGGTCCTGGAATTTGAGACTGTTATCCACTAAATTAAAATATTATCAATAACATAAGTATGCAATTGTCATGTGGCCCATGTTAGATATGTTGCCTTGCACAGATACCATAGCCTGAATTAAAGTGTGCATTTGTCATGATTCTTTGCTGACAAAAATAAATAAAATTTAGAACCAGCCCTCTGTTCTGTAAGCATTTACACCTTCCCAAACTACTTACTGTCTTCTATTATACAGAATGTTCTGATAAGCTCTGGTTTCTCTGATCTCAGATACCTAGCTGTACTCATTAGTTTTCCTTTATCATAACAGAATTTCTAAGATAACTAATTTACATGTGCAGAGAAATGTTATTTGGGCTGATAAATGTAGTTATTCCAGATCATAAGCATTGCTTTGGACCTTAGTTGAGGACAGCACATTGTGTTAAGAATGAGCAATATACAGAATCATTTATGTCATGAACAAAAGAATAGAGAGGAAGAAAAGGAGGCTGGAGTTCCACAACCCCCTTCAAGGGTAGAGTCCTCTTAGGCCTCACTTCTCAAAGACACCACCACCACCTCTTAATAGTGCTGTCCTAGGGAATAAGCCTTTAATACACACGTGACTAGTGGACATTTACAATCCCAATGATACTATCAACTACCTTCTTACCTGATTATAGTTTTGCAAGTATCAATGCATTGGGGAATTTTTTTTACTGACTATGAAGTAGTAATTTGTTTCCCCATGTTAAAAATTGATTACAGAAGTGTCTAGTCAATGTTTATGTGGGGCAAGGGAAGATCCATACGGGCACATGTGGAGGTCAGAGAGGTATCTTCCTCGATTGTCCTCCACCTTATTTCTTTTGAGACAGAATCTCTCACTAAACCTGGAACTCTCAATTTCATTGAGTCTCTGGCATCTGCTCTTCTCCATCCCTCCCAGACCTCCCAGAGATTAATGCTTTTGAAGGATGGATTCTTGGAATCAAACTCAGGTCCTTGATGATTGCACAGCAAGCACATCACCCCTGATCCATCTTTCTAGCCTGAATCTAGAAAATATAATACACTGGTCATAACGGTTCCAGAGTTGGAGAATCACATCAAATCTTTCCATCCAGAAACTCATTCTAATGACTTAAACAATATCATTGTCCCTTATATAACCATGCACTTCTAAGTGGGTACTTATCATGATAGTGAGAAAATCATTCATGTAAACAGGGAAAATTATATAGTCTGAGGATGGCTGGAATACTTTTCTGCCCAGTACACTATAGCCATGACTGCTGGAGGGTGATGGGCTCCTGTGGAGACTGGGAAAGGAGCCACTTGTGTTCAGATTTTCTGTGAGTCAATGTTGCTTTATAGATAACTTTACATACTGCAGGGCAGTTTGTTGCACAGATTACAGATTATAATCTAGGAACATTTACCCCCCCCCCAACAAAGCTTAGCTATCCTCTTTTTTTTTTTTTAAACTCAATTGTCTTAAGAACTTAAGTTCTCCTTTATTCTAAGTTCCAGACAAAAGCCTGGAAGTACTTAAGACTGACTACCAACCTTTCTATATCTTTTCACATGGATGTTTGACATTACATAAAAATCACAGGTGAAATTGTGTACCTTAAGAGCTATTGTATTTGAGTTGGAGAGACGTCTCATTAGTTAAGAGCACTTGTTCTTGCAGAGCAGCCTACTTTAAAAAGGGGGGGGGCTTTGTTCAAAGAGAATCTCTCTGACTTCTCACCAGCAGAGAAAAACAATCTATGCGAGAAAAAGAAAACATTTGACGTCTGTGACATGATGTCTCCTAATTATGTGATTACAAAGAAAGAAATAATTGAATAGAAAAAAAATTTCCATCACCATCTGTCGCGTCCCTCTCGACCGGCAAGAACGACGCAACTCACAAAAGCTCTTCTCCTGCAGTTTATTCAGGTCCCTTGAAAACAGTCTTCCGAATAGGGGCCGGGCAGACCCAACCCACAGGCTAAATACTAAATGAACAGCCAATCAAGTAAAGCCA
>CAJQZJ010032201.1:1376305-1418270 GCA_907164525.1 Lophiomys imhausi | reverse complement strand
ATCAAGTAAGATCAGCGGTCTTAGCCAAATATGGACTTGTTTACCACCGAGAGCTCTCACCGTCGGGCTGGTGGAAGGCGGAGACCAGCGCCATTTTTAAGGCGCGGCACGTCGCAGCTCTCTACAACCATCAAAATGGCTACTGTAAATGTACTGACAATTCTTGAAATAAAAGGGCCACCTAGATACTGACTATGAACTAAGTAATAATTTTGGCCACATGTTCATGCTACAGACAACTCTGATTTCTTTCTTAACATCATTTTATCAAAGTAGACATTAACTATAAGGGAGAGTTTAGAATTCTTGAACCCAACCCCTGTCTATGTTTACCTAAGCTATGGTCCACCATATGAACCCACCACTGAATTCAAACACTAGCTTTTACTAAACCAAGCATTTGAGGCAATGGACACTCTCCCATGGTCAACACATGTAAAGTGTTTGATCCTGGAGCTGAGGTTAACACAGTTACAGCTCACAGAACAAATATGTACCCTGGCATTGTGTTAAGGAAAACTACTTCCAGGCATCAGATAGTGGTTGGGCTTGGATTTTTTTGTTCTAAGAATTCTGACTACTTAAGAAATCTCAGAAAGATAGTGACAGCACTCTTGTCTAAAGGAATCACAGCATCAAAGAAAACTGCTTTTGCCATATTTTCTCATTCATGCTATCATAGTGCTTGCTGAGTGGATTTAGAATCGTGTTTCAAGTTGTAATATGTCGGAGATTGGAGGTGATATAAAGTGGCAGTATAAAATGTAGATGCCCCTGTTACTGCACCTGATGGAACCCCTCTCCCCTTTCAAGTTAGAGAGATTCTGCTCTCATGGATGAGTGCAGAACTGTTGACTCACCTCTCACTTAGCTATTATCCATCTTCCAAAGCAGCTTGATGTTTCCCTCTCCTTGTATCTGGTATGCTTAATATTTATGTCAGTCTCACAGGATTTTGAAGCATCTAGACACATTGTCTGTAAGAACAATTTCAGAGAGGTACAATTGAGGTGGGAAGACCAACCCTGAAGGCAGACAACATCACATGACCTGGGATCTCAGACAGAACCAAAAGGCAAACACACAACTGATTCAGTCTCATTCTTTTAACTACCATAGTTAAGTAAACCATGGTTCTTGGTGCTGTAAAGACCATATGGGTGCTGGTTTCTACCTCTTTTGCAAATCCCAAGTCTAGTACCAGTCCATTCTCCAGTCTCACTTGAGGACCTTGATTTTTTTCCCCACTAAAATATATCTCAATTGTCTTAAGAACTTAAGCTCTCCTTTATTCTAAGTTCCAGACAAATGTCTGGAAGTACTTAAGACTAACTATCCACCTTTCTATATCTTTTCACATGGATGTTTGACATTACATAAAAATAAGAGGTGAAATTGTGTACTTCAAGAGCTATTGTGTTTGAGCTGGAGAGATGTTTCATTAGCGAAGAGCACTGCTGTTCTTGCAGAGCATCTATGTTCAATTCCCAGCACCCAAGTGGTGGTTAGCAACCATCCATAATTCCAGTGCCAGGGTATCTGTTGCCATCTGCTGAACTCAAAAAGTACCAAGTATTCATGTAATAGGTAATGGAGTTTGGTACAAATATCAAAGAGTGTCATGGTCATTCAGTATAAGGCAGGAATGAAGGTTGCTAGAAGTCCCAGATAGATAAGAAAGTCTTAGAATTGAGTCTAAAAATAATTGAATTGTGATCACCCATGTGGCCAAGGGTTTAGGATCATTTTAGAGATTATCTGTATTTCCTTTACAGCCTTGTAAATGTTTAGTGTGTAACCTTGAGCAAACTACATAACATCTCTAGCCTGATGTCTCTTCATCTTTAATCTTGCATAGAATAAGGAAGTTCTCATACAACTACTGTATACATCAGCTGGCACAATGCAGATAAAATGTTGAGCCTAGTATGGCATGTTGCCAGTGTCCATAAAGTAAGAGGGACAATGATGGTGGTGGTGGTGGTGGTGGTGGTGGTGGTGGTGGATAACAATGTTGATAATGATGATGATGATGATGATGATGACGATGATGATGATGATGGGGATAATGGGGATGGTGGTGACGATGATGATGAGAATGTTGGGAATGATGATTATGATGAGGATGATTATGACAGGGATGATGGTGATTATAATGATGGTAATGGTGGTGTTGGTGATGATTGATGTTAAAGAGGAAGAAGACTAAAGAGAATGCACATTGACGCAGATTTATACAGAACAGAAAAGTTGTAATTTCTCATCCTCAAACTCTCAAAGAAATAGTAGTTCTCAAGAGTGAATTGTCCATGGACAGAAGCATATATGATTTGACTCCCTTCACACAGACACACAGACACACAAATAAAAACCCTTACACAGCCTAAATTATAAATGGAAGGCTGCACCAAATAACTTGTGAAATGTTTCCTTGTAATTGCACCTTGGTCTTTAGTTATAGAAATGCCATGGACATCCTTACCATTGCTCTAGGGGTTCTTCATATATATATATGATGTTTACAAGTATTCATGAAATTAGTTTGGTAAGAAGCCAGGGGAAACATTTTTCTGGCAGAATAAAAAGCAATATGGGTATGGGTGGCATCAGAGAACATGTATGTATTAGAATGCATGAAGGATGTGGCCAGATCAAAAAGAGAAAATCACTCGGCATCTTCCCAGGCATTCTGAATTTCCTCAAAGGAAATAAGAATCACTGGACCATGTTTAAGAAGACTAAGACATATAATTATGATCACTCAAATGGATATTTATTCCACATTTTTCCATTGACAGTTTTATGCATGTATATAGTGAATTTTTGTCATTGTTCACTTTACCCATCCATTCACTCTCCTCCTCTCTCATCCCTTCTCTCTCCCACTGGAAACCTTGTCTCCTAAAGTCTCCTCTACTTTTATGTCTTTTCCTGTCCACTGAGCTGGGGGTTATTTGTGCAAACATGGTCAACTTATCAGTGGATACAGTGATAAAGAGAAGAGACACCCCTTCCCTAGCACCCATGAACTGTCCACCTGTCACATCCTCTGAATTAAAGCCCTTCAACCAATCCTGGTTTTTGGTATGTGAAATCCTATGAAGTCTCACTGTTCAGGGTCCTTCATTGTCCTGCCTCACATGTCTCCTTAGACCCATCTCCTTTCAGTTCTTGTCATACACTCTACAAGCCAACCAGTTATTCTCAAGGCTCAACTTGTGCTAATGTATTTTTGCCATTCATCTTATCCTTGAAGATCCTCTCATTTCATTCTTCTCTTGTATCACCTTGTTAAAATGACTTTTCTTCTCTTATGCCTTGCCTGGTTTTCTGAGGTGATGTTGCTTTCATTGTAATGAACTTTAAAAAGTGTTTCTTCAGTCTTCTCTTCTTCCCTTTTGACATTTGCATAATATATGCAGTATATATTTTAATCTCTAATGTGTGATATCTGATGGTGGGGGATAAGCTTTATTATATTTCATATGCTCTACAGCTCTAAGCATGGTTCTAAAGACTGATAGAATCACAGTTTACCAGTAAGAAACTGGGTAAATGATGCTTTTATTGCTAGAAGATAATCCCCTTTTCAAAGCTATAAAGGACATTGTGACTTACTTTTGAGAACCTTGTACCAAATTTGTGTATTATGCAATGTCATTAAATGCAGGCTTGAATTTGTATCTATTTTTAGAATATTCTTGAGTAGCTTAGATAATAATGGAAAATGAGCCCTGGTGTTTGCATTATTGTGGGAATTAGTTGAGACAACTGAACAGTTTTTAAAGTAGAAAATGCTATATAAATAAGCAAATTTGATATAAATTTAAAACTACTTCAGTATACTTTCTTGCATTGAATATTAGTTATGTGATATTGGTACCTATAAATAGATTTATGCAGCAAATCTGTTCTCAGTGGAATCGTGAGAATATCTTTCTGTTGGTATTAACTCCATAACTTACATGACTTTAGCAAAAGTGAAGAACATGGGATTCTGAGTCAGCAGAATTGAATAATAATCTACAAATGATTTACTCCTTATGTGAAGTTTTCCAATGCTCACAGCTTCAGTTTCTCTAAATAATGTAGTAGTCTTATAGCATGTATCAAGAACTAAGATAATGAATATAGCAATGTTTTGTAAACTGCAGTGTTTCCGTTCATCATAAATATTGGATTTGTTATTTCCAACCATCTATTGAAAGTCATGGTATAAATTTCATTCAAAATTATGTGACAATAGTATAAAATATCTCACCCTAACAGATGCATCTTCTTTTTTTAATGTTTATTTATTACTTCAAGTTACATTTCCATCACGGTGCCCTCTTTCCACCCCTCCTGGTCCCACCCTCCTACCCTCTACCCTCTCTCCCCCCTATTCTACTCCTCCAGAGTGGGAGGTCCCTACATATCAGTCCCCCCTCCAGTTCAGCAGTCATATGAGGGCTAAGAGCTTCCTCATGTACTGGGGGCCTAATGGCAACCCCACTAGGACAAAGTGTCTCACTAACATGTAACAAAGTCTCTGTTCCTGTTCCTTTTGGTGTGTTGGTTGTAGAATAGTCATCCTGTACTATATGGCTAAAATCCAATTATAAGTGAATAGATGTCATGTGCATCTTTCTGAATCTGTGTTAGCTCTTCCAATTCCATCCATTTGGCTGCAAATTGCATGATTTCCTTGTTTTTGATAACTGAGTAGTATTCCATTGCATAAATGTACCACAGTTTTTCTTTATCCATTCATCGGTTGAGGGACATCTGAGTTGTTTCCAGTTTCTAGATATTACAAATAAGGCTACTATGAACCTAGATGAGGAGATGTTCTTGTGGTTTGGTGAGGAATCAGAAGTGGTATGGCTGGGTCTTGAGGTAGAGCTATTCCAGAGTGCAAACTTGTACAATCAATAAGGAAATCAGTCTGGTGATATATTAGAAAACAGACATATCTTCTAAAGTCTCTCCTGGCTCTGGTTAATAAAAGGCATGGCTGACCTTCCTGGGTTAGCAGTTCAGGGTAAAGATATGGCAGGCTGAAACGTTTGACTGTTAGGAAAGCAGAAAGTGGGCCTATCAAGGAAATACATCTAACAGGGGACCTCAGTTTACCAGAAAATATCTGTCAGTGTTATATTACAGTCTGACCTTGTTCTTTGACTTCCAACAGATACAAAACATTCTGACTTGAAAAGAAAATAAGCTGCCATGCTTAATTGTTCATTCCATAAGGTATTTACTGAATGCCAGCAGAAGTTCCCCTAAGAATGCTAGATCAATACAGCGATATGTCTCAATTGGCGAAATCACTTGTCATGAAAACCAGGTTAAAAGTTTGACCCCTGCAAGTGACAGTGTAAGAAGAGAGCCAACCCTCAAATGTCAACATCTGACTCCACACGTCACGAGTGTATCTCCCTGCTTCCATTTTACCTAAACTCTACTATCCCTCTCTTCTAGGACACACCACGACACCACCTTTCTAGTTTCTTGGCTTCCACTGGTACTCCACGTTAAACACACATGGCTGAAGTTTGAAAACTAGGATCTGCATATAACAAAGGATACATCCTGTTTGTCTTTGTAGGCCTGGGCTATCACAGTAGTTTGTTCCTGCTTTGTCCATTTACTTACAAATTAAATAATGGTTATGATAATAATTTTTAAAATAGCACTAGGTTTCTATAACACAATGATAAGTTATGGTTCCTAAATAAGTCAAATAAATAGAAAAATGTAGAGTAAGTCTCAAGATAAAGATCAGCATGGCATGCTGTCTGCACAAACAATCACCACTGATAGACAGCTTGAAAGTGTTTCCAGTTAGGGTAAAGCAATGCTGTGTCTCAAAAGTAAGTAGAAAGTTTCTAAGCATGGGAGCAAACCAATGGGTAGAAGGATAGTTCAACTCCCAAGCCAAGGATTGTATGAGGAGGCTCTTGGCCCTCATATGACTGCTGAACTGGGGCAGGGGACTGTTATGTAGGGACACTCCACTCCAGAGGAGTGGGATGGAAGGGATAGGGGGTAGAGGGTGGGAGGGCAGGGCTGGGAGGGGTGGAAAGAGGACACTGTGGTGGAGATGTAACCTGAAGTAATAAATAAATATTGAAAAAAAGATTGTGACATAAAAATCCCTGTGTGTTTGAGAAGAGGGAACTTCTCGCCTTATGCTTTTCTAGCAGGAGAAGGAAGTGACTGGGCAGTGATTATGGAGATAGGCACAGTTAGTTCTCTTTCATCTTGCATTTTTTTAACATCTAGCTCTTAAATCTTCCTACCCTTCCTAAAAGTTAGAATGACTCAGTATGACAGAATTGACGCTGACACATCTGCTTAGCTTTAATAATGAGCTAATTGCCAGAACTACTTGTTAATTAGCTATATTATTCATAAATGCACATGACAACAGGATGTGAAAGAGGGTACTTTCCCATTGTGTTAACATTGGCTTATACACCAAGCCTGAAATTAAAGGGTGAGAAGACCCAATATTCTAAAGGGATGCTACATCATCTATCTGGAGGTTTGCAACCAGCAATGCCTGATGACAAGTAAGAGGATTCTAGGGCACCTATACACATACCCGCAACTGCACACACATAAAAGCACACAAGGTAGAAAGTGCCTCCCCTTTATCTATTGTGTAGAGTAAGGTCTTCAAATCCAAGCTGTTTATGGAAAATAGATTAAAAACATCTTGCACTTAGAAGCTTGCTAGTTTCCAAGATTAAAAAAAAAAATATGTGTGCTTTGGGCAACTGAGACAGATGCAAATCTACTAAAAAATATACCCTTATATCCTATCCAAAAGTTAGGGTTGGAAGACTAAGGAACACCCAAGTTTTATTTGAAATAGACAGAAGTTGTCTGAGGACAAGTTTAAGCACTAAGCGTGAATCCATCGCTCTTCAGATAGTAGCATATAAGACACTCTCAGATTCAAGATCCTCTGAGAAACATATGCCAAAAAAAGGCCCCAAAAAGAAATGACATGGATCTCTCTTATGACATCAGAAAGATAACCAATACTATACGAAAGTAAGGCTAGTTGAGAAGAATGTCTCTGCCCTTCCCTGTGCTCCTGTCCCCAAGCTCTAATATGTGACAGCTGAGAATGCATGATAGGTGAGAGTGGAATGAATGACCCAAGAAATAACGGAGAACGTTTGCCATAACTTCTTCTTTTTTTTTTAAATACTTTATTTTTTTTCTTCAAGTTACATCTCAGTCACAAACCCTTCCCTATTCCCCCTTCCTATCCCGCCCTTCCACCCTCTTCCCCCCAGAAGTTTCCCCTTTCAGTCCAACAGATGGTTCCTTCTCTTATAACAGTAGATACTATACAAAACAACAGATATAAATATGCCACATTTATGAGAGTTAAATGGCCCAGTATACCTTCCCAATGACTTCTTCTTAAAACATGGTTCTCTAACCCTGAGGTTATCCCAAGCTGACACACTGAGAAAAAAAATTCAGATGAGAGAAATCAGAACCTTTCCACACCCAATATTCCTCTTCTCTACTTGCATTTGCCATTATTTTAACACCCCCCTCTCTTAAGGAATCACTCTCCAATGGCCCCTTTCTAGTTCCTTGGCTTACAAAAGTACCATAGTTAAACAGACATGGCTGAAAATTCAAAACTGAGATCTGCATATTTGAGAAAACACAGTGTTTATCATTCTAGGTCTGGGCTACCTCCTTCATTGTAGTGTTTTCTAGTTTGAATAATTTATCTGCAAGTTTTATGATTTTACTTTTCCTTATAGCTAAATAAAATTGTATTGTGCATACGTACCACATTTTCATTATCCAGTCATTACTTGATGGACATCATTGCTGACTAGCAACTGTAAACAAAGCACCAATTAACATGTAGGCGCAAGTATCTCTGAGTAGACTATGGAGTCATTTGTATATATGACCCAGGAGGTATAGCTGGACCATCTGGTCTAATTCTAACTCTTGAGAATCCACAGTGGTTGCACCAACTTACATTCCTACCAACAGTGTAAGGGCATTCCTCCACCAACACCCCCACCACCATTTGTTGTCATTCATTTGTAAATTAGAAAAGCCTGAACTCCACCATCCAACAGTGAAACTATAGGTTTCTATTCAGTGATCAGAAAACCTTTAGTTGTACTCATGAGATAATCCAGAGGAAAGGAAGGAAGGAGTCAACAAAACAACTTTAAAAGAACAATTGGAAGAAAAGCAATTATGTTTCTTCCTACTCACCCCCTCCAGAGTCCACAGTGTTTACTGAAGCAATTATGTGCAAAGTATGTCATTTAATTGTCATAAAACCCTATGATTAGTGTCTTGTGTGATGACTTAGCAGTTAGGAGTCATGTAAAGCTCTTACAGATGAGCCAAATTCAGTTCTCAGCACCCATCCTGGGCAGCTTGCAATCACTTCTACCTCCAGTTCCAGGGCATTTGGTTCCCTCTTCTGGCCAGTGAGGGCATGTGCACTCACGTGCACAACCCCACACACAGACAAACAGACACATGCACATGAGTTTACATAAAATTGTACAACCACTTTGAAAATCAATCTGTACATATCTTAGAAAATTGGGAATAGTTCTACCTCAAGACCCAGCCGTACCATACCTGGTCATATATTCAAAAGATTCTCCACCAAACCACAAGTACATCACCTCAACTATGTTCATAGCAACTTTATTCATAATAGCCAGAAACTGGAAACAACTCAGATGTCATTCAACTAAGAACGAATTTAAAACAAAACAAAACAAACCTGTGGTACATTTACACAATGGAATACTAATCAGCTCTCAGAAACAAGGAAATCATGCAACTTGCAACTAAATGGATGGAACTAGAAAAGCTCATCCTGAGTGAGCTAACTCAGACCCAGAAAGATACACATGGTATGTACTCACTTATAAGTGGATATTAGCCATATAGTGCAGGATAACCATTCTACGACCCACAGACTCAAAGAGACAGCAACCTAACAAAGCAGTGAGTCATTGATCCTGTTGCCTGTTAGTGGAACACCTTACCCTACCTGGGCTGCCATATTGAGACTTCAGTACAAGAGGAAGCTCTTAGCCCTCATGTGACTGGTGAACTGAGAGGGGTTGATATGTGAGGACTCCCCTTATCTGAGAAGGAGAGGATGGTGATGGGGAGAGGGAGGGAGGGTGGGGCCTGGTTGGGAACAGGGAGGGAGGGTGTGACCTGGAGGGGAAGAGGGAGGGGTTCTTGTGATTAAGATATAACTTGAAAAAATAAATTAATTTTAAAAAGTCAAAAAACAACAATTACCCCCATCCACTACCATGTAATGAGCAAGCTGCCAGCACAAAAAAATGCTTGTGCTTATTAAAAACATTTCATAAAAAAAAATTCCTGAAATCATATAAGCAATTCAACATCTGAAAAAATCTCTCGCTCTGAGCCTAATCCAACAACTTTGAAATGAAGAAAATGGGGGAGAAGATGGGAGTAACACGATAGAAAAAGTGTATCAGACAGTTTCACAAGCACTGTGCCCTTTGACGTCTGTACCTCATGCTGACCCAGGATGCAAGAAAGGATGCAGGGCAGACACAGGCTCATGACAAGAAAATCCCTACAGTCTGTTCGTTGATGTTGGTTTAGTTATTGGAATTAGACTTGAGGTCTCTCCTCCAATTTGAACCACAGAAAGAAACTGAATTCTCTGCAGGTTGGTTATGTTTTGGTGGCTCGTTCACATTCTATGTTTCGCACAAGGCTTGGGGAGTTTGTTTTTTGATTTGTGGAAAAAATGAAAAATTACTGAAGGGAGACATGGGTCAAGACCTCCTGCTTTAAGAGCCATCTAATACCAACAGACTGTTGTCTGTCAATACTGGTGCCCACTTTCCTTTCACTTCTTCCTTTACTTGTCTTGGGGACAAAATGAAAATCAAAAAACTAGTGAAGAAAACTAATGTTTGTGCCATTCACTGGGCTTCCACATGAACACATGTTGCTAGCTGTTCTGTGTGTGTCCTCTCATTTAATCCTTTCAACAATCCTATGAGAAAGATAGAGCTAGGTTCATTTCCTAGACAAGTCATGTATGGTTACTTGCCTTACCAGTCTTCCTGACTCTGTAGACATTCTGTGTTCTTAATTCCTCTAATGCAATTGCAGATATTCACAATTTTACCCACAGGCAGTCTCAAAAAGGGTGAATTGGAATAAGGCTGTGTTTTCTCATATCATGTAATGTGCTAACTTGAGAGCAAATCTACTCTATTAAAAAATAATAATACATAGTGCTTCAGTCACAGCCTTTATCCATAGCCTTAATTTTTTTATAAAGAAGCAAATAAAAATTTTCTCTCACTTCACAAATCTATTTTTCATTAAAAGCAGACATGCCCTCCAGTAATATTAATCATTGGGCAAGCAACCAAAATATATTGCCAACTTCCTCTCTGCATTTGGTTGTGTGAGGCTATTTCTTATTTCCCCTGACAGCTGGTTTTCTAAACTGACAATAGCTCGGCAAATTTGCATCCTAGCACATTCTCCAAATTTTAGAGGTTTTTTTTTTTTTCAAAGGAAAAATTGGAAATATCAGATCTCTATCTCTGTGAAAGATATTTCAAGGTGAGTGAGATATGTGCAAAAAGTGTGAATCTCTACCATGCATAGCAAACACTGCAGTACCTGTATTTCTAGTACTGGTGATCACATATTAATATTCTGCTTAGATACTGTCTCTATGTATATGATGATCTCAGAAGAGAAAACCTGTCCAAAAGATATGTGCCAATTGCAACTATGATGTAGGCAAACTGGAATCTGTTTCTCTCTGGATTATAATTTCTAACTAGTACTGGTGATGCTGCTTGGTGGATGTCTAAGCTTAAATAAATTGAAAATATGATACACATCAGACACACTAAGAAGCTCTGCTATGGTTTGGACTTAGTTTTCCCATTAATAACATTCATTCTGGAAATGTGGGACCCAATGTGACAGCATCGAAGAGTGACAGAACTTTTAGATTGAGCCTAATAAGAGGTAAACCAGTTAGCTGGGAATGGGTTAATACTCATCTCATTGGAGCAGGTTAGGTCTCTTGGAACAGGATTATTTACAACAAGAACAGTTATAAAGCAAAGCCTATATGCTTGGTATATTCTACACAAGACATTCATTACACTTGTCCCTGTGTCTGCCCTATGACATCACCTGTCTAAATGACACATGAAACCTCACCAGCTATAGTATCATGAAGTTTGACTTCCCAGCCTACTAATTTATGACCCAAATACTTTTTTTCTTTATAAAGTACTCAATCTTATGTATTTTGTTACAGCAGCACAAAATGGATTGAGATAGGCTCCATTCTTGAGATTTAGCTTAAAAACTTCACTGAAAAGGAGAAAAGACTAAAGAATCAAGATTGAAATCTGAGAGCATAGAATTAAAAATCAAAACAACCTTTCATCTGCCCACTTTCCAATTTCCATGGAAGTAGACACATGTAAATAAAAAGAAATCTATATGATTGCAGAAGATGAGAAGGGTATGGACCAAAAAAATAAATAAAAGGAGAGAAGTGAATAGTTGGCCAATCTCAGACTTTTAATTACAATCTTTTATTTTAGCTTATTGAAGTATAATTGACAAATAAAATTATATAATATATATTCAAGATGTAAAGCATGATGTCTCAAGATATGCAGGCATTATTATTTCCAAAATTAAGCAATTAACACCTACACTTGTATAAGGTCAACTCTGTGAGAAAGCTCCTGGCATATTGCGTAACTTTATTCACTGTGTTGTGCATCATTAGGTCTGCAGAATCATTCATCTTATAATTATGATTTGTAGCCTGTGACCAAACTCTGCTATTACACCTCTCCTCCCAACTATCTAATAACTACCCTTCTACCATCTGTTTCTATGAGTTTGAGTTCTATTTCACAGACAAGTGAGGATGTGCATTATATTTTTCTGGTTGGGGTCTATTCCACTTAGCCTAATCCCTACCACCACTGCCGCCACCACCACCACCACCACCGCTGCTGCCACCACCACCAATGCCACCACCGCCACCACCACTGCCACCACCACTTCCACCACCACTGCCACCACCACTTCCACTACCACTTCCACCACCACCTCCACCACCACCACTGCTGCCACCACCAACTCTGAGCTCACCTATATTGTTTTAAATGGCAAGATGTCTATGGTTTTAAAAACTGACCAATATAACATTATTATATTTTGGATACATTTGATAAATGTTTGATTGTGTGTAACAACCATTGTATACAATATTTCTATAATCATCTGTGGAAGGACACTGCACTTGTTTTGTATCATAGCTAGTTTCAATAATGTTTCAATGATTGTGAAAGTATAATTAGCTACCTCTTTGAGATTGCAGTATTGACCACTTTAGGATAAATATCCAGAAGAAGGATTGCTGGTTTGTAGGGTACTTCTACATATAATTGGTAAGGAGCCACCATATTGCTTTGCATGCAGTCCTGGTAATAGCCTGTAGGGACCCCATCTCATTCACAGTCTGACTACGAGTGCTTTTTTTTTTTTTTTTTAATAATGGCCATCATAGTGGATGTAAGGTGATGTCTCATAGTGGTTTTGTTTTGTATTTCCTTCATAATTGGTAGGGTTGATTATCTTTTTATATTTATGAGAGGCATTTGTGTGTCTTCCCTGGGAGAAAATGTCTCAGTGGGTCTTTTGCCCTATTTGATCCTCTTGAGCTGCAAAAATTCTTTATATGTTTTATGTATGACCACTTATTGGATACCTAGTTTTCAAATATTTCCTCATACTCCGTTAGTTTCCTTCTCACTTCCTTCTCATTTCATTGAATGTTTCCTTTGCTGAGTAGAAATTTTTCTGTGTTGTTTTTATTTTTGGTGTTCTACCCAAAAGATCACTGCCAAGAAGAGTGTAATAAAGATTGTCTTATATGTTTTCTACTAGGAGTTTTATGATTTCAGGTCTTAACACGTTTTCAATAAATTCTGAGTGTAATTTGTATATAATGTTATAGATTCCACTTCATAATTTATACATGGATGGTTAGTTCTTTAAAGCACCATTTATTGAAAAGATTGTTCTTACCCCTGTCATTGTGCATCATGGGCCTTTAACTCAAAAATCAATTGAGAGGCTGGAGAGACGGTTCAAGGGTTAAGAGCACTGGCTGCTCTTTTGGAAGATCTAATTTCAATTCCTAGCATCCAAAAAGAACCCCACAACCATCTATAACTTCAGTGCCTTTTTGACTGTTAGAAATGCATGAGGCACACATACAAACATGCAGGAAAGATGCTCATACACAAAAATAAAAATGAAAAGAGGAATCTGTTGATCATATCTGTGTGTGTGGGTAAAGATGAGATAGAATGCTTCCAGATTTGGGGTGGATGTACACATGCTCACGTTGATTTTAAAATACAGAAACTTTTGTTCCATGTAAACTGTGAAAATATTCTTGAGATTCATGACCCCTTAATTATCATTTTTCCTGACATAAGTACTGCATGGGGTATCCTTCACAGTTTTCGGTTTTGCTCTGTGTGTTTCCTTAAATCTGAAACAAGTCTTGTTGAAAGCACACGATTCTGTCTTTTAAAATATTAACTTAATCGATTCGAGAACTTAATCTATTTAAATGCAAAATAAAATAATCGCTGACAGTTAAGAGCTCAGCATTTCCAATTCAGTCAATTTTTTTCTGTCTATTTTGTACATCTTCTTTCCCTTCCCTTTCTCTTTTGCTGTTTTCCATCCTTCATTTACATTTTTAGCTGTATGTTTCACTTCATTTATTTGTTACATTTCCTACAGCCTGATTTTTTTCCTTGTGTTACCATTAGCTCATGAATTCCCTCCTGCAGTCATTACATCCTATTTTAAACTGGCAACATTTAACTTTTCACTGCACACAAAAGCATTATACACTTCTCCCTCCCACCCATCCTGTTTTCGTGTTGCCATGTATATCTTGTTACACTTTGTGTGTCCATTAACAAACTGCAGTTATATCTACAGTTGTTTTAAAGTTGTTTTTGTTCCCAGTCTTTATGTTAGAAAGATGAATGACTCACGCACTATATTAGCATGCTACATTTGCTGCATGTTTGCTTCTACTGTTGATTTTTATGTATTCATATGTGTTCAGTTATTAAATACTATTCTTATAGTTTAGCTTGAAAAACAACAGTCAGGATTTTTTCTTTTTTAGCTTTCTTCGAGGATGGTTTTTCCCAATAAAATATTCATAGTTAACATTCTTAGTCAATAGTAGCCTCTTGTCACTTTTAATGTCCTATATCTCTATCTCTCTGCCTTTCTGTCTGTCTCTCTCTCACAATCACAGACTCACACACACAACACACACTTCCATTAAGAAATTCACAAATACAAATGTTCCCTTATACAAGGTGAGTTTTCCTCTCTATATAGTCATGACTCACACTCGATTATTTACCATGTCTTCTCTGAATGTTGAATGTTACTAAAGCTCTTTATACTTCTTTCCCTAGATTTAACTAGTTTTCGGGCATTATTCACTTCAGCACATTTCTGTCTTTTTCTCTTTATCTTCTGATAATACTTTTTTGTAATCCTTTTTGTACTTCTCTTTTTTTCTCTTTACTAACTGCATATTTGGAGAACCTCTACCTTTATTACTATTAAAGTTAATAACTTATTTCTCCCTGATAAATCTGTAGCTGACATTCAGTTTCAGTTCTCATTTCATTGGTAGTAGTCTCCAGCTCCAACACACATCGGCACTATGGCAGAGGCATGGATGCTTGGAAAGCATTCTCAAAAGCTGGTTCTAGAACATACATAGAATCACTGCTGTCCTGAGAACATGAACAGTTTTACCCCAGTGGTGGCTTCTGGTTCCTCAATATAAGTCGTCGCATCACACACACATACACACACTATATATACACACACCATACACACATACCATACACACACACCATATACACACACCATATACACACACACACAATGTTTATAGAGAACAAGCACATGCAGAGCACAGTGGCTCTAAGTCAGAAAGGACAGAGGACCAGTTGACAATATCACAGTTATAAGACAGGGACACTCAGAGGATGACAGAGCCAAGTCATAACTCTGAGTACAGGATCTGAGATTCAGTACAGTTCACTGTGACAGTGACTCAGATACTCAAGGAATAGGTACTCACTGAGCCATGACAGAGTCGCGGCCTCTTGTGAAGGTCTGCACAGTGCATCTAGGACTCAACAACCCAGGCTAGGACTAGCCTGAAGCAGCAATGATGTCATGTTTGAAGCACAGAATCAAGCAGTACAGCCACTGAGCTGGAACCTGAAGAGTGGGGCATGCTTTCTCAGGACCATTTTCATTGTTTTGCTGTTGTCATTAGTGGGAAATGAGGATGAGACTATGAAGGCTGGAGAGATAAAGGATGGGAAGATGAAAGATGGAGGGGATGAAAGATGGGGATTTGAAGGATGGGAAGATGAAGGATAGAGTTATGACTTTTGGTACCTCCTACCCTACTTGTCTACACTATTCTGTTCCATCTCAAATTTAATCATAAGAGAGTTAAATAGCTACTAGGGAAAATGGGATGAAAATAAGTGTGATGTCTTCTCTATCCTAAATTCAGAGTGTAGGACAGCTGTGTTGGGACAAAAGCTGATTTTTCTTGAAGAAGTACCATAGAAAAATTCCTATTCCCAGAATTTATCTACCTTACTATACATCGGGATTGTTACTAATCTTTGAATATGGCAGGGAGTTGACATAGGTATTTCATAGCATGGACAAAAATTAGTCACTACCAATGTGTGAAGGAAATACTTTGTTTGTAAGATGAATTTCTGATTGAAAACTATTAATTATAGCTCTCCCTGTGTACTCAATGGCCTAACTAAGTCTGTATTCAAGCAAATTAAAGACAAACCTGAGATCTGCAGACAATGAATTACATAATACCCCATAGAATTCTTGTTTGTTTATTATTGAAGTGGAGTCTTGCTCTATAACCCTGGTTGGCCTAGAATTCACTGTGAAGATCAGATTGGCTTTGAACTAACAACAATCACCCTATCTCTGACTCTCAGGGGATTAAAGGCATGTGTCACCATGTCCAAGCTAAGAGAGCTCTTGTTAAAAGCAATTAGACCAGATTTTCCCACCTTTTTAAGGATGGATAAAATAAAAGATAAAAAAAAGTTACAGGTTTTATACTGACAATGCTCAATATAAAATAAAAATGCTCAGATAATGAAAAATGAGAACTTATATTTTTATTAAACATCTGCTTCTTTAAAAAAGGGGAGCATGTAGAACAACTCTATATGATTTTTTAAATGAAATTGAAGAAAGAATTAATTTTTAAGCAGATGGAGACAATAATTTAAATGAAATATTAGGAAAGCAAGAAACTTTTATTTGGAAATTTAACAAAATTCAAGAACATTTAATGTTCAAATTATAATCAAGATAACTGAAAGTTAATTATTTCAGAAATTGTATTTTCTTTTATGAGTTAACTTTATAAAATGATAGTCTCTCTTAGAAATTATTAAATCTATTTCTCATACCCTTCAGAGTATTTTGTCTGCATGTTTGTACATGTATTCCATGTATGCCTGGTGCCCATGGAGGTCAGAAAAACTGTGAAATCCATAGAATTAGAGATCGTTATGAGCTACCATGAAGGGTGCTGGGAACTAAACCTAGGTCCTCTGCAAGAGCAGTCAGTACTCTTAACCACTGAGCCAGCTCTCCAGTCCTGATCAGTTGTCTTTTTATAATAAGAATACATAGGACAAATGTAAAACAATGTCTTTTCTTGGAACCACTGGAAAACTGAAGTTGGAGGGAAAACCACCCCTTCAACTTCTGTGCATTTAGGCTTACTCAGAAAGGCATACCTAAGCTGCTTATCTGAAGCAAAAGTTTCTGTAACTATAAACTGACAAGTGCCCTGAAATGGTAGCAGGGGTGCACTTCAGTGTGACTGTCTTAAAGGACAATCTTCAATGAGCTGCAGGAGCCTAAGTTTGAGATTGTGTGAGAATAAAAACGAATTGTACTGCGTTGCAAGCAATATGCCCTACACCTTCCCTAAATGGAACATCTGTGACTATAGCCATCTTTCATGCTTAGCCCTTTCCTCAGTTCTGTTTATGACAGAAGTGATAGGAACCCAAAATTCATTTTATCCTTTTTGCTTTCATGGGATACAAGTGCATTCAAGGAGTTAGGCCCAGTCCACTAGTGCCACCTCATCCATGGCCTGTCAGCTTCTCTCTGTATTTTTCTGTCTGTGACTATGAACCTAAGCTAGGAAAATAGAGCTTCATTCCAGAGATCATGTACAACAAACATACATAAGATAACCCACATGCTACGGTGGGACAGAAAACAGGACCAGAATTTTGGACTGTCAGTGAAATGAAGCCTTGCCTCCAGCCTCCTTATTTGATGCTATGTCCTGTGATGTAACCATACAAAGACATTTATTCAACTCAGTGCTGTCCAGGTTTCTCTTATCACTGAATGCCTTTCTAAATGATCCACTAAGCCAGATGAAACCCAAAAGATCAGAAGCAAGCAGAACAAGTTGAACCTCAGAAAAAATTAAGGTTATTTAGCAATGAAAGACACATTGAAACAAATGCCTGAGATAGAAAACAAATGTCTGTTTGAACAACATAAGATTGAGAAAGAAAATATAGCTGTTCCTGGTTAGTCCACCTGCAATCTCAGCTGCTTGGGAGGCTGAAGCAAGAGGATTGCAAGTTCAGTGTCCACATGGGCTCTGAGAATGAGTTTCAGGACAGGTGGGTCCATGTAGTGGGACTACTTCAAATATATATCAATGTTTAAGAATGTAAGTGACTTGCTTGGTTAGAGTTACACCCAGGTATTTTATATTGTTTGTTGCTATTGTGAAGGGAGTTGTTTCCCTTATTTCTTTCTCAGCCCATTTGTTTGTTGTATAAAGAAGGGCTTCTGATTTTTTTTAATTAATTTTGTATCCAGCCACCTTGCTGAAGGTGTTTATCAGAAGTAAGAGTTCTCTGGTGGAATTTTTGGGGTCGCTTATGTATACTATCATATCATCTGCAAATAGGGATAATTTGACTTCTTCATTTCCAATTTGTATCCCCTTGATCTCCTTTAGTTGTCTTATTGCTATAGCAAGAACTTCAAGTACTATATTAAAGAGATATGGTGAAGTGGGCATCCTTGTCTTGTCTCTGAGTTTAGAGGAAATTCTTCAAGTTTCTCTCCATTTAATTTGATGTTGGCCACTGGCTTGCTGTATATTGCCTTTATTATTTTTAGGTACGGTCCTTGTATGCCCGTTCTCTCCAGAACCTTTAGCATGAAAGGGTGTTGTATTTTGTCAAATGCTTTTTCAACACTAGCAAGACAGCCATACCACTTCTGAGTATATATCCAACTGACTCCCCACTGAACCACAAGGAAGTTTCCTCATCTATGTTCATAGCAGCCTTATTTGTAATAGCTAGAAACTGAAAGCAACCCAGATGTCCCTCAACCGAACAATGGATTAAAAAACTGTGGTACATCTACACAATGGAATATTACTCAGCTATCAGAAACAATGAAACTATGAAATTTGCAGCCAAATGGGTGGAACTAGAGAAGTTCATCCTGAGTGAGCTAACCCAGACTCAGAAGGATGTACATGGCATCTATTCACTTATAGTCGGATTTTAGCTATATAGTACAGGATATCTATACTACAACCAACACACCAAAGGGAACATGGACATAGACTTTGTTTGTTTGTTTGTTTGTTTGTTTGTTTGTTTGTTTGTATTTTTAGTTTTCTCTTCCTGGCAATGAGACACTTTTCTCTATTTGTATTGCCTTTTGGGCCCCCAGTGTATGAGGAGGCTTTTAGTCCTCATATGACTTCTGAACTGGGGTGGGGGACTGTTATGTAGGGACACTCCACTCCAGAGGAGTGGGATGGAAGGGTTAGGGGGTAGAGGGTGGGAAGGAGGGGCTGGGATGGGGGAAAGAGGACAATATGATGGAGATGTAACCTGAAGCAGCAAATAAATAATTTAAAAAAAAAGAATGCAAGTGACCTACTTGGAAGACTGAAAAAGATATGAACAGGTAAGTTCACAGTGTATATACAAGTCAACAAGATACAAGTGTGTGTCTGACTTTCTGTTCAATTTATGGTGATGTTCCTGATCTGAAGATATTACACACATTTTAGTTAATAATATAAAAATCATAAAGTTTTTTGACCTTTAAAATATACAACACAATACTTACAGAATCAAACCAAATAAACTATATATATATATGTATGTATACATACTACATACTAGATTATATATATAATCTAGTATATGTATATGTGTCTGTTAGGCAGTGAATATTACAAAAAGAAGTCAATACTCTAAAGATCTAGACTAGGACTATTTCTTACAAGTATGGTGACTTCAAAGAAGGTACTCACCTCTTGGCTTAATTATACATTTATGCAATGAGGTCTTAAGTCCTCTCCTGACCTTGTGTAAATAAAGCAATATAATTGGTGTACCAGTGTTCTTTTGCATGCAGGAGTTTTCTTGTCTGCAGAAGGCATGGCACAAAATCAACAATAGATTTCTGAAACTATTGATTGTTCAAAATGAGGAAAGAGATTTAAGTGAGGAGAAAGATTGTAAGGTAGGGTAGAGGAGAGATAGCCAACTCTAAGGGAATGTTTGAACAACCATATGGAAACCCTATTAAGTTTCATGTATTTGAATATATATGAACATACATGAGTTTAATGCACATTCATATGTACACACATACACACACATATGGAGAGAGAGAGAGAATTTGAATTGGAATTATACTACTAGGGAATAATGGACCTTCAGAATAATTGAAATCTTCAGCACCAGGTGTGGGTACCTGCCTTTAATTTGTTGTTCGGTCATGGGATATACAATGATCAAGTTGGTACTTATCAAGAAGCTATCACCATGATGACTGACTTTCATAGTGCCGAAAGACACTGTTCAGTCTTCTGGAGGAAAAAAAAAGTCAGAAATAATTTTATGAAAATGTGAACACTATGAGCTACAATAAAGACAAATACAGAAAGATATGCCTATGGGTTCAATCGTGCCATGGATTTTATGGGAGTAACCAATCTCTTTCTGGTTAGATTTAAGACCAGCTCACAGAAGGCAACTTATGCCTAGTACTATGAATCTGGCCAACCACTCATGGTTAGGCAGTTCAGAGACCCCTCGGATGAATCTAGTAAAACTACATTACTAAATACAGATAGTATTAAACCACCCTCTAAATTCCTATCTCTGTATCTATAGAATAGAACAACTGTCTGATCTCATCAGAGCAGCTTCTGTGTGCAGTGACAGCAGTTAATAGAGACGCTCACAACTGGTCAGAGTGCAGAAAATACATTTCTGTGGCATGCCTGGTTACAAATGGGACATTGGTGCCATGCAGACTCACCCCCAAAGATCGGGGATCATTGAAAAAGAAATGACACAAAGTTGTAACTACTGACTAAAACTCAGGAGTCACAGAAGACCGGGATAAAACACCATCTTCTGAACATGATAGGACCACAACCATTGCTCTTGTCAACTCTAAGTAGCTTTGGTTTCTTTCCTGCACAAGAGCAGCACAAGATCAAGCCAGCCAACATTGCAACATGGCATGAAAGAGATTCATTAGCCTCCAGTCCTGAGAAGTCACTGGCAGTTGACAGCTCTGGAGGAGGGAGAGTCGGTTCATTTTAAGGGTGTACCTTCCAGTAGATAGATCATGTTCCAATGGACAGCCACCACAGCCACAGGTGTCTGTCCAGCACAAATTGGAACCAGTGGGTTACTTAAAAGAAATAAAAAACAGGAAAAGAGAGCATGAAGTTGGGAAGAGGTAGATGTGGTAAGATGAAGGGAGAGAAATAGGAGTTAAAAATGATCAAAGCCCAATGTATGCATTATGCATGAAATTCTCAAAGAGTTAATAAAAATATATTAAAATTAATTTTTAATTTAATGTTAAGAAATGAGCAAGCTCAAATAATAATAAAATAGAAGAATTACAATGACTGTAATCATGGTCATATGAGATCTCTGTAATTTATCCCTGGGAAGGTGGCATAAACAGCATTGGCACACTGGAAGAGATGGCTCACTTGTTTGGAAGAACAGAGACTGGCTCAATAGTTCAGACTGGCAAACTGAAACTTACTAACAATTTCTTTCTGGAAATATTCACTGTTATTTTCAGATCATGGTTCATCACAAGGAAAAATTGATGGAATTAATGCAAAAGCAATGTCAAAAAGGAATATACCATCATATCTTAAATTTTTATTTGATATATTTTTGCTCTTTAAAGTTTATCTTTAAGCAAGCAAGGAGAACTATAATACAGATTTTAATTTTAATGAAAAATATTATCTTAATAAGCCTCCTTTGTGGAAATTACAAATGACTTTTAATACTTTTGATGACAAATAAATACTGTGGAAAGTTATGTAATTATTGAAATAAATCTCATCCTTATTCTATGCATTACAATGAAAGCTAATTGAAAAAAAGAGAGCTATGCTCTTTTAATATTACAGTGCCACATAGCACCCAGTACACTGCCTGGAACTCAGTCAGGCTTTACTAACTGGTGATAAAGAAATGAAATAAAGCACTCACCAAAAGATGACTGCTTCACAATTCCACTGGTATGAGAGAGGAAGGACTTCAGAGAAGCTAAGGCTAGAATGACAGTTGTCAGAGGCATGGTGTGGGTAGGGAGTGAGTGAAGTGTTCCTAGACAAAGACCAATAAATTCTAAGAACGTTCCAGTCCATACTCTATCTACAATCAAGAATACTGCATTAACACCAGGTATGGTGATGCATGCTTTATTCCAAACACCGGGGAGACAGAAGCAGGGGGATCTCTGTGAGTTCAAGGCCAGTCTAGTCTACTTAGTGAGTTCCATGACAGCCCAAACTACATAGTGAGACCCTCCTTCTAAAACAACAACAAAAGAAACACTGCATCATACACTTACAAATTTACTAAGAGGTGCCATGGATGGAGCTCAGTTCACAGGGTGTTTGCCTAAAATTCATGAAGCCCTTGGTTTGTGCTTCAGCACCATATAGACATATACGGCAGCAGGCATCTGTAACCCTAACATTCAGCATGTAAAAGCAAAAGGATCAGAGGTTCAAGGTCATCTCTAACTACACAATGGACCTGGAATACATGAGACCTTGTTTCTTGTCTCAAAAAAACAAAAACAAAAAAAAGTGCTTGCCTCAGGTATTCTTAACATTGTAAAATATAAATTTCCTAAGAGCTGAAAAAGACAAACCATTTCAAATTGCCTGCAGTTTTCACTAATCTCCTTATTCTCAGCTGTCTTTCTAGGGCCTCCTTCCTTTTAATTTACTCCGACCCTGTCAATTTACACAAACAGTATAAATCAACAGATGTCATTTAAAATCTGTATGCTCCTAATTTTCCTTATGACTGCTCAATAATTTAACTAAGTACTCAAGAGCTTTTGTTTGAACTATAATCTCCAAAAGAATTTGGGGGTTTGACATTAGGTATCAACTAAGTAGAAACAAACCTGCCCTTTGGTCATAAAACTTCACGTTATGTACACGATGAAACGTATACCACTCCTGGGTATACACCAAAATGATTCCTCACCAAACCACAAGGACATCTCCTCAACTATATTCATAGCAGCTTTATTTGTAATAGCTAAAAACTGAAAACAACCCAGATGCCCTTCAACTGAACAATGGATAAAAAAGCTGTGGTACATCTACACAATGGAATACTACTCAGCTATCAGAAACAAGGAAATCATGCAATTTTCTGCCAAATGGATGGAACTAGAGAAGCTCATCCTGAGTGAGCTAATCCTGACCCAGAAAGATGCACACGGCATATATTCACTTATAACTGGATTTTAGCCATATAGTACAGGATAAATATCCTACAACCAACAGAGTGAAAGGAACAGGACCATAGACTTTGTTACTTGTTAGTGGGACACTTTGCCCTAGTGGAGCTGCTATGTAGGCCCCCAGTGCAAGAGGAAGGTCTTAGCCCTCATAGGGCTGCTGAACTGAAAGGGGCTGATATGTAGGGCACCCTACACCAGAGAGGGTGGGAGGGTGGGAGGGTGGGCCCGGGAGGAGTGGAGGGAGGGGGCTGTGAAGGAGATGTAAGATGAAGTAATAAATAAACATTTAAAAAATTAAATTAAAAAAGAAAACAACACTGCCTCATAAACAGTGCAGTGCAATCCTTATAGCTCTGTAGTACAACTTGAAATTCTTTTAGCTCTCCTGGGCTTTTTGTGTTCCCATACGAAGCTGAAGATGGTCCTTTCAAAATATGTGAAGGACTGTTTTAGAATTTTCATTGGGATTGCACTGAATCTGTAGGTTGCTTTGGGTAGGATGGCCATTTTTTATAATATTAATCCTACTGCTCCATGAGTATGGAAGATCTTTCTGTCTCCTGATATCTGCTTCAATTTCTTTCTTCAATGTCTTTAATTTTTTTCTTTTTGTTAATTTTATTTTATTTTTCATTTTATATCCCAATCTTAGCCCCTCCTTTCCCTCCTCTGGCTCCTGCCTTCCTACCCCTTTCTCCCATCTCCCCTCCCCTTCTCCACAGAAAAGAAGAGCCCCTATACCAGTCCCCCCAATACCATCCCATCATATCAAGTACCCTTAGGTATGAACACTTCCTCTTCTATTGAAGCCAGGCAGCACGGCCCTATTGAAGGAAAGTGATCAAAAGACAGGCCTCCCAGAGCACCTAATGTTTGACTGAGTGTCTCAACATCTGTTTCTATCCACTGCTGGGTGGAGTTTTTCATAGGATAGTTATGCTAGGTTCCTGTTTGTTTTTTTTTTTGGGGGGGGGGTCTGTGGGTTATAGGATAGTTATCCCATACTCTATGGCTAATATCCAGTTATAAGTGAGTACAAGCCATATGTATCTTTCTGAGTCTGGGTTAGCTCACTCAGGATGAACTTTCTATCCACCCATTTGAGCTCTGTGAGTCATGTATAAGAGAGTGAGGAGGAACAGTGAGATTCGGAGTGGACAAGAACCCCACATGGAAATCAACAGAGCCAACCAACCTAGGCCCCTAGAAGCTTACAGAGACTGAAACACTAACCAAAAAAGGGGGAAAAGCATATAGACACCAGACGGGCCTAGGTCTGGTGTCTATATATATATATATAAAATAGGCAACTAAGCCTTCATACAGATCCCTTAGCAAATGGTGTGGGGGAGAGGGGGTCTGACATTGACTCTGTTGCTTGTTAATGGAAAACCTTACCCTAGTGGGACTGCCATGTTGGGCCCCAGAGCAAGATGAAGCTCTTAGCCCTCATGTGACTGACAAAATGAGGGAGGATGATAAGTGGGGACTCCCCTCATCTGAGGAGGAGAGGAAGGAGAAAGGGAAGAGGTGGGGAGGAGGGAGAGGGCTACGATCGAGTTGTAACTTGAATAAATAAATAAATTAAAAGTAGTATATTGAATAGGTATGGAGAGAGTGGACAACCAAGGCTTGTTATTGATTTTAGTAGAATTGCTTTGAGTTTCTCTCTATGTAAGTTGATGTTGGCTATGGTCTTGCTGTAAACTGTCTTTATTATGTTGAGATATGTCCCTTGTATCCCTAATCTGTCCAGGACTTTTATCATGAAGGGGTGTTGGATTTGTCAAAGACTTTTTCTGCATCTAAAGAGATGATCACATGGGGTTTTTTCTTTGTTTATATGGTAAATGACATTTGTTATATTTCATATATTAAACCATCCTGTATCTCCACAATGTTGCCTACTTATTCATGGTGGATGATCTTTTTGATGTGTTCTTGGATTCGGTTTGCAAGTGCTTTATTGAGAATTTTTTGCACCTATGTTCATAAGGTAAACTAGCCTATAATTCTCTTTCTTTGTTGGGTCTTTATGTGGTTTGGGCATCAGGGTAACTGTGGCCTTGTAAAATGAATTGGGCAATATTCCTTCTGTTTCTATTTTATGAAATAATTTGAGGAATATTGTCATTAACTCTTCTTTGAAAGTCTGGTAGAATTCTGCAGTAAAACTATCTGGCCCTGGGCTCTTTTTAGTTGGAAGACTTTTAATAACTGCTTCTATTTCACTAGAGGTTACGGGTCTCTTTAAATTGCTTATATGATCTTTGGTAAGTGGTACCTATCAAGAAAATTATCCATTTCTTTTAATTTTCCAATCTGGTGGAGTACAAGTTTTTAAAGTATGTGCTTATGATTCTTTGGATTTCCTCAGTGTTTGTTGTTATATCCCCCTTTTTTATATCTAATTTTGTTAATTTGGATAAATATTCTCTCTGACTTTTAGTTAATTTGGATAAGAGTTTGTTAGTCCTACTGATTTTCTCAAAGAACCAACTCTTTGTTTCATTGATTCTTTGTGTTGTTGTGATTGTTGTTTTATTGATTTCAGCCCTGAGACTGATTATTTCTTGGCATCTACTCCTTTTGTATGTGATTTCCTTTTGTTGTTGTTCTAAATCTTTCAGATGTGCTGCTAAGTTTCTAGTATCAGATTTCACCAATTGTTTACTATAGACTCTTAGAACCACCATTGCTGTATCTCATAGTTTGGATATGTTGTGTATTCATTTTCATTAAATTTTAGAAAGTCGTTGATTTCTTTCTTGATGTCTGCCTTGACTCTTTTTTGTTCAGTAGAGCGTTGCTCAGTTTCCATGAACAAGCTCTGTGGTTTCTATTGTTGACATCCTGGTGATAAGATGCAGGGTCTTATTTACATTTTCTCATATCTGTTGAGACTTCCTTTGTATCCAAGCATGTGGTCAGTTTTAGAAAAGTTCTATGTGGTGCTGAAAAGAAGGTATATTCTCTTGTGTGTAGGTGAGATGTTCTGTAAATATCTGTTGGTCCATTTGATTTATAATGTCATTTAGCTCCAGCTTTTCTTAGGTAAGTTTTTATAGGTTACCTGTATCTTGATAAGAATGGGGTAGTGAAGTTTCCCACTGTCAGTGTGTCAGGGTCAATATGTGAATGAAGTGGTAGTAGTATCTCTTTCACAAACTTGGGTGCCCCTGAGTTTGTTGCATAAGTGTTAAGAATTGCAATGTTCTCTTGGTGGATTTTTCTTTGGTGACTATACTGTCATTCCTCATCTCTTGTGATTAGTTTGAAATCTATTTTTGTCAAATATTAAAATGGACTACATCAGCTTGATGCTTACATTCATTTGCTTAGACTATCTCTTTCAAGCATTCTATCCTGATGTGGTATCTATTAATGATGTTAAGATGTGATTCTTGGATGAAGCAGAAGGATGGATCCTGTTTTTTTTTTTTTTCTTTTGATGTTTTTAATTTATTTTTTATTTCTTCAAGTTACATCTCAATCACCACAATCCCCTCCCTACTCCCCCCTGGAGTCCCACCCTCCCACCCTCTTCCCCCTCAACCCCCCATCCTCTTCCCTTTTTTAAGTTTAAGGTATATCTTTTCCCCCCAACATCTCCCCCTTTCAGTACAACAAATGGTTCTTTCTCTTATAACAATAAATACAATACAAAACAACAGAAATAAATAGGCCACAATTGTGAGAGTTACATGGCTTAGCATACATTCCCAATGTCCAGTCCATATGTATTTGGCACCTGACTTTAACATTCTACTATCTAACCATCTCCATGAGTTTAAAGTTCTATATCTAACTCAGCTTTCATACTAACTTGCCTCATAATTTTTAAAATATCTTCTTAGATCCAGAACACCCTCTTGATTCCTAAACCACTCAAAATTTAACTATGAGACTCTAGCTATCTATTCTTCACCACCTCAGAGACCTGAGAGAGATAAATATATCTGATTATATAGGAAGTGCAGGACCTGCAGCTTCCAAAACTAAGAAATGACATACCAGTGGCTGCCTGGACAGTTCCCATTTTCTCTCCATACATTACCGCATCAATCTTCAGCCATTTGGCCCCGTTTCTCTGACAGACATTGATTGTAGAGCAGGAATTATGAAGGACTTGCCTATCCTGTCTTGGCAGAGCTAGGCTGTTGACTTACCTGCTTCCAAGTTTTGTCCTTTTTGGACAGCATTCTGTCTACAGTTGAAGCAAGGGGTTTTTCTTGTCAAGAGATAGGCTTGCCACTAATTCAGCCATCTCCCACTGAAGATTCTTTGATGCTCATCTTCTACTTGGAGTAGAATAGGGGGTGCTGTAAGGAGCTGACATGTCTCGATATCAAAAAAATCTTAGGTTAAGAAAACATCTTTGAATGCCATATTCAGCAGATCTCTTGAGGTTTTTGAAGAGGCCCTATCTATCTCTTATATTTAGATAAGCAAATGTTGCTTGCCTCTTAGCACTTTGATTTCTGATTAGCTTAGAAAATAACTGTGATAGACTGTCATAGTACCTAACAAAATGACACGCTTTCATGACTATTAGTTTGCATTTCTTGATTATCCTAAACAGTTTATAACAGTTGGTAGCAAAAGGCCAAAACTTCACATTTCATTTTTAAGCATTACTAGGTACAATACCTTTAAGAAGCATTACCCTTAATTTTGTATCAATATACAAGGATCAATACCAATGTGACCAAATATAATCTTAATTTTGTATCAATATACAAAGATCAATACCAATGTAGCCCAATACGATCTTAATTTTGCATTAATATACAAAAATCAATATCAATTTAGCCAAATATAATATAATCTATCCTTGGTCTGTATCTTTTTATTAGGGAATTGAGACCATTGATGCTGAGAGATGTCAATGAGTGTCATTTGTTGGTTCCTGTATTTTGTTGTTATTGTTGTTCTTGTGGTGATGGTGGTGGTGGTTGGTGGTGGTGGTCATTGTGGTGGCCATGGTTTTGGTCATCATCATGGTGGTTTGCGTGTTTTCCCTCTTTTTATTTGCTGGTCTGGGATTATTTATTCCTTTTTTCCCCTTGGGTGTGGTTAACTTGTATAGGTTGGAGTTTTGCGCTTTCTGTAAAGTTGGATTTATAGATAGATATTGCATAAATTTGGCTTTATCATGGAATGTCTCATTCTTTCCATCTATGGTGATTAAAAGTTTTGTTGTATAGTAGTTTGGCCTGCTATCTGTGATCTCTTAGAGAATGTATAACATCTCTAAGAAGAGGATTTTTTTGGCTTTTAAAGTCTCCATTGAGAAGTCAGTTACTATTCTAAAGTGTCTGCCTTCATATATTACTTGGTCTTTTCCCCCTGCAGCTTTCAATATACTTTCTTTGTTCTGTACATTTAGAATTTTGATAATTACATGCCAAGGGGAATTTCCTTTCTGGTGTAGTCTGCTTGGCATTCTGTATGCTTTGTATACCTTGTTGGGCATTTCCTTTTATAAGATAGGGAAATTTTCTTCTATGACTTCTGTTGAAAATATTTTCTTTGATATGGGATTCTTCCTCTATTTCTATTATTCTAAGGTTTGGTCTTTGTATAATCCCAGATTTCCTGGATTCTTTGTGCCACATTTTTTTAGATTTAACACTTCTTTGACTATGTATCCATTTCTTCTATCTTGTCTTCAATGCCTGAAATTCTCTCTTCTCTCTCTTGTATTTTGTTGGTGATTCATTTTTTTTAATATTCAGATTTCTCTCAATTTGGGTTTTCTTTATTGATTTTGTTTCCACTTTCAGGTCTTGAACTGTTTTAATGATTTTCTTCCACTGTTTGTTTGTGTTTTCATACATTTCTTTAAGGAATCCATTCATTCCCTCTATAACAACTTTTATCATATTCATAAGGTCATTGTCTTGTGCTTTAGCCATGTTGCAATGGCTCAAGACCTGCTGTGGTAGGGTTGCTGGGCTCTAGTAGAGACATACTCTCTTGGTTGTTACTACTGTTTTTATCCTGGTATCTAGGCATTTGGTTTTGGGAAGGCTGTAATTGTGGGTGCTGATATCTGGTCTTGTCTTTGTTGGGTAGGTATTTCACTCCTTGGTTTCTGACACCCTCTTGGGAGGAGGATGCAGTGGCTGGCTATTGTTGCCTGGTAGGAATTTCTTGTTGCATCTTGATAGATGTGACCACCAGTGGTTCTGGATAAAATGCATTTGTAGGCATTGGGAGCTGACACTTAGAAATTGGGGGTTGATTGGGGTCCACAGGAGAGGTAAAAGGAGGGTATTCCACTAGGATCTGCTCAGTATCTTGGGAATGGGGGTAGAGATAGAGGAGAGGCAACAGTAGATAGTCTGCTACAGAGCTGGAGATGAGACTGGAGAATTGCATAGGGAGGAGATGGAGTAGGGAGACTACCTGAAACTAGCCTGCCTGCTTCCTGGGCTTGAGTGGCCAGTAGAGTGCCTGCTGTAGTTGAGAGCTGGGATAAAGCAATGAGTGGGGGTGGAGGGAGTTTGGAGGGGAAGCTGTGTGTAATCCACTAGAGATAGTGGATTGGGGAGAAGGAAGGCTACAGAAGGCGGTCTGCTATAGGGCTAGGGATGAGACTGTGGGATTGAATTTGGAGAAGTGGAAGGAGAGGTGAAGATCTAACCTACCTGCTTCCCTGTCTCAAAAGAATAAGCTGAGGAGTGATAGAGTAGGATGCCCTATGTCCTCCTCTGACCTCCTCACTCAGTACACATTGGCACATGTACTGTATATATGCATACACATGTGTATTTGCATCACACACATGGCCATTATCAAAAAAAAGATTAAAAGTAGTATGTGTTAACCAGGATGTGAAGAAAAGTGAATCCTTGTGCACTATTAGTGCGAATATTGGTCACTCTTCTAAAAAGAGAAAGCTGTCATTCACAACAACATAAGAGATCTGGAAGATACTATGTTTGATGAAATAAATTAAGACAGTAAAAGCAACTTCCACACTTTATCTGAGATGTCCTTTGGGGGAGGTACAAATGTGGTATAAATGTTCCATCTATGACTATATGCCATTTAATTCTCTTCACATTGACCAGCTGTGAGGCATCAAAGTGTGAAAACCATAGGTTAGAGAAGATTGCTGTAAAATAATATCTTCTGACTATAACAGCACCTTTGCACTCAAATTCAGGCTCAAGACCTGAACAATATCAAGCCAATCAGCACTCCAACATGAAGAGGGAAGGGCCAAGACTTCATTGCATAACAGAGGAACTATTGGCAACTGATAGCTTCTAGAGAATATGAGTCTATTTTTTTTCACCAATGTGACCCAATCCCCTATGATCCTAAATATGAAACTTCACAATTTTTACATTGCACAGATTTGGTTCTCTGTCAACTGAAGAACTCTCACTATTTCTTTTCTCTGTTACCAGACTTATGGTCACAGCCTGTGCCCTAAGCCAGTTTAGACCACCTGTCATCAATAAGCTATCAAAACAGTCAAATTAATAGTGGAAGACAGAAAAGGGAGATTTACTTAATGTGGTCACATTGGACAAAGACAAAGAGATCCAGGATGTCCCCCACACACACCTTTGGGTTCTTTAGGGTTCTGGAGAAAGATTGATATTTATGTGGACCAGAGTTATACATAGTTAAGAATACCTGGTCAAAGGGAGGTTCTGCCTGCCATTTGGTCCATCATTGTCTCTTCTGAAAGATGGTCTAACAAGTTGTAAACCTACTATGGAGACAAGTTTCTCAGCTGGCCAGTGTATTAGGCTTTGTCTTCTCCCAGCATAAAATTCTAATTTAGGGAGGTCTACTGTTTCAATAGTCTGATAGTCAAAGTGAGGAACATAAATGATTCTGGAATATCTTCTTCCCTGCCAAGCAGCTTACAGAAACACTTATTTCTCTGGCCTTCCTACCTGTATCTTATTGTTACTGGTGTTGTCATAGGGAGAACCTGAGCTCCATCTACCTAGGATTGACCACCTTCAATAAGTCAATTGAACCCACAAAGATATAGTGAAACACAGGAAGGAAAGATGTGTTTAATTCAAGGTAGTCACACTGGGAATGAAACAAAGAGGTTCAATGTGTATTCCCCAGGTCTATCTTGGGGACCTGACATGAACTTTAGGCTCAAATAGAGGGCCAAATTTCTGAATGACTAAGCAATTCTGATCAAAGTACTTATTTTCCTGCCCATCTTCATTGTCTAGGACCCAGTTCCTCTTGCAAGATAGTCTGGTGAAATTATCAAACCTGTGTGAAAGCTCTCCAGGAAACAAGCTCCTCCTCCAGCTGGCACCAGGCTTTCTAGACTTTGTCTTCTCCCAGCAGGAGATTATTGGGAAAATTCCAGTTCCTTTGGGTTCTTTGTCTTAATAGTCTGATAGCCAAAGTGTGTGGGAGGAGTTACAAGTATTTCATACAAATATCGTCATTCCTGCCAAGTCACGTAATTGATCTTGTTTCTTCATCTCCACTTAGATCTGGGCTCTGTCTCATCTTCTCTGTGAGCTACATACTGTGGTTGATTAATTTAGTCCTTTAACCTTTAACAGCACTTTTAGGCACTATGTAGTGTAGTGGTGCACAAGGACCAAGACCTCTACCAAGAACATTGCATGCTAGATAATACCAACAAGATGGCGCTTCTCCAGTGTGTAGCTATCTATCCATAGCATGAGGTCATCCTCCAAACCTCAGACAACTTCAAAGACACCTTTCCTTTTTCTTTCTACTTGCACAAGGTCAACCTTCTCCTTTCTCTGGCCTTCCCTGCCCATTTTCTCAAGTTTGCACAAGTTAAGCCTCTAATATCTCCAGGAACATGTCTGAATTTCTCAAAGCCCCTGGAGCTGTTCAGTTTTCCAGTATTTCCCCTTCAATTACCCAGCCAGGTTCTGGTTTGCCCAACTGAAATCACAGTCCCAGACAGTTGAGATACTGAAGGCTGGTTGTAGTGCCTTGAGGTAGTTTTCTCCCTGAACATACAGACACACACACACACACACACACACACACACACACACACACACACACATATGCATGCACACATTCACACTCATGCTCACACATACACACACGCACACTCTGCACTCTGAAAATAAAGCTTTCCCTGAGGTTTTTCAAGTTCAGACAAAATATTACATCTGCTATAGGGATGATATTTTTGACAATGTTTCAAAAGCCATCAGAGCTTTCCATCTTGTGCAATGATGCCCAAGTCTGACTTTCACTCTGCTGAACTAGAATAGAGTGGAACAGAAACAGCTCCAGCTATAAATCTCAAACACCCCATCTCACTGAGCTCCCCATATATTCCCTTTTCAACGATTCTCAACCTGTGGGTCACTACCCCTTTGGGGGGGTCATATATCAGATATCCTGCCTATCAGATATAGACATTACAATTAATATCCATAGCAAGATTACAGTTAAGAAGTAACAATGCAATAATTTTATTTTTCTGGGGTCTCCACAACATGAAGAACTATATTAAAGAGTCAAATCATTAGGAAGGTTGAGACCACTGCCTTGGATATATGGATTTCAGTTTGTTGTATGACATTGGAGGTTGTCAAGTTTCTGAAATGATTTATTTTACTGTTTTAGCCATATTTTTATTGAGTGAGTTCCCTGAGCTCCATCATTCCAGAACTCTATTCTTCATTTCTCTATCTCTTGTTAGAAATTTTTGTCTTAGGAGTTCCAGACATGACCCCATGGATAAAAATACTAGCTAGACATGCTTGAAAATCTGAATCCAGTCCTCACAACCCATACAGAAAGAGCTGATTGCAGTATACATTACATCTGTAATCCTAACACTGCTCTTATGGTGAGATAAGAATACAAGACAGGAAGTTGTCACTTGTAGCAATGAGTTCAAGGCTTTTCCCCACTTCTCTTCTATTAGATTTATTGTTTCCTGCTTTATGTTAAGGTCCTTGATCCAATTGGACTTAAGTTTTGTGCAAGGAGATAAGTATGGGTCTAATTTCATTCTTTTACATGTCAACATCCAGTTAGACCAGCACCATTTGTTGAAGATGCTGTCCTTTTTTCCATTGTATAGTTTGGCTCCTTTATCAAAAATTAAATGACCATAGGCGTGTGGATTCATTTCTGGGTCTTCAATTCGATTCCATTGACCCACTGGTCTGTTTCTATACCAGTACAATGCTGTTTTTATTATTATTTTTCTGTAATATAGCTTGAAATCTGGGATGGTGG
Source organism: Lophiomys imhausi (assembly GCA_907164525.1). Lineage (NCBI taxonomy): Eukaryota > Metazoa > Chordata > Mammalia > Rodentia > Muridae > Lophiomys > Lophiomys imhausi. The sequence continues at coordinate 1,384,994 of CAJQZJ010032201.1, read as the reverse complement.
CAACTTCCTGAACAGAACACCAATAGCTCAGGCTCTAAAACCAATAATCAATAAATGGGACCTCATGAAACTGAAAAACTTCTGTATAGCAAAGGACACTGTCACGAGGACAAAATGGCAACCTACAGATTGGGAAAAGACCTTTACCAACCCCACTTCCGACAGAGGGCTAACATCCAAAATTTATAAAGAACTCAAGAAATCACACACCAAGAAACCAAATAATACAATCAAAAAATGGGAAACAGAGCTAAACCAAGACTTTACAAAGGAGGAATCTCTAATGGCAGTGATACATTTGAAGAAATGCTCAACATCCTTAATTATCAGAGAAATGCAACTCAAGATGACTCTGAGATTCCATCTCTCACCTGTCAGAATGACTAAGATCAAAAATTCAAATGACAGTACATGCTGGCGAGGTTTTGGAGAAAGGGGAACACTCCTCCATTGCTGGTGTGAGTGCAAACTTGTACACTACTATGTGTAGAAAAAAATTGACTAGTTAGATTATTTACTAGTATTTATATTATCTTTAATTGACCCAGTGGTGTTAATCCTTAACCTGCCATTATAAATGAATACACACAGACACCACGTGGATTTTAACAAGCCTAGGCCTGAGTTGGACAATCCTAGCCCATCTACTCATAATTCTATTACCCAAATATGACCCCATATATACATATGTCCTTTGGACTATTATTCTTCACAGTAAGCTGATGTTCCAGGCCACGTGAAAGGATCTTCTTTAATCTACCCCATGGCGTGTCCTCCTTGTTTGCTCCTGGCTTCTCCTACTCTCTTCTTCTTCCCCCCTCCAGATGTTCTCTCTCTCTCTCTCTCTCTCTCTCTCTCTCTCTCTCGCTCTCTCTGTAAGAGCCCATGCACCTTAGTCCTGCCTACCTCCATCTTTGACCGATCTCCAGGCTTCAGCTTTTATTAACCAATCAGAGAATAAGTAACAGACAACAAGTAGGACCCAACATTTAGAATGCTTAACACCATCCCATCATTTCCCTCCTTTTGTTTAATAAAAAAGCTAAATTTTTTAACTCATGTAGTAACAAAAATAAGAACAAATATGAAACAATCAAGAAAACCATATATAAAAGGTACACATATAATGTTTAGCCTATTTGTATTAGGCAATCTTGAAGAAGAAAAATATCATCTACTCTCTTGGTGTGTTTAAAGTTCTGAATCTAAATATTGTCTATCATACCCTATATTTTCTTTTAAATCCTAAATAACTGAAGTCTAATTTTAATTTTATAGATATTATGTCTTCAACCCCATCAAAGACATAAGAAAGGATAAAATTATTATTTGAGTGAATGGGGAGCACAGAAGAGCAGCTTCCAAAGAGAAAAAAAATGACAGTTTGCTGCCTAGACAGTCCCAAATATCTCTCAATACCATTGGAGCATCCTCTTCAGTCTTCTGGCCAACCATATCTCACAGACATAATTGTGCAGCAGGAAATAAGGATTTTCCTATTCTGTCTCTGCAGATTTAGGACATCAACTTACCTGCATTTAAGCTCTAGTCCATCTTTGGACTATATATAGTCTGTTGAGAGAGCAGGGGCATTTTTGTCCAGTAGGAATTATCTCCTGATGGGAGATTTCTTTTTGATGCTCATTGTTTTCTTACAAGTCAAATGGGAGCTGTCAGGAGCTGACTGTCTTAAGTCAAACAATTCTTAAAATAATAAAAACATCTTTAAATGTCACTTTCTGTATGTCTCTGAGGGTTTTGAAGACATCCTTTTATTTATTTATAAATCTATCTATATATCATCTTTGAACAAGCAAACTGTAAAATTCTATCAAAATTAATCCTGTTTTTCATCAATATACAAAATTCTATACCAATGTATCAAAAAATAATCTTATTTTAAGAATCACAATATCTTTAAGTTTCAGAGAAAATTCAATAATCTATCCTTATATCTTATCATTTCTATATTATGCCTGGGAGAAGCCAAGAACCGGAGGAAGGAGGACACACACACGCCATGGGGTAGGTTAAAGAAGATCCTTCCACGTGACCTGGAACATCATCATAGCATGGAGAATAATAGTCCAAAGGGACATATGTGTATATGGGGTCATATTTGGGTAATATAATTATTAGCTAGCTTAGATGGGCTAGGATTACATAATTCAGACCAAGCCTTATTAAAGTCCATGTGGTGTCTGTGTGTACTAATTTATAATGGCGGGTTAAGGACTAACAGCTGCTGATCAATTAATATAATATAAATACTGGGTAAATCATTTAATTAGCCTTTTTTCTACAACTATGGATATCAGTCTGATGATATCTTAGACAACTTAGAATAGCCCTACCTTGAGACCCAGCCATATCACTTCTGGGTATCTACCCAAACAATTCCTCACCAAACCACAAGGACATATCCTCATCTATGTTCATAGAAGCCTTATTTGTAATACCTAGAAACTGGAAACAACTTAGATGTCCCTCAACTGATGAATGGATTAAAAAAACAATTGTGGTACATTTACACAATGGAATACTACTCAGCTATCAGAAACAAGAAAATCATGCAATTTTCAGCCAAATGTATGGAACTAGAAAAGCTCATCTTTAGTGAGCTAGACCAGACTCAGAAAGATACACATGGCATCTACTCACTTATAATTGGATTTTAGCCATATAGTACAGGATAACTATCCTACAACCAACACACCAAAAAGATCAGGAACATAGGTTTTGTTACCTATCAATAAGACAATTTGCCCTAGTGGTGTTACCATGTAGGCCCCCAGTGCAAGAAGAAGTTCTTAGCCCTCATATGACTGTTGAACTGAGAGGGGCTGATTTGCAGGAACACTTTACATTGGAGGAATGGGATGGATGGGAAAGGGAGGAGAGAGTGGGAGGATTGAACTGGGAGGGGTGGAATAAGGGAACTATGATGAAGATGTAACTTGATGTAATAAATAAACATTATAAAAAAATACAAGACAGAAAAATCTTGTGGAAACATGAGGGGCAGTTAGCATGGACCTTGCAGTGTAGCAGCAAAACACAAGAGAGATTCTCTGCCTTGAAGAAGTGAAATGAGAAAACCAACTCCTGAAAGTGGAAAACCTAATCTATGCCCTAGAGTATAAATACATAACTCTAGAACTGAGTATGCAAAGGTCTAGAGAGTTGTATCAAGTGTGTATGTATTGAGTACTAGTGTATAGACAGATGAATGAAGACATGATTTCCTCCCCTTGATTTCAAAAAATTACTTAAAATAGCCATAGGCTGTTTTGACTATGGCAAAATTGGTAAGAATAAATTGGTAACAGATGAAAGCTAGCTCAAGCCAACATGTTTAACGATTCCTTGAAGATAAGGAACTTATGAAGATGATCATACTATTTTTGTCTGAGTGTCTCTTTAACAGTGTGAAATGCAGGCGCTTCTGGGCCTTTGGGTGAAAAACAATGTTTTGCTCTCTGGGTAGCTGTCATACAACATTTTGAGTTTGAGTCTGATGACTCTGAGTTCAACAACTAAGATAGCCCTCCCAACTACACAGTTCACATATGAGCTATCCCAATCTAAACTGAAGTGGGTTAAAAGGCCTCTGAGAAATAGTTGTAGGTAACCTCTCTCTCTCTCTCTCTCTCTCTCTCTCTCCTTCATAGTTATCCTTCATATACCTGATCCCTTTCTCGGAGTTAAGCAGAAACAAAGACAAATGAAATACAGGAGCACATATCAGTATTTGAATCTCTCATTATAAATTATCAGTAGATAATGAAATCTGAGTCTTTATCCCATGATTGTGTGTGTGTGTGTGTGTGTGTGTGTGTGTGTGTGTGTGTGCGCTTTCCTGAGGGTCTGCTCATATGACTACAGCTGTACTATTCCAAATTGCCTCATTTACTAACTCTGAGGACAATTACAGATAGTCAGCTTAGGTTATGGCCTTCTGCATTTATTTAGTTATTCGGGAATCATTCTTTGACTTCTGGACCAGATCATAAGCTTCTGACAGTCAGCAGTGATGTTGTGTGTTCTCTATGACCTTGCATTGTATTTACTGTTATCCGCATTTGACTAAATATGTAGTTCTCATAATTCATAGGTAACCTTGCTGATCAGCTACTAGGTATGGCTAAATGCACACTTATTTACATCACATATATTTATGCTTCCTACATATATTATCGTACACAATCACCTTAGAGGATGAGTAATAGAAAGCCATAAAGGACATACTGCATTTGTTTCACATAGAAGAAGATGAGTTGTAAAGACACTCAGCAATGACTTCCAGGGCACATAACCCATGAGTTTTAGAAACATGTATCTCAGAGGTTAGCTCCAAGATCTCTATGTCTGCACCTTTGTGTGCATTATCTCCCTTGGGTCTAGTAACTCTGAAGCTAACTTTTCAGGTGGTCTTGAACAATTATATCATATATTTCATTTCCCCACATATAAAAGGAGAGGCTGGGCCAGACTCATCAAGGCCCAAACTCCCACTGTGTCATTGTACAATCCAATGAACACAATTATGGTATTGTGTGTCCCTAATGTTCTGTCCATTTAGATTCTAGCATGTGAACTAGTTTGCACAATAGCGGAAATAGTTTCTTTTCTTCACAACCATTCCCTCACTTCAGCTTTGCAGAGTTATCAGGTGTTACTGAATGTCTCAGAAACAAAACAGAAGAGAGCTTCAGAGACAGTAGTAAAAAATAAATAAATAAATAACAAAAAAGGGAAATTTCCTGCTTTCTGACTGGCTATTAAAAAGCTCAAACATGTTAATGTTTTCTTAACCTTTTGGTACTTGAAGTGTACATACACACTTGCCTGGCCTCACAGAGTTCAGCAGTAGGTTCATAACAAAGAAAAAGAAAAAGTTATATAACCAACTGCATGCTTAAAGAGAAAATTCCTCCCCAGCATTTTCTGCATGACAAATTTTCTTATCTCTCACAATTTCCCTCTTCTTTGATCTTGATCTCTCTTTATTTTTCTAAATCTCTCTGTCACAGGTAAGCAACTTTGTACAATCCTTAAAAACACAAATCCAATTGTTCTAGTCTGACCTTGGCACTGGAACCCTTGAAGCCAGTGGAGGGTCCAACAGTAAATAAGTTAAACCCAACAATGCAGAATTGATTTTTATGTGAGATGTCCAGAGTATGGATGTAACATAAAATCCCTCAAGTGTGGCAAAGCAGACTTATTTCTCCAGAAAACATAGTTTTTAATCTCACTGAGTCATGGCTTGACAACAGGTTATAAATCAGTGATGGAGAGGTCAGAGAGAAATGTCCATCTATGCCATTTCCAAAGTCAGTAGTGAGCTCAGAAACACCCAGCAGGAAAATCGTGTCCCTGCTTCATCATCACCAGCAGATCCACAAATGGCATCTGTGCATTTGTTCAGTGTCTTCACCCATCTCAACAGTCCCTGGCATAGCTATCCGTGACAAGTTGATATTCAACAAGGCTAATAAACACAGCTGGTAGAAGTTTAAGAGTAACAAGTACAATGCCTTATGTCCATGTAGAAGACAGAGCTTTACCCAACCCCAGGGATCTAGACCCTAACTTGACTAGCAATGCCTGAGTCTTATTAGTTGAAGGAGACAGACCCTCACAATGTATGCAGAGCAAACAGTATGACAAGCAAGATTAAGTCTGAGTTTACAGTGATTCTCTTTGTTCACCAATAACACAGAATAGGGATACTGTGGGTTTTACCAAAAAAAAAAAAAAAAAGAAAGAAAGAAAGAAAGAAAGAAAGAAAGAAAGGGAAGGAGGGAATAAAGAAAAAAATGAAATGAAATTAAACTTTGATTAAATTACTTAAAAATTAATAAAAGGCATTTCTCTAATGTTGCATGGCTTTTCAGCCCAGCAAAGACTCTGAGTCCAAAGCTTGGTGCTTAGGACTAGCACTGGGCTCCGGCAATTTACGGGATTATTTTCAAACTTGCCAGCAGACTACAGTATCTGACATGATAGAGACAAACCAGACACAGTTCCAGAGACAAGGGGAGAAGGTGTGGTCTTGGGTTCTCTCTCTGATTTCCCTCAAGAAGAGTTAGATCCTGAAGAATGCAATGAAGGATAAGATGACTTGAGACAATGCCCTGTGCAGAAGGATAAATCACATTAAATAAAGGACTAACTAATTTTGTATATATTCTAAGATTTATTTCAAATTACGTGTATGTGGTGGGGGGAGGTAATTGTATATGCACATATGAGTACAGGTGCAGATGAGTCCACAAAAGGGTATCAGCTTCCTGTGTACCTAGAGTTACAGGCAGTTGTGAATCACCTGCTGGGGGTGCTGAGAACCAAAAGTCAGGTCGTCTTCAAGAGCAATATGTGTTCTTAAGCATAAAGCCAACTGTCCATGGCCTAGCCATCGTTATTTTATATATTATCTCAGACATAATTGCAGGAATGACAAAACCATTTATTAAGACATCGTATGTCACCAGGCAGGGTGGCACACACCTTAAAGCCCAGCACTTGGGGGGAGAGGCAGTTGGATCTGAGCTCCAGGTCAGCCTGATCTACAGAGTGAGTTCCAGGATAGCCAGGGCTACACAGAGAAACCCTATCTCAAAAAAAACCAACCAAACAAACAAATATATCATGTCATTATATGTCCTTCTTGTTTACACTTCCCAGCAGAATTTAAGTTTGGATGGGGAGTTTTATCAACATAGGTAACATTAACTCTTTAACTATGTCCTTTCACAAAGAAAAGAAAAACTCTCCACAAAGTGTATCTGTCTAATATGTCTAATCAATGTGCCTACTTTCATGCACCTTTGAGGTCAGAAGAGAATTTCATCCTCATTTCTCATAGATTTTCATACTTATGGGAATAATAAAGGCCAGAAAAATGAGATTACGTCTACCAGTAACACATGTGCTGCAAATGAACTCAGCACAGCAACAACACTACGTCGTTGCTGATCTCTACACCTTAATAATTACAAACTACTTCCCACCTCCCAGGGTCTCTTCCTCTGTTGCTGTTCTGTTTTGCAACTTGTGACAAAGCTATTATAAAAGTAGAGTAAGAAAAAAATAGAAAAGATAGAAATGATCACTCTCAAGATTTAACAGCTTGGAAATAACTACCAGTGGCACACCTACTGTTATCTCCCAAGGTGTTACTGTTGAATTTTGGAATTTATTAGCCCAGTTGCTTAGAAACCCCACACAGGGCAGAGGTTATCTTCATCTTCTAGTCTCACATGCCGAGTGTGTGTTCTTTCATGCATAGGGTTGCTTCTCATTGCTGCAAGATGGCTGCAGCAGCTCTTTTCATCACAGAAGGCACGACATTGAAGGCAGAAGGAAAGAAATGCTTCCCCTACCATAAATATCCCCAATGAGAAAATAAAAGTGCTTTTCAATAATCATTCACCAGACATCCCTTCATGGCTTATTATTCAATATTGCACTAACTTCCAATGTCATCAACTATCAAGGACAGTAAATTAATCTATGATTGATTAAAAATTAGTCAAGCCCCATTTCTTATTGCCTGGAGAAACACAAGCTTGTGGATCTGGGGAGATCTGTCAGTAAGAATGGTAACCTGAATTCAAATCCTAAATACCAATGCAAGAATAATAAAGAAAATTAGATATGATGGAAAATCAATTGAAGAAGACATGACAACAACTTTTGCCTTCCATCTGCATGCACACACATACAAATACACGCAAATATCACAAGCATATGCACACACACACACACACACACACACACACACACACACACACACACACATACACACACTCATACATGCTCACACAAGCCAAGCTTGTAACCCTGCCTCAAGGAATAACAGTATCTCCTGATTTAACAGAGGAAGGATAAAAACACAATGACGTTGGAGTGTGTGTGTGTGTGTGTGTGTGTGTGTGTGTGTGTGTGTGTGTGAGAGAGAGAGAGAGAGAGAGAGAGAGAGAGAGAGAGAGATGGGGGAGAGGTAGGGCAGAGTAAGGAGAAGAGAAGGAGAGGATGATCAAATTTCATTGTACATACATATGAAATTCTCATAGAATTGAAAAGCCAAATCCAAATTCATTGACATCAAGGAGAAAGTCAAGAAGTGTGAAAACACAAAAAATCTGTCTGATCTAATTTGAATTGTCAAGAGGGGCTAGGATGGGCAAAGGATACAGCAGTCCAGCCGGCAGTTGTGGTGGGCTTTCTGCCTCATAGCACAAACTTACCACAGGCTAAGAACAGATTCCACTAGCAGGGTAGGAAATGTGGAAGTACTTCATCCTATCTGTGCTTAAATTAAGCACCAACACCATCACATCTTCTCCTCAAAAGACTATCTAGCCAGATTTGACATGTGCCACCATGTCTAAGAACATTAAATACTGAGTTGCAAAATTTTCTGTTATTTTTTAATGACCTTACATTAAAAATCATGCTCAGAAAAATTTAGAACACATTTATTGAATAAGATTGGTGCTCGCCCAGTGACAACTGCAACAAGGGCTGGGGGGGGGGAGATTTGTACGATAGGACATTGAACTGAGAGTAAACATCAAAGAAAGGAAAAGAAGAAAGAAAGAAAGAAAGAGAGAGAGAGAGAGAGAGAGAGAGAGAGAAAGAAAGAAAGAAAGAAAGAAAGAAAGAAAGAAAGAAAGAAAGA
>CAJQZJ010032201.1:1359734-1376295 GCA_907164525.1 Lophiomys imhausi | reverse complement strand
AGAAAGAAAGAAAGAAAGAAAGAAAGAAAGAAAGAAAGAAAGAAAGAAAGAAAGAAAGAAAGGAAGGAAGGAAGGAAGGAAGAAAGTAATAGACTTACACTTACAGTTCAGGGACTGTAGGTCTCCGGAATTTTGAAATGTGAATTTTTTTAAGCACAGAGTGTTTGAAAGACTGTGTATTGAAAGCATGCTAGCTAACTTCAAAAGAAGGCAGACACAAACTTCATTCTGGTTTAGTAGTCAAACCTCTGGGCAATGAATATATTCTATTTGACAATTAGTGTCCTCACATAGAATGAAGGGGATGACACAGGATTCTTGGAGGGCTGTGCATGGTGGAGACACATTCTCAGCCTGGAGCTGAGCTCAGCAGTCAGTGACGGTCATGCTAACAGGTATGGAAGCCATACTCATTTTGCTATGGCAGTGACTGGATATTGGTTGGGATTTGGGCAGAGGGAGGGACAGTCCTACTAAAATATTAGCAACAACACAGGACTTTTGTGTGCATGTTGTTGACTATAGAGGAGTAATGAACTACAGACTGAAGAATGATGGCCATATGCCCCTGAAAATTGCCCTCTTGTTAAAGCCAAAAAATACTTTAGCAGTGGAATCCAGCCACCCAGAGGATCCCCACATCCAGCTGCCCACAACTGCAGAGTGAAGTCACTGAGTGGGCCATTAATGTAGTAATTAAGGCTTATGCAGCAACACAGGTTGTGACATGAGAGATAATTAGAGATAAATTTGTGTGCATGCAGTAAATCCATATGTTCTGAGGAAGATAGACTGTGGAGGAAGGTTGCAGCCCAGCAAGAGTTGCTTCTTTTTTGCAAGTCAAATTCCCTCTAGACCTGAAGTGATATTGACTGCAGGATGTGTTGTTACTTTCTCCCTCCTTTATTAAATCCTCTGCCTCCCAGCTCTGCCTTCCCTGTCTCAGAAATTCATTAGCAAAGCATGATTAGACATTGTATTTATTAAAGTAACAGTGCTTTGAGAAAGCTGCGCAAGCTCATCATTATCTAAAATGTAAAATGCCCAAGTGGATCAAAGACCTTAACATAAGGCCGGTCACACTAAATCTACCAGATGAAAAAGTGGGAAAAACCCTCAAACTCATTGGCACAGGTGACAGATTCCTGAACAGAACACCAACAGCTCAGGATCTGAGACCAACAATCAACAAATGGGACCTCATGAAACTGAAAAGTTTCTGTAAGGCAAAAGACACTGTCATTCGAACAAAACAGCAGCCTACAGACTGGGAGAAAATCTTCACCAATCCCACATCTGACAGAGGGCTAATATCCAAAAACTACAAAGAACTCAAGAAATTAAATGCCAAGAAACCAAATAATCCAATCAAAAAATGGGGGATGGAGCTAAATACAGAATTCACAAAGAGGGAATCCCTAATGGCTGAGAGACACCTGAAGAAATGCTCAACATCCTTAATCATCAGAGAAATGCAACTCAAGACTACTCTGAGCTTCCATCTCACACCTGTCAGAATGGCTAAGATCAAAAGCTCAAATGACAGAACTTGCTGGCGAGGGTGTGGAGAAAGGGGAAGCCTCATACATTGCTGGTGGGAATGCAGGCTTGTGCAGCCACTATGGAGGTCAGTATGGTGATATCTTAGAAAACTTGGAATAGCTCTGCCTCAAGACCCAGCCATACCACTTCTGGGTATACATCCAAATGACTCCTCACGGAATTACAAGGAAGTTTCCTCATCTATGTTCATAGCAGCCTTATTTGTAATAGCCAGAAACTGGAAACAACCCAGATGTCCCTCAACTGAAGAATGGATTAAAAAACTGTGGTACATCTACACAATGGAATATTACTCAGCTATCAGAAACAATGAAAGTATGCAATTTGCAACCAAATGGATGGAACTAGAGAAGCTCATCCTGAGTGAGCTAACCCATACTCAGAAGGATGCACATGGCATCTATTCACTTATAGTAGGATTTTAGCTATATAGTACAGGATATATATATACTACAACCAATGCACCAAAGGAACATGGACATAGACTTTTTATTTATTTATTTGTTTGTTTTTGTTTGTTTGTTGGTTTGTTGGTTTGTTTTTTAGTTTTCCCTCCCTGGCAATGAGACACTTTTCACTGGTGGTGCTGCCTTGTAGGTCCCCAGTGTATGAGGAGGCTCTTGGCCCTCATATGACTGCTGAACTGGGGCGGGGGACTGTTATGTAGGGACACTCCACTCCAGAGGAGTGGGATGGAAGGGTTAGGGTGTAGAGGGTGGGAGGGCAGGGCTGGGAAGGGGGGAAAGAGGACAATATGATGGAAATGTAACCTGAAGCAATAAAAAAATAAAATAAAATAATAAAATGTAAAATGGGACAGAGCCTCCTTGCAAAGGGGCACAACTGTAAAAGTGCTATTTGTGAAATAAGGAGACAGCGTTCTACAGCAAATATTGTGCTTAATTTAATTTTACAGAACTATTATATCAAACTCTCATAAGTTCTATTCTCCCCCCTGACTCCTCCCAGCCCAACCCATTTTCTTCTGGCCTATTCTACCCACACCCCAGTCTCACTATCTTATTCACACCAACTCAGTTACTGAAATCCGCCTTCCTGAGAAACCTTTCCCTCAAGTTCTAGCCTTCTGCTTAACCGTCTGATGATTTCCAGTCTGGCTGACCTTCTGTCACTCACTCATTCACTCTGTACTTTGAATCTGTTCTGGTCCTTAGGTTTTTTTCCACAAACTTCCTACCCTACTGTATTTATTTTTCATTTAACCACATGCCATATTCTTAGGTAAGCATGTTGATCCTGCTACTTTGTCTTGACATTGCTTGTATTCCTAACAGTGGGTTTTTCCAGAATCTGTGGCGCAAATGACCCTCTGAAGTAAATTCAGTACAAAAGTTGAATTTGCACTTTGTAGTACAAGTAAAGATACAATGAAAAAAATATAAATATTCTTTGTAATCACGTATGAAATGGTGGATTGTGATGACAGGTTGAAGATGTAGAAGTGAAACCATAGAACAGTTACTAAAGAAATAAAATAAGGTATTTCACTAAATATCCAATAATAAAGATAAAATGATGTCATGTGCAATATTGAATCAAATGAACAGATGAAAGTAAAACATGAAAATAGAACAAAAATAAAGAGAGAAACAGACAACAGAATAAACTGATATATATATATCAAGTTAATTCAATTAGTGAAAAGTTTCTATAAATACTCCAAATTAATTATTCAACATCTAGATATATTAAAATATCTTGTTTAAATTTCAACCACTTTAAAATGAAAGCCTCCAGCTATCTATTACCCACTAAAAACTTATCTTAATTTAAAAAACTTAATAATTATTATTACTAGAGTATCAGGAGAGAGAATGTGTGTGTGTGTGTGTGTGTGTGTGTGTGTGTAATGGCACCATACTATACATGCGGAGGTCAGAAGACAATATTATGAAGTGCATTCTCTCCTCCCATATTTAGGGATCAAATTCGGGTTGCAAGGCTTACATGGTAAGTACTTTTACCCACTGCATCATCTTGCCAGAAAAAAGAAAAGAAAATCATAATATTAACTCCACAAAAAATTAATTTTCAAAAGAAAAAAGATTATCAAGAACATCAATGGCTATTAATCTCATAATGTGATTTTTGTATAAATTCAACGGAAATTTTTGGTTTTCTTTCTCAAAGTTAACAATTGTATCTTCATTTTACATAAAATAAAAATGTATTTAGTTTTGAGAAGCAGACTAACTTTGTAATAGAAAAAAAAGATATTTTAACTAAAACAGAAAGTTAAGATCACCAAAAGACATGGGTAGAACAGCAGCAATCCCACTTGACACCACCTCTCTGTTGTCTAATGGACAATGAGGACAGCAGAAAGGAAACAGCTGGACATTAGTTTTTAAAGTCTAAACAAGGGATTAATTTTTTGGAGACCCTCAGAATTTCACAGGGAAATGATGAGGATAGGGAGTGCTCTATTTGGCTGATCTTCATTTTCTGCCTGACTACGTTCTTACTCACCTAGGACACACATTTTTGTGTTCACAGATTAAGAAAAAAATTACAAACAAATTTCCCACATTTTCATAAACCCATCTACCAGCAATCATGGAAGAAAATGGCACCAACGTTTTGAATCATTCAGAACTATTAAAAACAGTTGTTTGCGACGGGGATAGCGCTGTGGAGGCGGCAGATACTGCACTGAAGTGGGCATGAGCCACTCAAACACCGACTGAGTGGCTCCACGCCCCAGACAGCGGTACTCACCAGCCTTAGGAGAACCCAGTTTCCAAGCACCAAAAAAAAAAAAAAACAGGACAAGCAGAGCCACAGGAACAGGTATATTCTTGGCAGAACCATTATGGCAGTAATCCACAGTGCATTCTGAGCTACAGGAGAACTGTGGGACCACCTCAGTATATCTCCAGTGGAGCAGTGATATGGGAGGGGAAAGCATATTTGGGCTTACCCAGAAAGGTATTAGACAAACAGGTCCCTCTACAGGATATACAGTTGCGTGGAAGAGCAGTGCGCCCGGACAGAGCAGAGGGCTGATCTTACTGCCTCGGTGCATGGGTCTGATCACTGCAGGGCCTTGGCAGGCAGCCCCAACCTCCAGATAGAGGTATCTCTTGGCTTCCTGAGCGCCCTGCTTCCACAAAATCGCTACAGCATCCAAGGGAGAGCAGCAGTGCCACTGAAAGGTAAGATCAGAGCTGGCAGAAAGTCTGGTGGTCAGGTTAAAAGGCTGTGGAACTCCACTAAGTCCAAGCCCAGTGGACAGGATGTGGTGTTCATATCAGAGCCAATGCACCTTGCCCTTTCTCAGTGGGATACCCTGTCTTCAGCATCTACAACCCCAGTGCAGGAACAGCAAGTTCTTCATCTTTGTGCACTGCCTGTGTGATTCAGACTACAAGGGCTTACTGCTGAGGGCCAAGAGTCACAGAGGTACCCTGGGAACCACCTAGAAGAAGTTGCCTGGGGGGACCATGACCACAGACCTGACCCTCTGATCAGATACACAAGAGGCAGGAGATCTGCTGCTCTAACCTACAACCTGTGGTCCTCCAAGCCCCATCGACATCACTAGGAAGATCTGCTAGAACCCAAGTCTCTGCAAGCTGCAATAACACATCCCATCCAATCCCTGACCTGAGTTCTCAGTTGGGACACAACGGGAAGGGATGAGATTTGGAGGGGCCTACTGAGACCCAGCACCGTTCTCAAGACCTCACCTCGCTTGTGTTGAGCTACAGACCACCAAGATTATATGGACTATACACTAAAGCTCCCTCCTTGGCACCAGGTCCAGAGACATCAGGAACAATCATCTAAGGACAACCAGATGGCTAAAGGTCAGCAAAAGAACATAATAATCGAAACTCCAAATGTACAGAACAAAGAAAGAATATCAAAAGCTGTAAGAGAAAAAGGTCAAGAAATGTATAATGACAGACCCAACAGAATTACACCTGACTTCTCCTCAAAAACTTTAAAAGCCAGAAGGGCCAGGGCAGACATCCTACAAGCCCTAAGAGAAAATAGGTGCCAGACCAGATTACTATATCCAGCAAAACTCTCTATCAACATAGATGTATAAAACAAGATATTACATGGCAAAACCAGATTTAAACAGTATCTACCCACAAATTCAGCCCTACAGAAGATCCTACAAGGAAAATTCCAACCCAGAAAAGATTACTGCAGCCAAGAAAACAAAGGAAGCAAAAAAGTCCATTGCAGCTAAACAAACAGAAACATACAACCACCACCTATACCAAAATAACAGGAAATAACAATTTTCAGCCAAATGGATGGAACTAGAAAAGTTCATCCTCAGTGAGCTAACCCAGACTCAGAAAGATTCACATGGCATCTATTCACTTATAATCGGATTTTAGCCATATAGTACAGGATAACTATTCTACAATCAACACACCAAAGGGAACAGGAACATAGAATGTTACCTGTCAATGAGACACTTTACCCTAGTGGTCCTGCCATGTAGGCCCCCAGTACATGAGGAAGCTCTTAGCCCTCATATGACTGCTGAACTGGGGTGGGAGACTAATATGTAGGGATACCCCACTCTGGAGGAGTAGGATAGGAGGGAGGAGGAGGGGGAGAGGAGGTTGGGAGGGGTGGAAATAGGGCACTGTGATGGAGATGTAACTTGAAGTAATAAATAAACATTTAAAAAAAACAATTTTTTGCGTTTGCTTATCTCTACTATGGTTTTTGTTTGGTTTTAATGGGAAAATAGCACTATAGCTTAGAAAGCTTTTAAAACTAATTGTTCCCCCACCACTGAAAGCAGCAGTAAAAGCTAAACAAATCAAAAATTTGTAACTTTGCATGAATCCACCAGAGAGCTAAGGTTTCAGAGTAACCAAATAACCAGCAATATGGGAAAAGACAAGTGGCACCAAGAAGTAGAACTCTATTTCTGTTTATTTGTAGCAGGTAAACCAGATGCCTTTATGAAGAATTCAGTTAACATTCTGATACTAAAAAGAAAGAGAAGTTAAGGAATTTACAACTAGCCACAATTCTGGCCATCCTACATAAAATAAGTACAAATAAACATTTTCCCCAAAAGTCTTATGTGATTATTTATAATGGCTAGAAACAAGTTAGATGTCCTCAACCCCACAAGAGATAAGCAAGCAGAGAAAATTACACACTTCAGCAGTGTAATGAACAAGCCATTGACCCCTAACAATGATCACTGCAAATATATTTTTTTTTCAGTAAAAGAAGAAACCAAAAAGCTACAGGTTACATAGGAAATACCAATGTGCAGAATAGAGAGGAGATGGCTGATCACCAAGGGTGAGAGTAAAGAAAGGGCTGACCTAAAGAGAAGCAATGGAACCCTGCTGACTTTCTCTGCAGAGAATCCATCCTTGTTCCAAAGAAAGCTAGCTACAAGGGGCCATCTGTAATTCTAGAACCTTACAAAGAAAACTGGCTTTGGATGTTGAAGAGACTCACTCAACATCTCTAGCTCTTGAAGAAATTCAACTTTCAGGGCATCACTCAGCATCCCTAAGTCTGTTTCCTAACTACTTAAATAAGACTTATCAACTTGACTAAATGGTTAGTGGAAAATACTTGAGAGAACACTGGAATCATCCCTTCTTGCCTATAATCTTTCTCAAATGTCATCTTTGAACTTCAGTAGATCCCAGCATTATCTTCACCCTCCATATCTTTGCAGAATTGTATTTGCTATTTCCTTGTGATTTGCAAAACCAGGGAACTACACAGGTCAAAACATATCTAAGGCATCAATACCTGTGTCTTGACTAATATCTGTGTCCTGATTGGAGATTCAAGGGTCTCTCCTTTGAAAAAATTATGCACTTTTTTGTGAAATTTATGTTTTGTGAAACCGCTCAATGGATTTAGCTATGAGGAGTCTCTGAAGCAAGAAGCAAGGGGAATGAGCAGGCATCAAATTCTTGGATATTAAAAATAACCTCCCAGAAGGCAAAATGACCTCCATTTGTTTCTGCTCCCCAGCCCACGCTGAACAAGCTGCTACTGAGAGCTTTATCACACACAACTGCAGAGAAGACTATTTTCTCTCATTTTCAATAATGATTTGGGGATTTTAAAAATGAGAAAGAAAAAGCTGAGGGCATTTTCTCCAAGTCTCCTGTTCTCACAGAGAGAAAAAAGCAGGAGGTGGTTGCAACTGGCAAGGTGAAAGGTAATTAAGTCATAAGGTATTCAGGGCAGGGGCATGTGAAGGAGAAGCAAGAGCCTTTGTATCTCTTTAATCCTGCTCTGACAGTGATTCTGCACATTAAAGCGTGATTCTAGTACTTAATTTAGAACTAGGAAGATTGTGGTACTCTCAGCAGAAATGGAGAGGATAAGAGGAAGTTGGATGCTGGGAAAAAGGAGAACTATGCTCTGGACAAGTTTAGGAACCACCAAAATGCTTGTGCAGACATCTTGACATGAGGGTAGACAGCCTTAAAGACATTGTACTCTAATGAAAGGCTGTGCTTGACAGGTTAGTCTGGGAGAAGTTCTTTTAGAAATACTAGTTGGAGCTGTGGAAGGGATTGACATCACCAAGGCAGGGAAAAGAAGGAGAAAAAGGAAGTGAAGATGAAAACTAAAGGAGAGAAGACCGAAAAATAAAGAAGACAGGAGAGAGGTGAGAGACCATAGTAGGGGAAGGAAGAAGAAGAGAGTAAAGGGGGGGAGGGATAGGAGGAAAGGAAGTGAAGGAGAGGGGAAGGAAGGAGTGGGGGGGAAAGGGGGTGGGCAAGAGGAATGGGGTGGTGAGAGGAGGGGAAGGAAGGGAGGAATCAGGAGTAGTAAAATGACTTGCACAAGACAAGGTTCAGAGGTCAGAGCAGAAGTAAAAGAGTGCAGAAGTCACAGGAAAGTGACATTAATCAGCAGAACCAAATATTAATATGTCATCAGAATAGGCCAGAAAAAGATGTTCTTGGTCTTCAAAGATGGCTGTATATTTAAGAGTGCTTCCTGGTCTTCTAGAGGACACAAATGAACGGAAATTCAATTCCTAATACCCACATTGAGCAGCACAAAACCCCCTATAACTCCAGTTCCAAAGGATCTGATGCCCTCTTTTGAATTCCATGAGCACCTACACACATTCGGTGTGTACACACACACACACACACACACACACACACACACACACACAAACACAAGCATACACATAAACAAATCTAAAAGGTAAAGAAAAGATGTTCTTCCTCTGAGCCAAATGAAACTGAGACACTCAAGCTATCATTGAGTGACTACACCTCAACAATTCTCTCCTGTTGTTATTGTTCCCTACCTTCTCATAAACAGAGAACATTGCTGCCCCCAAACTCTTTTAACCCAAGCCTCACACACAGAGGAAACTGAATGAAAACTGCTGGGACACAGTTAAAAAGGAAAGTCAGGTGGGAAGATGAGGGAAGGAGGGAGCGAGTGTAGGAAGAGACAGCTGGAATTAGGAGGTACTTGGGGGATGGTGTGGAAACCTAGTGCATTGGAAATTTCCTGGAGTCTATGAGGGAGACCCTCTTGAGGATTACTAGTAATAGTAGATGGGGTATCTAAACTGGCCATCTTCTGTGGTCAGGCAAGGCTTTCAGTGGTGGGACTGAGATACCTCCAGTTGAGTTGTTGGCCAAGGAGGTCCCTTGGAGATCTCTAAACAACCCAGGTTAATGCTAGGACAGGTCACTGAAAACTGGCAGCAAGGCCTCATTGCCAAGGACAGCATCCATACAGCTCACTGAATGTAGAGAGGTTAAGCTGGTGCCTGCATGGAGCCTTCTCTACATTCCAGTCTCTTTGACATAAGAAGGTACTCTGAAGGCTATGGAAAGAGAAACCTGGACACCAACCCAGCCACAAAATCCTCTATCTACAATCTGTCCTGCCTGAAGATGTGCTCACAGAACATGTGGGAGTGGCCAAGCAAAGTTTGGTTTAACTTGAGGTCCACCCCATGAGAGAGAGCCCATGTCCTACACTGCCTGGATGGCCAGGAACCAGATACTTGATAACACAGAGACTTAGGGTAGAACCAAACATGACTAGAAAAAAATCAATAAAATGTTTCCTAATGATATTTTTCTATACTCATAGATTGGTACAACGTCCAGTCATCATCAGAGGGGCTTTCTTGAGGAGTAGACGGGTGCAGGAGCAGAGACTCACAGACATTATGTAAAGAAAGAGTCTAAATTGGTGGTCTCCATCAACTCCCTCTCTTCAGAGCTCAGGGAACCACACAGAAGAGAAAAAAAAAATGACTGTAGAACTCAGAGGGGATGGTGGACACCGGGAGAACATGGCCCACTGAATCAACTAAGCAGGGCTTACATAGGTTTGCAGAGACAAAAACAGCAAACACAGAGTCTGCATAGATCTACACCAGGTCTTCTGTGTGTATGTTATGGCTGTTAGCTTGATAATTTTGTGAGATGCTAGCAGTGGTGTATCTTTGATCCTTTTACCTGCTCTTGGGACTCTTTTCCTCCCATAGAGTTGCCTTGTCCAGCCTTGATATGAGAGTTTTTGCCTTGTCTAATTATATCTTGTTTTGTCCTGTTTGGCTGTTGTATCTATCTTGGAGGTGTGTTCTTTTCTGAAGAGGAAACATGGGGGGGTTGGTATCTGGGGGGAGAGGAAAGTGAGAGCAGGAGAGCTGGGAAGAGTGGAGGGAGGGGGAAACAGTGGTTGGGATGTATTGTATGAGGAAAAGAATATATTTTCTTTTTTTTTTATAAGTACTTTATTTTTTTTCAAGTTACATCTCACTCGCAAACCCTTCCCTATTCCCCCTTCCTGTCCCACCCTTCCACCCTCTTCCCCCCCCCAACAGCTTGTCTTTTCATTCCAACAAATGGTTCTTTCTCTTATAACAGTAAATTCTATACAAAACAGCAGAATTAAATATGCCACATTTATGAGAGTTAAATGGCCCAGTATACCTTCCCAATGTCCAGTTCATACATATTTGGCCCCTGACTTTAACCTTCTACCTTCTAACCATCTCCATGAGTTTAAAGTTCTATAACTGACTTAGTTTTCATACTAACTTGCATCACTATTATAACCATCTTCTTAGATCTAGAATGCCCTCTTGATTCCTAAACAACTCAAAATTTAGCTATGAGACTCAAGCTGTCTATTCTTCAACCACCTCAGAGAGCTGAGAAGGATAAATATATCTGATTGTATAGGAAGTGCAGGGCCTGCAGCTTCCAATACTAAGAAATGACAAACCAGTGACTACCTGGACAGTTCCCGTTTTCTCTCCATATATTCCAGCATCAGTCTTCAGCCTTTTGGTCCTGTTTCTCTGACAGACATTTATTGTAGAGCAGGGATTGTGAAGGACTAACCTACCCTGTCTTGGCAGAGCTAGGCTGTCGACTTCCCTGCTACCAAGTTTTGTCCTTTTTGGACAGCAGTCTGTCTGCAGTTGAAGCAAGGAGTTTTTACATGCCAAGAGATAGGCTTGCCACTAATTCAACCATCTCACACTGGAGATTCTTCGATGCTTTTCTTCTACTTGGAGTAGAATAGGGGGTGCTGTCAGGAGCTGATATGTCTCGATATCAAAAAAAAAGAAAATCTTAATTTAAGATAACATCTTTGAATGCCATATTCTGCAGATCTCTTGGGGTTTTTGAAGATGCCCTATCTATCTTTGTATTTAGATAAGCAAATGTTGCTTGTCTCTTAACAACTTGATTACTAAGTAGCTTAGAGAATATCTGTGATAGACTGTCTTAGTAGCTAACAAGGTGACATGCATGCATGACTAGGAGTTTGTTTTTCTTAACTATCCTAAACAGTTTAAGATGGTTGGTATCAAGAGGCCAGAGCTTCACATTTCGTTTTTAAGTTTCTCTAGGTACGATACAATTAGGAAGCGTTACCTTAAATTTTGTATCAATATACAAAGATCTATTCAAATGTGGCTAAATATACTCTTAATTTTGTATCAATATACCAAGATCAATGCCTATGCGGCCCAATACAATCTTAATATTGCGTCCATATACAAGGGTCAATACCATTGTGGCCAACTATAATCTTAATTTTGTATCAATATACAAATATCAATACTGACGTAAACCAATACAATCTTATTTTTGCACAATAAATAATGGTCAATACCACTTTAGCCAAATATACTATTAATTTTGTATCAATATACAAGGGTATAAGGGCATATTCAATAATGTGACCTTTCTTCTTGATCCTTCCTGTGCTGTCTATGTCTCGATTTTTCTCAAGTCCGTGCATTCCTACATAGGAGATAAAGAAGGATACAGAAAAGGGAAAGAAGGAATACCCTGGGTCTAACCTCCAAAACCCATTAAACAGGACCATTTAACAACTTGTAATCTCTTCCCCTAAATAACAGAGTTTTCAGTTGTCCTTCAAATAACCGAAAAAAGGGGGGGGCGGAGAAACACCCTCCCCACCCTCTGGGTATGGGACGTCACTCTCTTAAAATGACTTCCTGCTGATTTGGGTCATAGTAAACCTGTTTGGGGCCCAAACCAAAACGGAAAAATGGTTAAAAATGTTAATACAATCCTTTTATGTTCAGTCCTTCTGTTCTCAGCTGTTTAGATGTCCTAAGGAGTTTGTAGGCAGAAGCTGAACTTCCAGGCTTTACTGAGATTCTGGCTGGGGCATTGTGTAGAGCTGAACGGTCTTAGTGATATTGAGTTGTTGTGGTTGTAGGCTTTTGATGGAGATATCTATTGAGGGAGTCTGTCAGGCTGAATCATGTGGGTCACTCGTCTTCTTTTGGTGTCTGATTCTGATTTCTGCTGAGGTTTCCGTTGTCCAGTTGTCCCTGGGTTCCTTGAATGGATGCTTTGATTCTCCTGGAAAGACAAGAACAGAGCCCTGCCCTATTCCTCACTCAGGGACAATCACCCTCTTTTTTTTGGGGGGGCGGGTAGGTAATATTTTGACAATATATAAAGTGTTATCTTTCAATCTGGTTTAAAGAAGAAATTATTTTGTTATTTTGGAGCTAAACCAGCTTTAGTGTATATATTTTAAGGTCTCAAAGGACAATTTGTTTGTGTTGTGTGGGCCTTTTGTAAGTAGCTTTTAAACTTAGGTCCTTCCAAATCCTATGTGTGTGTCTCTGCATTCTAATTATTGGGATCCAAGACCTGTGGTTCCCATCTGAGGGGATTAAAGATGTGTTCCACCACTCCTGGATCGAAGTTTTTCTTTATTTAGAGTTTGTTTTGTATCAGGCTGACCTTGAGCTCTGAGATCTGCCTGTTTCTGTCTCTAGTGTGTTGGGATTAAGGGTGTACTCTTCTTGAATGATGGAATTAAGGGTGTGTACCCTCACCACCCTTTTCCGTGTAACTCTAGAATTTATAAGTCCACTAACTCTATGGTGCTCCTCCCGTCTCTGCTGAAGTTAAAGGCATGGGTTAACACCACATTTCTCCTGTATTTTACCTTAGCTCTATGTTTTTTCGACATTTGGAGGTTCATAAAACCAGGTTGAATGGCTGTGTCCTTTATTTTATTTACGGTGTTTTAACGTTGTTACCTGCTTTTTTTTTAATTAGTAAATTTATTTGTTTGTTGCTACAGGTTACATCCTTGACATATTGTCCTCTTTTCCTGCTTCCCAGCCCCACCCTCCCATGCTCTACTCCCTAACCCTTCCATCTTGATCCTCTGGAATGGAGTGTCCCTGCATACCAGTCTCTCACCACAGATCAGGAGTCATATGAGGGCTGAGGGCCTCTTCATACACCGGGGGTCTACAAGGCAGTACTGCCAGTGAAAGGTGTCTCCTTGCTACGGGGGGGAAACAAAAAAAAACCAACAGACACACAAACCCACAAAAAAAAAGAACAACAACAAAAAAAGAGAGGACAAAGAAAGAGAAAAAAGAGGGAAAGGAAAAAGAAAAAGAAATGAAAAGAAAAAAAGAAATTTATGTCCATGTTCCTTTTGGTGTAGTTGGTTGTGGTACAGATATCCTGTACGATATAGCTAAAATCCTACTATAAGTGAATAGAGGCCATGTGCATCCTTCTGAGTCTGGGTTAGCTCACCCAGGATGAGCTTCTCTAGATCCATCCTTTTGGTTGCAAATTGCATGATTTCATTGTTTCTTATAGCTGAGTAATATTCCATTGTATAGGTGTACCACAATTTTTTAATCCATTCTTCAGTTGAGGGACATCTGGGTTGTTTCCAGTTTCTAGCTATTACAAATAAGGCTGCTATGAACATAGATGAGGAGACTTCCCTATGTCTCCGTGAGGTGTCCTTTGGGTGTATACCGAGAAGTGGTATGGCTGGGTCCTGAGGCAAAGTTATTCCAAGGTTTCTAAGATATCTCCAGACAGACCTCCATAGTGGTTGCACAAGTCTGCACTCCCACCAGCAATGGAGGAGGGTTCCCCTTTCTCCACACCCTCACCAGCATGTGCTGTCATTTGAGCTCTTTATCTTAGCCATTCTGACAGGTGTGAGATGGAATCTCAGGGTCGTCTTGAGTTGCATTTCTCTGATGATTAAGGATGTTGAGCATTTCTTCAGGTGACTCTCGGCCATTAGGGATTCTTCCTTTGTGAATTCTCTATTTAGCTCCGTCTCCCATTTTTTGATTGGATTATTTGGTTTCTTGGCTTTAATTTCTTGAGTTCTATGTAGATTTTAGATAATAGCCCTCTATCAGATGTGGGGTTGGTGAAGATTTTCTCCCAGTCTGTAGGCTGCCGTTTTGTTCGAATGACAGTGTCTTTTGCCTTACAGAAGCTTTTCAGTTTCATGAGGTCCCATTTATTGATTGTTGATCTCAGGTCCTGAGCTGTTGGTGTTCTGTTCAGGAAGTTGTCACCTGTGCCAATGACTTCGAGGGTTTCTCCTACTTTTTCTTCTATTATCTTTAGTGTGGCCGGCCTTATGTTAAGGTCTTTGATCCACTTGGAATTAAGTTTTGTACAAGGTGATAGGTATGGGTCTAATTTCATTCTTTTACAAGTGGACATCCAGTTGGACCAGCACCATTTGTTGAAGATGCTGTCCTTCTTCCATTGTGCGGTTTTGGCTTCTTTGTCAAAGATTAGTTGGCCATAGGTGTGTGGGTCCATGTTTGGGTCTTCAATTCGATTCCAATGATCCACTGGTCTGTTTCTATACCAGTACCATACTGTTTTTATTATTATTGCTCTGTAGTACAGCTTGAAATCTGGGATGGTGATACCTCCAGATGCTTTTTTATTGTACAGGATTGATTTAGCTATTCTGGGCTTTTTGTTGTTCCATATGAAGTTGAGTATAGCTTTTTCCAACTCTATAAAGAATTGTGTTGGTAATTTGATAGGAATTGCATTGAATCTATATATTGCTTTTGGTAGAATAGCCATTTTTATTATGTTGATCCTACCTATCCATGATCATGGGAGATCTTTCCATTTTCTAAATGCCTCTTCCATTTCTATCTTCAGGAAGTGAAGTTCTTGTTATATAGGTCCTTTACTTGCTTGGTTAGAGTTACCCCCAGGTATTTTATATTGTTTGTGGCTATTGTGAAGGGGGTTGTTTCCCTTATTTCTTTTTCGGTATGCTTGTTTGTTGTATAAAGAAGGGCTTCTGATTTTTTTTTTTTGAGTTAATTTTGTATCCAGCCACCTTGCTGAAGTTGTTTATCAGCTGTAAGAGTTCTTTGGTGGAGTTTTTGGGGTCGCTTATGTATACTAACATATCATCTGTGAATAGGGATAATTTGACTTCTTCATTTCCAATGTTTATTCCTTTTTTCCTTTAGTTATCTTATTGCTCTAGCAAGAACTTCAAGTACTATATTGAAGAGATATGGTGAAAGTGGACATCCTTGTCTTGTCCCTAAGTTTAGAGGAAATGCTTCAAGCTTCTCTCCATTTAATTTGATGTTGGCCACTGGCTTGCTGTATATTGCCTTTATTGTTTCTAGGTACGGTCCTTGTATGCCCGTTCTCTCCAGGACTTTTAGCATGAAGGGGTGTTGGATTTTGTCAAATGCTTTTTCTGCATCTAGCGAGATTATCATGTGGTTTTTTCTTTCATCTTGTTTATATGGTGAATTACATTGATAGACTTTCATATATTGAACCATCCCTGCATTCCTGGGATGAAGCATACTTGATCATGATATATGATATTTTTGATGTGTTCTTGAATTCGGTTTGCTAGTATTTTATTAAGTATCTTTGCATCTATGTTCATGAGGGAGATTGGTCTGAAGTTCTCTTTCTTTGTTGGGTCTTTGTGTGGTTTAGGAATCAGAATGACAGTGGCCTCATAGAATGAGTTTGGCAGTGTTCTTTCTGTTTCTATGTGGTGGAAGAGTTTGAAGAGTAATGGTGTTAGCTCCTCTTTGAAAGTCCAGTAGAATTCCGTGCTAAAGCCATCTGGCCCTGAGCTTTTTTTGGTTTGGAGATTATTAATGTCTATTTCTACCTTAGGGGTTATTGGGCTGTTTAAGCTGTTAATCTGATTTTGATTTAGTTTTGGTAGGTGGAATTTATCGAGGAAATTGTCCATTTCGCTTAGGTTTTCAAATTTGGTGGAGTATAGATTTTGAAAGTAGGACCCGAATATTTTCTGGATCTCCTCGATGTCTGTTGTTATTTCTCCCTTTTCATTTCTGATTTTGTTGATTTGGGTTCTTTCTCTTTGCCTTTTAGTTAATTTGGCTAGGGGTCTGTCTATTTTGTTGATTTTCTCGAAGAACCAACTCTTGGTTTCATTGATTCTTTGTATAGTTCTTTTTGATTCTAAGTTGTTGGTTTCAGCCCTAAGTTTGATGATTTCCTGCCTTCTGCTACTCTTGGCGTGTTTGCTTCTTTTTTTTCCAATTCACCCAGCTTAGCTGTTAATTCACTAATATGAGCTGTCACAATTTTCTTTTTGAATGCACTTAGTGCTATGAACTTTCCTCGTAGCACAGCTTTCAATGTATCCCATAGGTTTGGGTATGTTGTGTCTT
>CAJQZJ010032201.1:1201384-1359724 GCA_907164525.1 Lophiomys imhausi | reverse complement strand
TAGCACAGCTTTCAATGTATCCCATAGGTTTGGGTATGTTGTGTCTTCATTGTCGTTGGATTTTAAGAAGTCTTTGATTTCCTTCTTTATTTTTTCCCTGACCCAGTGGTCATCCAGTAAGGAGCTGTTCAATTTCCATGTGTGTATAGTGTTTCTGTTGATTCTTTTGCTGTTGAAGACCAGCTTTATTCCGTCGTGGTCTGATAAGATACAAGGGGTTATTTCAATTTTCTTGTATCTGTTGAGGCTGTCTTTGTGTCCAACTATATGGTCGATTTTGGAGAAGGTTCCGTGGGGTGCTGAGAAAAAAAGGTGTATTCCTTTGTGTTTGGGTGAAACGTTCTGTAGATGTCTGTTAGGTCCATTTGTTTCATGATCTCTGTTAGACTCCATATTTCTCTGTTTGGCCTCAGTCTTGGTGATCTGTCCATTGTTGTGAGTAGGGTGCTGAAGTCTCCCACTACTAATGTGTTGTGATCAATGTGCGATTTAAGTTTTAGAAGTGTTTCTTTTACAAAAGTAGATGCCTTTGTATTTGGGGCATAGATGTTCAGTATTGAGATTTCCTCTTGATGAATATTCCCTTTAATGAGTATATAATGCCCTTCTTTGTCTTTTTTCATTAACTTCAGTTGGAAGTCTGTTTTGTTTGATATTAGGATGGCTACTCCAGCTTGCTTTCTGGGTCCATTTGCTTGGAAAACCTATTCCCAGCCCTTTACTATGAGGTAGTGACTATCTCTGGTAGTGAGATGTGTTTCTTGTATGCAGCAAAGGGACGGGTCTTGCTTGCGGATCCACTCTGTAAATCTGTGTCTTTTTTTGGGGGAGTTGAGACCATTGATGTTGATGGATATTAGTGACCTGGGGTTGTTGTTTCCCATTAGTTTGGTATAGGTGATGGTCCTGTGTCTCTTTTGGTTTAGTTGCTGAGGGGTTTTCTATTCCCTTTGTTTTCTTGGGTGAAGTTTTCTTCTCTGGGATGGAATTTTCCTTCTAAAATTTTCTGTAGGGCTGGGTTTGTGGGTAGATATTGTTTAAATTTGATTTTGTCATGGAATATCTTGTTTTCTCCATCTATGTTGATAGAGAGTTTTGCTGGGTATAGTAGTCTGGCTGGGCACCTATGATCTCTCAGGACTTGTAGGATATCTGTCCAGGCCCTTCTAGCTTTTAAAGTTTCTGAGGAGAAGTCAGGTGTAATTCTGATGGGTCCGCCATTGTATGTGACTTGGCCTTTTTCTCTTACAGCTTTTAATATCCTTTCTTTGTTCCGTACATTTGGTGTTTCAATTATTATGTGGCGAGAGGAGTTTCTTTTCTGATCTAATCTGTTCGGTGTTCTGTAAGCCTCTAGGATTTTTATTGGCATCTCTTTTATCAGGTTTGGGAAGTTTTCTTCTATGACTTTGTTGAAGATATTTCCTGGACCTTGGAGTCGGGAGTCTTCTCTTTCCTCTATCCCTATGATTCTTAGGTTCCGTCTTTTTATTGAGTCCTTGATTTCTTGGATGTTGTGGGTGAGAGATTTTTTAGCCTTCTCATTTTCTTTGGATGTTGTACTGATTTCTTCCATTGAATCTTCCATGCCTGAGATCCTGTCTTCCATCTCTTGCATCCTATTGATACTCGCATCCGTAGTTCCTGTTCTCTTCCCTTGGTTCTGCACTTCCTCTTTTAACTCTGACTGTGTTTTCTTTATTGTTTCTATTTCTATTTTCATATCTTGTATGGTATTGTTCGTTTTGTACATTTCCTTCTCCAGCTTACTTGTTTTTGTCTGAAAATCTTTCATTGCTTTGTCTTCTTCCTGTTCAAGCTCTGTCACCTTGGCTTGGAGCTCTTTAATGGTATTGTTCATTGTTTTGGCTTGTAAAATTGTGGCTTCTTTGAATTCCTTCATAAATTTAAGTTCTTCTTGCAGGGACTCTATCACTTTCCATAATGCAGAATTGTCAACGTTTTCATGTGTTTCTGTTGGTGTGAGGTCATCCGAATTGGATGAGCTAGAATAATTCTGCTTTGTTGGAGTCATATTTCCTTGAATTCTATTTTTTCTTGGACCTTTGGCCATGTGTATGTGTTTAGCTGTCTGTTCTTGTCGTTTTCTGTGTTTGGATCCATAGGGGATGCTTTGGTGAAGGAGTCGAATTGCTTGGCTATCTGTCCTTGCTTACAGGGTGATCTCAGGGTCACTGTGGTTTTAATAGCCTGAATCGTTGTGAGCTGGTGCAGCCTATTCCCAGGTAGTGAGTAATGGTCCGGGATTGTTACACTGCTCCCAGTTCAGACTTCTCTATTTTGCACACTGAGTGATCAGCCTTCAATGGTTCTAATGGTATGGACCTGTTTGCCCAGGCACAGATTTTGTGGGCTTTGTTTGTCATCACAGAGGCTGACAGGGCCCGGCTCCACACCTGATGTGTCTGGGTTTACCCAAATACAGCTATGGTCCCCCACTAGGCTTCTCCGCCACAGGCCTGGCCGCTTCCCTCCCTATCTGCTCCACCTTGGGTGGGCGGAGCTTCGGTCCCTCCCGCCTTCTGAACCGGCCTCCCGCCCTAGCTGCTTTGCCGTGGGTGGGCGGAGCTTCGGCCCCTCCCACCGTCAGAGCCGGCCTCCTTCCCTACCTGCTTTGCCATGGGTGGACGGAGCTTCGGCCCCTCCCACCTTCTGAACAGGCCTCCTGCCCTAGCTGCTTTGCCGTGGGTGGGCGGAGCTTCAGCTCCTCCCGCCGTCAGAGCCGGCCTCCCACCCTAACTGCTTTGCCGTGGGTGGGTGGAGCTTCGGCTCCTCCCGCCAGAGCCGGCCTCCCGCCCTAGCTTCTTTGCCGTGGTTGAGAGGAGCTTCGGCCCCTCCCGCCAGTGTCAGCTTCCCTCCCCAACTGCTCTGCCCGCCCACCTTCCGCTGCGGATCTCCCCCGCTGAGCGCCCTTTTTCTACATCTCAAAAAAAACAAGCAAACAAAAAAAAAATCCACAAGACTTCAACTATTCTGCAAAATTTCCTAAATAGTTATAAGGTCTTCCTGAGGTATGGGAAGCCCAGTTGGCTAGTGGGCGATCGCCATGTGGCCTTTGATTCTGCCTGCTGTGTGTTGGAATCGATCTTACCAGTCGCCTCTCCAAATGGGAGTTCCCGAATCCCGGATTTAGTGGCTTCTGTGTCTGCGAGAGATGGGGGAGAGCCTTGCCCTGGGACTTTTAACAGTCCCTTGGGAGCTGTGCGTGTTCCCGGAGGGGCCAGACCCTCCGGTTTTTGCACAGTGTCCCACAACTCTGTGTTTTCTATGACTCTTCTCTCCCACATTCAAAATGTGTCCGTGCAGTTCGCCGCCATCTTGGCCCCCCCGAAAAGAATCTATTTTCAATAAAAATTAAAAAATAAAAAGATAAAAATCAATTTGGTAAAATAAAAGGGCACAAACATCTGTGTTTGCTCAGCTTCCAAAGTGATCTTCATACAGTAGAGTGTTCTGTGATCCTGCTACCACTTCCTGGACAGAAAGGAGAAAAGCATCAGATACTTCTAATTTAACCTAACATGTATATACTGTCAAACACCCTCAATGTGAGGTTCTAGGTTGGGAACCTAAGCAGCAGCTTTAAGCTCTAGCTGGCCTCAGAATCAAAGGGACAACCTGTGGCCCTGTGATGCTTGGGACCATCACTCAGAAACTCTGACTCCACAGTCCTGGCATTATTGTTTCCAACAATACCAAAGTGGCCCTGGCACTTCAGGAGCAAGGATCTCAATGGGTGAACATGAAAGGAAAGCGTTGAGACCATTTAGTTCAGAAAGAAAGACAAAGTACAGTGTTATGTAATATCATTCTAACTATGAGATAAATAATTTTCATACCTAGTCAGCTCAATACTATTTTGTTGTTGTTTCTGGTATTTTGTTGCATGTGTATATGTGTGTGTGGTGTGGTGATTAGTGAGTACGTTTGCATGTTCACAAGTAAGGCTTGGAGAATGTGCATGCCACAGCACATGTGTGAAGTCAGAGGACAATCTTCAGATGTCAGCCTTTCTAAGTTGTTTTGAGACAAGGTCTCTTTGTCAATAGCAGGCTTTGTGGAGCATCTCCTATCATTGTCCATTCCTGTAGGCATGCTGGGATTACAAACCCTTGTGCAAGCACTGTGGTTGGCTTTTAAATAGATTCTGGGGATTCAAACTCTGTGCACAAGAGCAACAACCATTTTAACACACTGAGCCATTTCCCCAGCCCAAATTCAACATTCTTGAGATATAACCCAAAATCAATCTAAGAATACATGGGTCTCATCCTAAGAGGCAATCCTGGAGCAAAATTCATGTAGCTCATGTACAAAACAAAGAATTTTAAAATCCATGTATATATTTTACCTAGTATCTCATGAATCTTCAGAGAGAAAAACAAAAGTAGGTATCTATTCATCTCCAAACCCAAAATAAACAAACCAATTCATGGAATTCCCCACATTTCCACCCAGCCTTTTCTAACTTGTTTGTAAAATTGGACAACTTGAGTCATTGGCTCTATTTTTTTACCTTTATACATCTAGGATCTAGGTCTAGTCACAGAGCTTAATCAACTCCTTAACAAGGAAAGTGCAAAGGAAGTGAGGAGGGGAGAGAAAGAATGAAGGGAAGTAGGAAAGACCCAGGGACATGATGAGGGAACAGAGGGAGGGAAGGAGGGAGGGAGGGAGGAAAGAAGAGAGAGAGGAGGGGAGAGCAGGAGAGAGGGAGGGAGGGAAGGAAGAGAGATAAAAAAGAAAGAGACAAAGCAAGGGAGGGTAATTGAGCTCCTAGACTCTAGCCAGTGGTTCTCAACCTTCCTAATGCTGTGACCCTTTAATACAATTCCTGCTGTGGTGATTCCAAACCATAAAATTACTTTTGTTGCTACCTTATAACTGTAATTTTGCTGTTATTATTAATCTTAATGTAAATAACTGATATGCAGGATATCTGATATGTGACTCCTGTGAAAGGTTCAGTCTACTACCCAAAGGGACCCACAGGTTGACAACCATATAAATTAGAGTCCAATCTAACAGCTGACTGAAAGGAACATCCTTGGTACTGTTTCTTATGGTGCCCAGGTCTTGGCAATTCTCCTCTAGACTGGGCTGTTTTCATCGTTCTACTTTTAGCTGCTTTTCCTTGAGTATAATTCCCATCCAGGGGCTGTCTCACATATTCCTCAGCATATTGTCCTTTGAATCACTGTTTCCATGTTTTGAAGGTCTGTTCATCTCCCCCTCCACACAATCACCCAGACTTAAAGCTCTCTGAAGGTTGCCCATATTCTCAGCAGCACATCCCCAGCAATTGTCAAGACTTTCTGAGTTTTCCTTCATGTGATTTCTCATTCATCTTTCTTCTTTCCCAGGCTCATTATCATGGCCTTTCTTTCTAGACCATTAAAATGATCTTATAACTGGACCTCCTATCCCATTGTCTCCCTCTTCCAACTAATTCTATATACTGCGGTTGCCATGTTAGTCATACTTAAACACTGGCTTCATCATCATAGTAGCCGTTATTCTTTATTAAGCATTTAATGTGTATACAACCTAATGCGCAACATTTTATATGAATGATATCACCTCATACTCACCTTGAGAGATGTATATGATTATCCCATTTTAAATATGAAGTAACAAATGCTTACTCATCCATAAATCTTGCTGAAAGCACTGTATTTAAGAGCCTTCATCATTTAACCTGAATTCTTAAAACTTTCTCTGGTTCTTTTCTTCAAAGCCTCCATTCCAGACAGATTGGTCTGTTGACGCCTCCAGACATGACTACACTGCCCCACCTTTACTGTTAAATGTGTTTCTCAGAGCCTATACAGATTGTCAACTGTACAAAGATAAGGCCTGTGGCAGAGCTCACGGACCTCAGTAGAGACCCGCAAGGCACCTTCTGCTTCTAAGAGAGGCATGGCACAAGTGGCCCATGGAAGCTGACTATAGTAGTCAATCAAATGTGACCACAGCAGACATTCTACCTACTGAATAATGGTCTCCTGAGTGATGGTTGAAACTGGTTAGTCCTTCTTCCAGTTTTTGTAATTTTGTGGAATGGGATCCAATAAATCCCATACTTGCAGCATCCTGGACTGATATCAGATTGTAGATATCCAGGTATCAGTAAAAAGGCTGCTGTAGATTTTGAAAAACGAAAACCAAGAGAGTGCATACCCTAGCTATGTAATTGTGTATCACTTACTTTAACCAGGTCACAATGTATTGACACACAAATTGAAGAGTTCGTTGTCATGACACTCTTTTCTTGAGTGGGCTCTTTGTTTGTTTCCTCTCCACCATTCAGATCTCTGTGAAAAGATTCCTTCTTATGAGAATGCTGACTAGCCTGGATAAATGCAACCTGCATTTGCCCACAATGCCTTTAACTTCTCTTCATAAGTACTATGAAGTCTAGGTGCAGTCTGATGCAGCTCTGTTGCATGCACATCTGCCACACTCAAACATGAGCTCTTTGAACTGATGTGTTTTGCCCAATTTTCCCCCATTGCAACCTCAGAGTCTGAAACAGAACCCAGCACTTCACAGGCCTTTAGTAAATATTGATAGAGAGCTTGAACACAAGGATGAAGCAATGATGTGAAATAAAAGCCTTACATGAGAACAGACTTACTGGAATTCAAATGAATGGGCAAAATCCAATTTCTAGTGATACAGGAATGACTGAGCCTATTGAGAAGTGCATGCTTGCCCTCTGCAACTTTTTAATCACTGTGTATTCAGAATAGCTCCAACTCCACAACTAACCTAGCATCATACCCACAGGGAAGGTATAATTTCTTATAACAGTGGGAAGCTTCCACAGGAATGTCATGTAATTGATATCCACTTAGTCACAAAGTCATTCCTTAACCCTCCTGACCTGTAAACTAGGACAAATGTCCAGGCATCAAAGGCTAGTGAACAGACATATGCCTTCTCTGTTTGATGCCTGACAACGGGGGATATTTTCAGTGGAAATATAAAGTGAACTAGAAAACTGAAAAGGAATATATAGAGGATGGAAATTAAGTACAATAAATTGAGTTTTTTAAACACAGTGGAATTGTCTTGAGAATCTGCCTGACCGCAGAACAAAAAGACATATACCTGCCACTCTCATTCCAGGCCAAATGTCAGTTTACACCCATACCTGTTTGTTGTGCCCATGGGGCAAAGGTTCATGATTTCAGTACAAAACACTGCCAACATAATTGGTAGTCACACATGCTAACCAAATGTAAGACAAGAATGAAAGTCCAGACAGACCCAACAATGACACTGGGATTCTGAACCAGGTACCACCCCCCAACCCAAGTATTCCCAATGCTGGGACTTCCTTTGATCAACTTGAGAAAGCAACACTCCTCTTCTTCCTACTTAAAACTGTGAAGAAAGCCACAGATATATTCCTTTCAGGAACATTCCAGCAAAGAGAAGAGTAGGGTCTGATGAAAGAGTGGTATGAGTGTGTGTCAAGTCTAAGAGCCATTGCCCTTTCTTATGCACGATGTCTGCAAATTCAGGACCAGCCTACTAAAAATGGAATTTCCTTTGGGTCTTCCCTGGTTATACAAAGTGCACCACGATGAATCTCAGCTTTGCCACAGCCAAGTGTGGCAGGAGAATATGCTTCCTTACCTCTGAAGCTACTCTCTTTTTCACAGTGTGCAGTAGTCTAAATCTTGCTTAATGTTTATTTTGATTTTATGATAATAGTGGAGATCCTGAATATTTTTGTTGCTTTTCTGCTCTTGTACTCTTTATTTTTTTTAAGAAAATATGAAGCATCTAAAAGTTACCAGGCAACACAAATATATGCAAATAGAGAATGGCATATTTAAAACAAATCTAATCAATCTCTTGCATATCCGTGTGTGTGTGTGTGTGTGTGTGTGTGTGTGTGTGTGTTAAATTTGTGAAGAGCCACTTACAATTATGGAACAGATAATTATAGAAATCATAACCGTCTCCAGTGATATGTTTTGTTTGAAATTTATTCCAAACAATTAAACACATTCCAAGCATTTAAACACAAAATAATGATAATCATCATTTTTCTTCAAGATTCACATTTCAATGAAGATTAAAGACAATCTAGAAAAAAAAAAGATTCCATTCAATGTTTGGGTCCTGTGTGTCCCTAGATTGACTTACTTTCAGTCCTTCTCCATCACAACTCTGTGAGGAAGCTGTTATCCATGATGTAAAATGATATCAAGGAGACTTCTGTCCTCTGGATTCTTACTCTGTTAGGACAATGAAGAAGCTCTGTCAGGACATTAGATAGAAATGGATAAGGCTACCTTCAGAGTCAGTTAAGACCAACTTTGTCCTTGTACATCTCCTCTTAAGTTGATATTGACAGTGGAATTGGACCCCTTTGCTTGCAACATTCAGCCCCCCATCCCTTGCCATTCAGCTTGATATGTTTATTATGCTATCTATTTCCTTATTCGGAACTTCACTAATTTTTTTTCCAAATTCTTCAGATCATTTTTTAATGTATCAGCTGCTTCCTTCTTGGACTTTGGCTGATGGAGAATATAGAGGGAGGTGATAGAGATAAAGACCCAGAAGGTACTGCATCCTATGTTCCTTCTCTTAGCATCAGTGAATACATGATATTGTTTCCAACATAAGGATTATTCTGAAACACAGGCATCTCTTCTTGGCTACAGAGAAAGAGATCAAGGTAGTTACAGATAAAACCCCATGTGTCAGTGTATAGGCGAGGCAAAAAGGTAGTATGCAGCTGTCAGTCGTGACGTTATCAAGAGGTAGGACTCAAAATTATTGACAAAGAGTAAATATGATTGGACTGAGGTGAAGGACTTGGGGTTGTATAAAAAGTTTTGACCACACCTCAAACTTTAAAAAAAAAAAAAAAGTTGATAGGAGGATGAGGGGGAAGAGGGTAGGAGGGTAGGACCCAGAGGGGGAGGAGGGAATGGAATGTTATTGAGATGTAACTTGAAGAAATAAGTAATGTTGAGGGAAAAAAGTTTTGATCAGTTACTCTGGGAAAAAAATGTTTTCTGATATAATCAATGAAAACTACCATTACAAAGAAGCCTGAATGATTTTTGTCACCCAAGATCCACTTAGAGGGCTGCGACTTTTCTCTAGTGGTTCTCAGAATCCCTAGTGTAAGATTAGAAAAGTAGATGACAAAATGTTCTAAGGGAGCATTGCTTCAGGAGCTATGCAAGGGGTAATTGCAATCCTCAAGGAGACAACTGAGAGATGAAGCTATTGAGGTGTCAGTACACAATTTTGACCAAGTATTGCTTCTGCGGCTACCCAGAAACAGAAAAATTCTTCCCAGCCAGTTCTCTTGGACCAAGGAATCTATCTCTTCCTCAACAATTTCTTTACCTGTAAACTAGGCATAACAACATCAATTAGCTGTATTCATTATTTCTTTTTGATGTTGTAACAAAATACCAGAAAAAGCAACTTGCAGAAGGAAAGATTTAGTTGGATTCACAGTTTGAGGGTATAGTCTACCATGGCAGCAAAGATGTGGTGGCAGGAGTATGTGGCAGTTGGTCACATTGCATCTGTAGTCAGGAAGGAGAGAGAGAGAGAGAGAGAGAGAGAGAGAGAGAGAGAAGAGAGAGAGAGAGAGAGATATGGAGAGAAAGAGATAGGGAGAGAGAAGAGGAAATGCTGGTACTCAGGTCTCTTTCTCTGCTTTATTGAGCTCATTACTCTAGCCCAATGGAGCAACCTTCTCACATTTAGAATGAATGCTTTCACCTTGACTAACTCAATCTAGAAACTCCCTCACACACATGTCCAAAGGTTTGTCTCTCTTAAATGATCCTAGATAATGCTGAGTTAAGTATCAATATCAATCATCACTCTAAATTAAATGTGATTACTAATGTAAAGTTGTTAGCAACACTCCTAGCACCGCAAAAAAAAACACTTAAATATTACCTTTAATTGCACCTCCCTTGGGGTTTTATTCTCCATGCTATAGCATTGTTCCAGGCAACATGGAATGATATTCTCTCTAACCCATGGCATGTCTTCCCTTCTTCCCCCTGGCTTCCTCTCCCATCCCCTTCTCTTTCTCCCTAGATCCTCTCTGCTCCAAAAGCCGCCAACCTTCTCCCTGACTGCCTCTCTTCCACCCAATGCAAACTGCAGCATTTATTCAACCAATCAACTTTGAATTAGGTTGAGCAAGGTTTAGACAACAAAGACAGGTATATGTGACCAGATCTTGGGGCCATTAATTGACAATAGAATAAACAGCTTTCCAATCATCCCAACACACCTGGCCCAGCTCGTACTTTCCCACATATGGCACATCCCACTCCCACAGTCTGTAGGACAACTCACCCATCATAGTCTGTGTCCTGTCAAAGATGGAAATGGTCTATGATCCAGGTAACAATATCTTCAAATAATGTTAAATTAATTTCCAAAGTATGTATATCTTAATTACCTTGAGTACCTGTTAACAAATTTTCCTTAGCATTACATATTAATTTATTATAAACTAAAGGCCCATGCCCTTTTAAGTATAAAAAAGCTGAAATATGCATATGTTAAAAGGTTAAAATATGTATATATATTAATGAATAACCTATATTACATATACAAGTTCAATGTTTACTTTGCTTGGTTTAATAATTAAGAGCAAAGGTTGTGTTTTAATGAGATTTGCATCATGAACTTTAACAGCATGCTGACATAGGCAAAATATCTTGCTTGCAAGCATTAACTTATCATATATTGTGCAAAATTCACCCAAAAGAATTCCAAATGCCCCCCAAGATAATGGGGCTACTGAACGGAATTATGTAATGTTGCAAAAAGATTCAGTGAGTTTCCAAAATGTGGGAAAATTTAGCAAAGGTAAGAAAAAGTGTTAGAAAAAAGTTATGTAAAGAGACTTGAAGATTTTTTTAAATATACACCGATGATGATATTTCTAGCAGAGAAGGTGAGCCAACTGCTGCAGTATAAATTCCACGTGAAAGAACAAGAACGAGGAAGGTGAGGACCTGGGAAGGCCGCATTGCAGGGGAGTGGGGCAAGACTGGGGCGGGTGTGCGTTGCTGGGAGGTCCTCAGACCACAGGCAGAGTGAACATACAGCATGGGACCCATCCAAAAGAACACAGATTTTTCTTGCTCTATGATCCAAGCAGAGCCTTAAGGTGACACCTTGGTGACTCCCAAAATGCTACTAGAGATAGATGTAAGGGTTGGAAACCTCCTGGGGAAGGCACTCTCTGCTCCAGCCAAGAGAACAGCGGCGACCTTCACAGTCACATTCACAGAGGATGTGGTGATGCCACATCTGGAGTAGGCCATGGTCACAGGAGTCGAAAAAGGTACCATGACACAGATTATTTACAGGAAGTTAGAAATAAATATCAAAGTGTTAATGTTTTTTTAACTCTATCAATGACAAGGTCAACAAAGGATTTCCAAGTCAACATGTAATAAAGTCACTTGCTCATCATGGCCATCACAGCACTGTTCACAACAACTAAATTATGGAATCAATTTAGGTGTCCAAAGATAGGGTGATGGATACAGGAAATATGGTTCGTATGCACCATGAGGGTTTTTTTCCAGTCACAAAGAACAAAATTATATTGTTTGTAGAAATATTTATGCAGTGAAGATAGTCACATTAGTTAAGGCAGCCATACTAGATAGTTTCAGAAAGAACAATATCATGTTTTCTCCCCTTCATGGTTTCCAAGACTGTATATTCATACATGAAATCATGTATGTATCTATGAGATGAAAGCAGAAATAAAACTGGGACCACTAGAGAAGAAAAGTGACAAATAGAAGAATGAGTCAGGGTAAAGAGATATTTTGCTCCCTGTGTTAATATATTTTTGAATAAAATCTTGGAAAATAAATTTATTTTTAAAAAATAAGATCAAAATATTCTTTCCCCACCAACAGAAAGATGTTCAATATTTTAGATCAGTATTTATGCATTTTTTAAATTCTTTTTAGGTATGCTTTGAAAGTGCAATGGGTATCAAAGTTAAAACATGTATAACAAATTTGCAATAATGATTAAAATATATTTATTAGGAAAATTGCAAGATTTTTATCTCTTTGAATTTTATGACTAGTTTTGTGAGGTTTTGTCTTTGTTTTGTTTTGTTAGTGTACTTTCTTTTTTTCTTTTCCTTTTGCTTAACATAGCAGAAATTTATTCTCTCTTATTTATAAAAGTTGAAAATCAAATATCAGGATGACAGAGAGGCCTTTTTCTCTCCAGAAGCACCAGGAGAGACTCTTCCTTGTCTGTTCTAGCTTCTGGTGAGTCAAACATCCTTGGTATTCCTTGGCTTGTGATAACAGGTCTCTGCTTCCATTATCACATGACCTCCTCCCTGTGTTCCTATGTCCAAATTCCACTTTTAAAAAACCCAATAAATAAAATACAATAAGGAAAAATGTAATAAGATAAAACCAAAGCTAGCACATAAGAATTGAACAAAACAGATAAAAGGAAAGGAACCCAAGAGAAGACGTAAGAATCCGAGACCCACTCATTCACACTCAGGAGCACCTCTCAAAAAAACACTAAATTAGAAGCCATAATATATATACAGAGGACCTAGTACAGACCTGTGCCAGCCCTGTGGTTGCTGTGTCAGTTTATGTGAGTTCATATGAGCTTTGAGCATTTTGATTTAGAGGGCCTTGTCTTCTTGGTCCTCCACCCCATCTGGTTCTTATATTCTTTCTTCATGCTCTTCTGCAGGGTTCCCTGAGCCCTTGAATGCTTATAACTTCCATGAAAAGTAGGAGATGTCATCTTCCCTCCTCCTGTCTATGAGAAGATTAATGTACCATGGGTATTCTGGGAGGATGCCTTAGAGAAATGCCGAGTGTTGAAGGTCCGATGCCAGGTTGTGAGAAAGTGTACAAACTGAACAGTGAGATTGCCAGCTCCATCTTTTCACTGGTTCCTTGACCAACAGCACCTCTACAGCCTCTCCCATCCTAAAGATTCCAGGATTCCTGAATAAACTCATAGTTCAATCCAACAGTCCTGCGTGGTCACTCGGAAGTGGCCTCACTGGTTGAGCATCCTTACACACTGTTTCCCTTCAGGGGTTCACTCTCAGACATTAATTGCTGCCAGAGATTTTCCAATATTGGAAAAATTCTGAAAAATGAATGGAAACAAAAACAAACAATAAATGCTTCTGCAGTAAATCAGATGATTCAAGAAAAAAAATGTGGTTATCATCCAAGTCCTCACAGAGATAAGAAAAGATACTGAATCCATGAAACAGAACATGATACTATTTTTACAAAAGAACATTCCAGGAACAAGAAAAGTTCTTAGAAATTAAAAGTAAGGGAGTCCAATAAAATATTCCATATAAGGAAGATAAAATAGAAGATAAAACATTTTGCAGAGTAAAGAAGACCCAGATTTAAAAACCACTGGGACTTAAGAAATAAATTTTGCAGGATAATATTAGCACATTCAATACTCCTCCCCGCAAAATGAATATCAGACTGGTGAGATTGCTCAGAAGATAAAGGCACTTGCTTCCAAGTTTGAGGACCCAAGGTCAAGTCCTGAGACCTACATAGTGGGAAGAGACATGACTCCTGCCATGTGTTCTTCCATGTGACCTCCACATGTATTTTATGGCACATACAAGCACATGTACACACATACACACATATATACACACATAGATAGATAGATAGATAGATAGATAGATAGATAGATAGATAGATAATAGATAATGAATAAATAGATAAAATGTTTTTATAATTTAATAGATAGCTATTTAAAAGGGTAATTTATTATCAATACAAAAGATTTCCCTAAACTGCAAATAATGAGTTTCCAAAACAAATACCCCATTATTGGCTATCATAATAATCTTAAAAATATTAGTCTTAGTATATTACTATAAAATTTCCATACCCCAAGGTAAAAGGAAAGTGTAAATTATAGTTAAGGGTAGAAATCAGAACAACAGCATTCTCAATAGCAATTCTGAAAGCTGTGAGACAAGGGACCAAATCTTTTAAAATTCTGAGAGAAAATAACTGTTTATGAAAATTTCTATACTCAGACAAACTAGTCCATGAGAAACTAAGATGAAGTCATTTGTGAACATGTGCCATGTCAACAAAGTGACTTATCAAGGTTCTTAGCATGGTTCATCCTTCTTCAAAATAAGTAGATGGGAGAGGATAACTAAGGTGCCAGAAAGTTCTATATCATTAGAGACAAAGAAAAGATCCAATAACTGTCTAAAAATGTAAAACAAATCACACACAAAAACTCAAAATTCACCACAAAAGTCTTCTAGACAAAATGCTGCCTAGATATTAAGTACTATAGACATTAGCTAGAAGCTACTAGAACAAAATGCTTAGAGAGTGTTAGCTTCAACTCTGAATTCTTTATCCAGACATGTCATACAAAGTCAGGCAGTAAGATAACTGAGGCTACCAGAAGCAACCTATACCAGAAGAGAATCAAAGCATCAGTACCCTCTACCTGACACAAAACTTGCCAACAGAACTGATATGTTACAACCCAGACCTGTGCACTGACAATAAGGCAGTGAGGGAGGGAAGTTTACATTGGGCAGCATGATGTGAAGTTACCTCAGACTGTCCATCTTCAGAATAACCACAATTACATTCCAGGGCTGACCCATGTTACTTAAGGGAATCAAACATCCGTGGATTTCAGCTTCCATGGAGTTCTGACACAGTTCTTCCACACACATCAAGGGACAGCATACAGGTACTGTCACGTTTCCATCTTTTGTAGCCTGTCAATTCTGAATGAGTGAAGAAATGGTGTAATCAAAGGGCTAAGATGCTTCAAAGAACAACTAGAACTATTCACCTGGATTCCTAGTCATCACCAAACCTGTTATCTGTAATTCATTAGGGAAACCACCCACTATGATCTCTTTGGGTGGGGTGGGGATAAAAGCGAAATAAGATGTGGGTGTAACTGGATTGCATTTCAGAGGAAAACTCCTCCGGGGCTTGATAGTCAAAGTTAGTCCACCTGAGATTTAAAAAAAAAAAATCACAAACCAACTAAAATGTAAAAGAAAATATTTCATCGGATTTAAAGATGTTTTCTTAAGATTTTTTTTGATATTGACACATGTGAGCTCTTGACAGCAACCCCCTCATTCTACTCCAAGTAGATGATGAGCATCAAAGAATATCCATTTGGTGATGCCTGCATTAGTGGCAAGCTTGTCACTGGGCAAGAAAAATCCCTTGCTTCCATTGTAGACAGAATGTTGTCCAAAATGTACAAAACTTGGAAGCAGGTAAGTTGACAGCCTAGCTCTGTCAAGACAGGGCAGGAAAGTCCTTCATAATTCCTGCTTTATAATTAATGTCTGTCAGAGATACTGAGCCAAGAGGCTGAAGATAGATGCTCCAATGTTATAGAGAGAAATTGGGAACTGTCCAGGCAGCCAGTTGTCTGTCATTTCTTAGTTTTGGAAGTTGCTTGTTCTGCACTTCCTGTTTATTTTATTCAGATATATTTATCCTTCTCGGGTCTCTGATGTGGTTGAAGACTAGATAGTTATAGTTTCACAGTTACCTTTTAAGTTATTTAGGAATTACAAGGATGTTCTGGATCTAAGAAGATTTTTTTTAAGTTGGTAATGCAAGTTAGGATGACAGAAGGGAGGGGGGTAGAAGGTGGGAGGGTAGGACTGGGAGGGGTGGAAAGAAGGCACCATGATGGAGATGTAACTTGAAGAAATAAATAATGTTTTTTAAAAGGATGGAAACTGAGTTAGGTACAGAACTTTACTCATCGAGATAGGTAGATAATAGAATATTATTATTAGTTGCCAAATACGTATGGACTGGACATTGGGAATGTATGTCATACCTTGTAATTTTCATAAGTGTTGCCTAATAGTTCTTTTGTTTTGTACTGTATTAGTTGCTATAAGAAAAAGAGCCTTTTACTGGGCTAAAAGGGGAAGATGTTGGGGGAAAAAGATACACTTTATTTTTTTAAAAAAAGAGAGAGAATAGGAGGGAGAGAGAAAAGAGGGTAGAAGGGTGGGACTGGGAGGGGAGGAGGTAGGGAGCTGTGACTGATATGTAACTTGAAGAAATAAATAAATGTTGGAAAAGAAAAAGAAGCTCAAAAATGTGTAAAACCTAGCTCTGAAGATATTTAAAGTTTCTGTGTTGGAATGTGGGATCTGTAAGCTAGACACAGTGTGTGTTCTCACTCGTGTTTGGAACAAAAGATAGCTGGCCTCACTGAAATAAAAAGTGGAACAGTGCTTGCTAAAAAGCTGGGGAGGATTGGGGAAAGTAGAGGAAGAGATCAGTTAAGGGGTTCTGAGTTGTAGTCATGTAGGAAACTATAGTTCTAGTCCAGGATGACTACGCTTAGTGACTTATTTTGTACTTCAGGATATTTGTAAGAGGGTATTTTTCATTTTCTTAATGCAAAACTAAATGTTTGAGGTGGTCAGGTGCTAATTATCCTAGTTTGATTATTAAATTCTGTTTACAAATACTGAAAAATCATACTGTATCCACATAAATGTATATAATTGTTTGAGATAAAATAAAATATAATTTTTAAAGATTTTAAAATATGACATTTCTTTAGAAAATAGTCAAGCACCACATTTTTCAATTATTAAAAATCTCCTGACTATATTCCACATATGTCTCTCTCCCCACTTTTATGCAATTTCTATCCTTTAGCAGAGGTATCTTTCTTACCATTCAGGCTCAACCGAACCTTCCAAATCAAACTCAAACTTGAGTGTCCCTGTTAAGCTTTCCTTGATCTCTCAGGCAATTTTTGCTCTTATTGACTACTCAAGATCACCATTTGTTTAGCAATGAAAACATAGCTGATAAAGTAGCTGGTATTATTTTGTTGAGTGTGTTTTATGTCTCTTGAGAAGAAAGACTTTTTTCCCCTTGGACAACATGAACAAAGAAGCTTTTGGAAGACAGTAGAGAAGAGTGAGCACGCATCATGGATCCTAGCCAACATGAAAGTAGTTCTTGCCTTATATCAGTGTAAAGTTCTTTACTAAACATATGATGTAGGATCATACATTTAAAAACTTAAATGAAGTAGCTAACTGTTAAAACCCTATGAGTACTCATGTATATACTTTATCACATTTTCAGAGGATAGCATTTTGTGACAGCATAGAAAATATCTAAGACACATCTGCTGTATAGGAGTATTTGCGACTTGATCCTAACAACCTTGTATTTGAAAACATTGCACTCCCCTGACCTTCCTTCAGCCCTTCAGTTTTCTTCCACGCATGTTAATGGCTCATTTTTTTTTTTAATCTTCTCCCAATCTTGAAATGTGGTAGCTCCTCTGTGAGGGTTTGAATGATAATATCTTCCATAGTCTCTGCTATTTGAGCTTTTGGTTCACAGTTGATCTTCTGGTTTTTTTTTGGGGGGGGGGTCCAGGAGGTGTGGCTTTGCTACACAAAGTATATCACTGGAAGTAGACTTTAGGAGTCTAAAGCCTCATGCCACTTCCAGCTTGTACTCTCACCTTTGTACCTGTATTTGAAGATATGAGCTCCCACCTTCCTTCTCTTGCTTCCATGCCTACCTGCTGCCATGTGTTCCCACCATGATGGACTCTTGCCCCTCTGCAATCATAAGCCCAAATAAGCTCTTCCTTCTATAAGTTGACTTGGATGTGATGTTCTCTCACAGCAACAGATATGCAACTAATACATCCTGTATGTGATTTACTAGGTTCCCTTCACCCTTTACTCTCTATTCTATCACATACTACAGCAATCTTCAAATTCATATCTGTATCCCCCAAATCTTTTCTGATCTCTAACATTGTATATATAACTTCATTTATGTTTAAATGCCTCTCAAGTATCTAAAAAATCAGCCTCCTAACTTAAATTCAAGATTTCCTCATTGATGTGTGGTCAAGC
This sequence comes from Lophiomys imhausi, assembly GCA_907164525.1. NCBI lineage: Eukaryota > Metazoa > Chordata > Mammalia > Rodentia > Muridae > Lophiomys > Lophiomys imhausi. Next base: position 1,341,729 of record CAJQZJ010032201.1, on the reverse strand, counting down.
AAATGACATTGTCACTCTGTTTCTGCAAATCAGTTTAACCATACTTATACTCGAATCTGTCATTCATCCTGTTCAACTAATCCACTATCAGCTCTTCTCCACGTCTGATCTGTCATTACTTAAAAACCAACCCATCTTCTCAGCAACCATCCAGGCCAATTTGTTGTGATCTGTGGCCTGAGTTTGTCACATTTCTTTTTTTTTCTTTATTTTTTATTTCTTCAAGTTACATCTCAATCGCAGTCCCCTCCCTATTCCCCCTCCAGTCCCACCCTCCCACCCTCAACCCCCATCCTCTTCCCTTTTTTTTTAAGTTTAAGGTATATCTTATTTCCCCCTACATTTTCCCCTTTCAGTCCAACAAATGGCTCTTTCTCTTATAATAATAAATACAATACAAAACAACAGAGGTAATTAACAGTCACCCCTGGAGCCAGTCTTTCCATCCTTTCAGCCCATTCTCCATGCAACAGCTTCTACATGAGATCCATTTTCTGTTGATCTCTATAACTGCACCCACAAGCTCTTGTCACTCTAATCTTCTTTTGGCTCCTTTGATAAGGAATTTTTCTCCCTACCTTAAATCTTTATATGCCTTGGGTTCTACCTAGAGATTTAATGCCAGCTCCTCTCCATTTCTCAACTCCTGCATCACCATCAATTCACCTTGTTGACTAATTATTACTGTTTATTAAAATCTCAACTAAGTCTTCTCTGACCCTCAAGGTCAGCTGCTTCCCCTTTGATCATCTCAAGATACTTTAAAGGAACCACAGTGAAATAGTTTGTGATTGGTTATAAAATATCTGGCTCCCTTCAGATAACATCAGACCCAATTCCTCTTATTTACTGTTATTATTCTAGCATAGAACTTTGCAGATAGTAACTTCTCAAACAGTGCTTACATACCATATTCAGCACATTCAATAGTCAGTCAGGCAACTGAGACTGCTTACACAACTCTCTATGGTAACAATAAATAAACAAAAGAAAGTGAGCAACTCCCCAAATCATCCTAATATACACTAATAATGCAGGAAGGATATACTTCTGATATATTCAATCCCTAGTCTTTCTGATGATAAAATGTCCTCTCTATTCCAGTATTCCAATAATGAAAGAATCCCAGAGATTACATGAGAGATTTTAGCCACTGAAAGAACTTGTCAAAAACTAAAACCAAAGAAATTCTACAAGTTAAACTTGACTAGATAGTAAAGTTTGATACAAAAGAAGAGGAAATAGTATACAGTGTGTATTAGGATAGGAATTGACAAATTAGAAATAGAACAAAGATTATAAGTAGTAGGAAATGGAAAGAGATGAGAACATTATGGGGAAAAACTAGGAATAGTGATATGGAAGCAAGTACAGTGGGCATGACTAATTCACTTTATGTTTTCATAATATTTTGCATGACTAGATCAAAGATGGCTTTCTCCTATACCTAGAATATAGACACAGAAGACAGTAATAGATCAGTTAACTCTAGCAAGAATGTTCTTAAAGTTCCTCCAATGACTAAATGTGCCAATGTTTTCAGACTTTTCCCAAATCTAGTTTTTCATATTAGAGTAGAAAGAGGAGTTGATCTACAAGTCCAAAATTTTAATTCAAGTTTTCACAGCAGCACAACTCAGAAGGTACCATGAATGTTATATTTTATGAGAACAGTGCCCTGAGGTTGTACATTGTGGCAAACCTGGTCTAGAATGAGGTTAATTAATTGTAATGGTAGGTATTGTAATTATATCTTTGGGAATCTTTGGATGAGTCAGCAAATAGCTGTGTTGTGGCAACTGTTTCATCACTTGCCCTTCAGTCAAATTGCAGAGTGAATTACCTTAAGTGATATATAAGTCAGGAGTCAACTTAGAGTAGAATGGCAAGAAGGAATTCTTAATCAACTAAGAATCATGCTGAGACAGTAGATGTTACCAATATGTAATGATACAGCAGGGCCTAAGGAGGAAAAACATGCAACTGGTAAGATTTCAAAAATAACTATGAAGTCAGTTTCAAAGACTTATATGGAGAGAAAGGTAAGAAGCCAGGAACTCGGTATCAAGGACAGAAGCCAAGGATGGGCTGCAGATACTACCAAATAAACTCCCGAGTCAGACAACAGTTAGGAATAACAGAGATAATTTTGCTAATTCTGTATGTAGATGCCAGTGGATCTGAGGCTGAAAGAGCTCAGAAGGGTGGCAGTGATTTGCTTTTGGAACTGCCCTTCTAGTATAGCATTATTGTGCCTTTTTTTAGTACATAAAACAGTGTGGGCAGCTCATAAAAGCAAGTATGTGTCTTGAACATTCATTGAAACAGACATATTGGCCTATCCACAATCAAATATCACTTTCTTCTTAGGCATGGGAGCCAATCGGGGCAATTATTTTATTTTTTTTAACCCAAGTGGCCTGAACAGTGGCTGCAACCATTCTTTCCTTGTTTCAAAAGCAGCCTGAATTCCACCAAGCCATTTGTAACCAATCAAAGCAGTTTTACCATCTCCCTACTCCTCCAGTCCCAAACACTTCATCAGTATTCTTGGTTGTCATGGAGCCTAATGCCATTACAGGGTGCTTTTGCAAGGCTTTGAAGAACCTGAAAATGGGCCCCATCATGTAGGAGGAACATAGGTGTGGTGGATGATTTTCTTCTTCTTCTTCTTCTTCTTTTGAATTTATTTATGTATTGCTTCAGGTTACATCTCTATCATAGTGTCCTCTTTCCACCCCTCCCAGTTCCGCCCTCCCGCCCTGTACCCCCTAACCCTTCCATCTCACTCCTCTGGAGTGGAGTATCCCTACATTTCTCCCCCACCACAGTTCAGCAGTCATATGAGGGCCAAGAGCCTCCTCATACACTGGGGGCCTACAAGGCAGTACCATTAGGGCAAAGTGTCTCACTGACAGGAAACAAAATCTATTTCCCTGTTCCCTTTGGTGCATTGGTTGTAGTATAGTTATCCTGTACTATGTGGCTAAAATCTAATTATAAGTGAATAGATGCCACATGCATCCTTCTAAGTCTGGGTTAGCTCACTCATGATGAGCTTCTCTAGTTCCATCCATTTGGCTGCAAATTGCATAATTTCATTGTTTCTGATAGCTGAGTAGTATTCCATTGTGTAGATGTACCATAGTTTTTTAATCTATTCTTCTGTTGAGGGACATCTGGGTTGTTTCCAGTTTCTAGCTATTACAAATAAGGCTGCTATGAACATAGATGAGGAAACTTCCTTGTGATTCGGTGAGGAGCCATTTGGATGTATACCCAGAAGTGGTATGGCTGTGTCTCAAGGCACAGCTCTTCCAAGTTTCCTAAGATATCACCAGACTGACCTCCATAGTGGTTGCACAAGCCTGCTCTCCCACCGGCAATGGAGGAGAGTTCCTTTTCTCCACACCCTCACCAGCATGTGCTGTCATATGAGCATTTGATCTTAGCCATTCTGACAGGTGTGAGATGGAATCTTAGAGTTGTCTTGAGTTGCATTTCTCTGATGGTAAAGGATGCTGAGCATTTCTTCAAGGGTCTCTCAGCCATTAGGCATTCCTCCTTGGTGAATTCTCTGTTTAGCTCTGTTCCTCATTTTTTATTGGATTATTTGGTTTCTTGGCATTTAATTTCTTGAGTTCCTTGCAAATTTTGGATATTATCCCTCTGTCAGATGTGGGGTTGGTGAAGATTTTTTTCCCAATCTGTGGGCAGCCATTTTGTTCGAATGACAGTGTCTTTTGCCTTACAGAAGCTTTTTAGTTTCATGAGGTCTCATTTATTGATTGTTGGTCTTAGGTCCTGACCTGTTGGTGTTCTGTTCAGGAAGTTGTCACCTGAACCAATGAGTTAGAGGGTTTTTCCCACTTTCTCTTCTAGTAGATTTAATGTGACCAGCCTTATGTTAAGGTCTTTGATCCACTTGGACTTAAGTTTTGTACAAGGTGGTAAGTATGGGTCTAATTTCATTCTTTTACATGTGTATATCCAGTTGGACCAGCAGCATTTGTTGAAGATGCTGTCCTTTTTTCCATTGTACAGTTTTGGCTTCTTTGTCAAAAAATAACTGACCATAGGTGGGTGGGTTCATTTCTGGGTCTTCAATTCAATTCCATTGATTCACTGGTCTGTTTCTATAATAGTACCATGCTGTTTTTATTACTATTGCTCTGTAGTACAGCTTGAAATCCAGAATGGTGATACCTCCAGAAGTTTTTTTATTATACAGGATTGATTTAGCTATTCTGGGTTTTTTGTTGTTCCATATGAAATTGAGAATAGCTTTTTCCAGGTCTATAAAGAATTGCGTTGGTATTTTGATAGGAATTGCATTGAATCTGTATATTGCTTTTGGTAGGGTGGCCATTTTCATTATGTTGATCCTACCTATCCATGAGCATGGGAGATCTTTCCATCTTCTGATGGCCTCTTCAATTTCTTTCTTCAAGGGCTTGAAGTTCTTGTTGAACAAGTCCTTTACTTACTTGGTTAGAGTTACCCCAAGGTATTTTGTATTGTGAAGGGAGTTGTTTCCCTGATTTCTTTCTCAGCCCATTTATTTGTTGAATAAAGAAGGGCTTCTGATTTTTTGAATTAATTTTGTATCCAGCCACCTTGCTGAAGGTGTTTATCAGCTGTAAGAGTTCTCTGGTGGAATTATTGGGGTTGCTTAAGTATACTACCATATTGTCTGCAAATAGGGATAATTTGACTTCTTTGTTTCCAATTTGTATCCCCTTGATCTCCTTTAGCTGTCTTATTGCTCTAGCAAGAACTTCAAGTACTATATTGAAGAGATATGGTGAAAGTGGACATCCTTGACTTGTCCCTGAGGTCAGAGGAAATGCTTCAAGTTTCTCTCCATTTAATTTGATGTTGGCCACTGGCTTGCTATATATTGCCTTTATTATTTCTAGGTATGATCCTTGTATGCCCGTTCTCTTCAGAACCTTTAGCATGAAGGGGTGTTGGATTTTGTCAAATGCTTTTTCCGCATCTAGCCAGATGACCATTTTTTTTTTCATCTTGTTTATATGGTGAATTACATTGATGGATTTTCGTATGTTGAACCATCCCTGCATTCCTGGGATGAAGCCTACTTGATCATGGTGTATGATACTTTTGATGTGTTCTTGGATTCGGTTTGCCAGTATTTTATTAAGTATTTGTGCATCTGTGTTCATGAGGTAGATTGGACTGAAGTTCTCTTTCTTTGTTGGGTCTTTTCGTGGTTTAGGAATCATGGTGACTGTAGCCTCATAGAATGAGTTTGGCAGTGTTCTTTCTGATTCTATTTTGTGAAAGAGTTGGAAGAGTATTGGTATTAGCTCTTCTTTGAAGGTTTGGTAGAATTCTGTGCTGAAACCATCTGGCCCTGGGCTTTTTTGATTGGGAGATTTTTAATGACTGTTTCTATTTCCTTAGGGGTTATAGGACTGTTTAGTCTGTTAACCTGATCTTGATTTAACTTCAGAAAGTGGAATCTATCAAGAAAATTTCCATTTCGCTTAAGTTTTCAAATTTGGTGGAGTATAGATTTTTAAAGTAGGACCTAAATATTCTCTGGATTTCCTCAATATCTGTTGTTATTTCTCCTTTTCTTTTCTGATTTTCTTGATTTGGGTTTTTTCCCTCTGCCTTTTAGTTAATTTGGCTAAGGGTCTGTCTATTTTGTTGATTTTCTCAAAGAACCATCTCTTGGTTTCATTGATTCTTTGTATTGTTCTTTTTGTTTCTAAGTTGTTGATTTCAGCCCTAAGTTTGATGATCTCCTGCCTTCTGCTCCTCTTGGGAGTGTTTGCTTTTTTTTTTTTTCCAATTCATCCAGTTTAGCTGTTAATTCGCTAATATGAGCTGTCACAATTTTCTTTTTGAAGGCACTTAGTGCTATGAACTTTCCTCAAAGCACAGCTTTCATTGTGTCCCATAGGTTTGGGTATGTTGTGCCTTCATTTTCGTTGGATTTTAAGAAGTCTTTGATTTCCTTCTTTATTTCTTCCCTGACCCAGTAGTCATCCAGTAAAGAGTTGTTCAAATACCATGTGTGTGTAGGCTTTCTGTTGTTTCTGTTGTTGTTGAAGTCCATCTTTATTCCATGGTGGTCTGATAAGATACAAGGGGCTATTTTCAATTTTCTTGCATCTGTTGAGGCTATCTTTGTGTCCAACTATATGGTCGATTTTGGAGAAGGTTCCATGTGGTACTGAGAAGAAGGTATATTCTTTTGTGTTTGGGTGAAATGTTCTGTAGATATCTGTTAGGTCCATTTGGTTAATGAGCTCTGCTAGACTCATTATTTCTCTGTTTGGTTTCTGTCTTGATGATCTGTCCATTGTTGTGAGGGGGTGTTCAAGTGGGTGATTTTCTTAGATACCTAGGCAACTGAAGACACTGCTTCTAAGTGTGGCAGTGGAAGTGTTGTTGTAGGAACACTAACGTTACAAACAGTGGACTAAGTAAGGAAAAGTCACCCAGTCAGCTGAGAATTCAGATAAAACAAAAGGTGAAAGCATTGCTCATCATCCTCCCTGGTTCTAAGACCTTGAGACCTGAACTAAGCCTCTGAACTCTAGAGTCTTGGCTGAACTAGGCCTTACCCTGTAGACCTCAAAGGCACTGACATCTGCCTATGACCTCTTTCCAGGTGCTAGAATTACAAACATATATCACCCCATGCAGCCCTATGATCTTTCAGGTCATAGATTCATTGAATTTACTGATGTGGAGAGATCTCTGTATATCAGTGGGAATAACCAACTTGGATTTACAAATATTCACCAAAACATGCTGCATCAGTAATTGAACATTTTTGTCATTGTTTCCTAAGCAATACCATATAAAATTATTTAGATATCTGCTCATTGCATAGGTTTTATAATCTAAAAAGGATACAGAGTATACAGGAGGATATGCAATTACTGCATGCAAATACAACTATGGTGGATTGCAGGAGAAAGGTCCCCCATAGGCTCATGTGTTTGAACACTTGGTCCCCTGTTTGTAGAGGTAAGGGAACCTTTATGAGGTGCAGCCTTCCTGGAGGAAGCATTCCATGGAGATGGATTGTGAATTTTTTTAGCCTCACCCAACTTCCTGCTGCCCTCTGCTTCTGTGTGGGAGAAAATGTGATTAGCCAGCTTCCTGCCCAACCCACCATGACATACATTCCCACAATTATGGAATCTATTCTTCTGGAACCTTAAACAGAAGTAAACCCGTTCTTCCTTAAGCTACTTTCGTCACAGTATTTTATCACAGCAACAGAAAAGTAATTAATGCAACTACATTTTATATATAGAACTTAACTACCCAGGAGCTCTAATATACACTGGGTTATGTATACTGGAAAGGTTCTCCATGGATACCATGGGATGACAAGATATGGATGCCTAGGTTTCTGTACTTACATGCCCACAGAGATGGATAAAGAGTTTCCTATTAATTCTGTCTCTCTGAAGAACTCTAATACAGCAAGCAAACACATAGTAGCCTTAAAACACACAACCCTCTGTCCAAACTCTGGTCTTCAATATTATGCTTAGGTAAAACCTTGAAATAGGGGAGAAGAAATAAGTGGTCGGGTTATACTTACAACCTGGCAGTCAAGCCCACACAGCACTTGTTTTAATGTGATAAAATGGGATGGAGCTGTATAGTACTAAGAATGGCAAAGAGAATTAAGTAATCTTGGGCTTCAAATGAGAGACGTGCAAAAGAAAGATAGGAAGAGAAACCAGTGATCAAAGCCCTATAAGTACCCTCACAGTGTGTTCTCTATAGTTCTTAAATTTTTCCTGCAATGCCAAGTTCACTCTCCCAGTTAACCAACTCAAAAGAGCCAAGCCAGACTCAGAGAGCCAAGTTTCCTTCCCCCACAGTAACTATAGCACAGGGTAGGCAGGATACCAGCAGCAGCAAGCTTCTGGCCCCCTGCCAGCTGCTTCATTGCTCATTAACTTATTTTATATAGCCTTCAGCATGGCAAGAAAGCTTCCTCTAATTATCAACAGGAATGCAGAAGCCACAAGGGGAAATCTGAGCCAGAGAATTGAAGCTGTGTTGATTATTCTCCAGCTCTTATCAAAGTGGACACAGGGTTGAGCTATGCAGATAGCAGGCTGGCAGCCACGGGAAGTGCGTGGGAAGGGACCTGGAAGGGAAGTTTGGTGCTGGAATGAATGTTCAATAAAGAGTGATGGGTTTGGGGAGAGGTGTTTGCTTGTTTGTTTGTTTGTTTTTTAACCTCTTCCAGTTGTTCAGAGAAGTTAAACATCAAAGTTGCCAGAGACCAAACATATAGACAAGGCCCAATCTTAATAGATCTTTAGCCGCTACATCAAAGAAGGACATGTGAGAAGGTGAAGATGGAGAGAAGTGATCCTCCATTAAGCTGAGTCACTGTCCAAAAGGTGGTTTGAGTACTTTGCACAGAAACTAAAAGTCACCACTAAGAGGAATATCTCCAGAGCAAGCAGACACAGTGGCAACTTGCTGGGTGGACTAGAAAAAGTCCTCTCCCCTCCCCATGTTCTACACTATCTAAGGAGACCTCAATCAAGGGTCAGATCAAGTCCCATATTCTTCCTGAAGCTACTCACACCTTCTTACACCTGCAGAATTTTGTATAAGGAGCTTCTTACAACTTCAGTTACATCAGTAACACAAAAGTATCATCAAAAGTACTTTGTGGGAGGGAAATGAAACAAAACATAACAAAATCTTTAAAGAAGGGTGTGAGGAGTGTGGCAAGCAAAGCATTCACCTCCACCCCGCCCTGCCCTGCATTCCAGGCACCTGGATTTACAGAAAGAAGCATAACTAGGATCTTCTGGTTATGCCCTAGTTTCTTCTTCTTGGGAGAGATTTCACATGCTGTACTGTGGGTTGAACCTGCAAGGACTTGAGAATCCTAATACAAAACAAAAAGGGAAAGACCAGAATGAGTAGATTTAAGGAGATGTTAACAAGGACTTGTTCTCCATTGATGCTTTCAGAGAGAAATCCAGCTCTGCTGCCAAGAAGCATCATCCATGGTTCATGTGGAAATACAACCAGGAGCCAGGAAACTTTCATTATGCAAAACAGAGATGTGGTAGTGGGAGGTTGTAGTTCAAGCTCAGTCCCCAGCGGAGTCTACACAAGGAAGAACAGGATAGAGTAGAAATGGTGTGTTTTATCAGATATACTCCTTGACTGGGGAAGTTTTACATCACTTCAAGCAGAAGGAAAATATCTAGTGTAAAGCATGCTTTTATAAATCAGGTTATCTGACAATGAAAATTTGAGAGATGGCTCAGTGAATAAGGGCATTTGTTGCTCTTCCAGAGGACTCCAGCTCATTTCCCAGCACCCATGTCAAGAAACGCACAACTGTGTGTAACTTCAGCTCCAAGGGAACTAAAGCCCTCCTCTGGCCTCCATGGACACCCACACATGTGCAACACACACATACACACACACACAAATAAACCTATTTCAAAAGCATCAGCTTTTCAATGTTTTTATCTCTACTCTCCTGTTACCCATTGTTAGTTTTTTTAATGTTTATTTATTACTTCAAGTTACATCTCCATCACAGTCCCCTCCCTCCACCCCTCCCAGCTGCACCCTCCCACCCTCTCCCCCTTCTCCCAGAACTCATAATTCTTTTTTTTAAAGAATTAGGCCACAATTATGAAAATTATAAGGTATAACATACATTCCCAATGTACAGTCCATACATATTTGGCAACTGATATTAATATTCTATTATCTATCTATCTCCATGAGTTTAAAGTTTGATGCTTAACTCATTTTCCATCCTAACTTGCATTAACAACTTAAAAACAACTTCTTAGACCCTAGAGCATCCTTTTAGTTCTTAAACAACTCAGAATTTATCTGTGAGACTATAACTATCTAGTCTTCAACCACATCAGAGACCTGAGAAGGATAAATATATCTGATTATACAGAAAGAGCAGAGTCAACAGCTTCCAAAACTAAGAAATGACAGACAATTGGCTGCCTAGGCAGTCCCCAATTTCTAACACATTAGAGTTTCTATCTTCAGCCTTTTAGCACAGTAACTCTGACAGACATTAATTATAAAGCAGGAATTATGAAGGACTTGCCTATCCTGTCTTGGCAGAACTAGGCTGTCGGCTTACCTGCTTCCAAGTTTTGTACATTTTGGACAGCACTCTGTCTACAGTTGAAGCAAGGGATTTTTCTTGCCCAGTGTTAGACTTGCCACCAATGCAACCATCTCCAAATTCTTTGATGCTCATTCTCTACTTGGAGTAGAATAGGGGTGCTGTCAGGAGCTGACTTGTCTCAATATCAAAAAATCTTAAGTTAAGAACCTTTATTTGAATGCTAAATTCTACAGATTTCTTGAGATTTTTGAAGACCACCTATCTATCTCCATATATTTGGATAAGCAAATGTTGCTTGTCTCTTAGCAGCTTGATTTCTGGTTAACTAAGAAAACATCTGTGATAAACTATGCTAGTCCCTAACAAAATTACAAGCTTGAATGGCTATTAGTTTTCATCTCTTAATTATCCTAAACAGTTTGTGACACTCGCTCTCAATGGGCCAAAACTTCACATTGTATTTTTTTCTTTTTTGTTTTGTTTGCCTGTTTACTTATTTATTACTTCAAGTTACATATCCATCACAGTCCCCTCTCTCTACTCCTCCAGGTCCCACCCTTCCACCTTCTCCCCCCTCTCCCACCTATCCTACTCCTCCAGAGTGGGTTGCCCCTACATATCAGTCCCACTCAGTTCAACAGTCATATGAGTATTAAGAGCTCCCTTCTGCACTGGGGGCCTATACAGAAATTCTATTAGGGAAAAGTGTCCCACTAACTGATAACAAGTCTATGTTCCTGTTCCTTTTGGTGTGTTGGTTGCAAGATAGTTATACTGTACTACATTACTAAAATCCAATTATAAATGAAGAGATGCCATGTGTATCTTTCTCAGCCTGGGTTAGCTCACTCAGGATGAGCTTTTCTAGTTCCATTCATTTGGCTGCAAATTGCATGATTTCCTTGTTTCTGATAGCTGAGTAGTATTCCATTGTGTACATGTACCACAGCTTTTTTATCTGTTCTTCAGTTGAAGGACATCTGGGTTGTTTCCAGTTTCTAGCTATTACAAATAAAGCTGCTGTGAACATAGAAGAAGAGGTGTCCTTTGCATTTTAAGTGTTACTTAGGTGCAATACTTTAAAAAGGATTAACCTTAATTTTGTATCAATATACAAAGATCAATACCAAGGTAGCCAAATATAATCTTAATTTTGTTTAAATATACAAATATATAAGAGCATAGTCAATAATCTGTTCCTTTTTCTTTATCATTCCTATATTATGTCTATATCCCATTTTTTAAATTCTTTCCCCCCTACATAGGAGAGAAGGAAGGATAGAGAAAGAAAAAACAGAGAAATCCCTGGGTCTAACCTCCAAAACCTATTTTAAAAGACCATTTAACAACTTGTAACCAACCCCCCTAAATAACAACAAACATGTATAACCCATCAAATGACCAAAGGGGGAGAATAAAAAAATCACCCACCCCAATTCTGAGGATGGGATGTCGCTCTCTCAAAATTACTTTCTACTGTTTTAGGATGTAGGAAACCTGTTTGGAGCCCAAATAAGAATGAAAAAATAGTTAAGAAAGTTAATAATAACATTTGATGTTCAGTCCTTTTGTGCTCAGCTATTTAAATGTCCTAAGAAGTTTGTAGTCACAGGCTGAACTTCAGGATTTTACTGAAGTCCTAGCTGGAACAGTGTGTGGGGCTGAACCATCTTAGTTAGCAATTTTGAGTGTTCTGGTTGTAGATTTTTGAGGAAACAGCTATTGAGGAAGTCTGCTAGGCTGGATCATCTGGGCTGCTTGTCTTCTTTGGTGTCTGATCCCTTTTCTTCAGAGGTTTCAGTGGTCCAGTTGTCCCTGAACTCCTTAGATGGATGCCTTTAATCTCCTGGAAAGATAAGAACAGAGCCCTGTCCTAATCCTAACTCTGTGGCACTACTTTTTTTTTTTTTTGGGGGGGGGGCAGGTAATATCTTTCCTAGAGCAAATTGGGTTTTTTGACAATATAAAAAGTATTATCTTTCAATTGAGATTTTAAAAAATTCTTTTAATATTTTGGAACTAAACATACCTTTATATGTATATATTTTTAGATCACAAAGGACAATTCACTTTGAATTTCAACATGCCTTTGCAAGGAGTTTTTAAACTTAAATCATTACAAATCCTATGTGCCTGCCTCTGCCTTCCAAGTATTGAAATCAAAGGCATGTGCCTCCCAATTGTTGGGATTAAAGGTGTACACCACTACCCCTGGATCTAAGTTTTTCTCCATTTGGAGAGTAGTCTGTGTCAGGCTGATCTCAAACTCAGAGATCTGCATGTTTCTATCTCCAGTGTGTTGGGATTAAGGGTCCATGCCATTCAAGTGATGAGATTAAAACTGTGCACCATCACCACCCTGTTCTTTGTAACTCTAGAATTTAAAAGACAACTAACTCTATAGTGATCTTCCTGTCTCAGCTAGGGTTAAAGGCATTGGCTAACACTGTCCTTCTCAAATATTTTACCTTAGGTCCAAATTACTTCAGCTCTTAGAGGTTTAGAAACCCATGTTGAACTGTAGTAATCCTTAATTTACTTACAACTTCTTAAGCTTCTTAACTGCCTTTTTTAATGTTTATTTATTACTTCAAGTTACATCACCATCATAGTGCCCTCTTTCCACCCCTCCTGGTTCCACCTTGCCACCAGTCTTCCCCACCTGTCCCACTCTTCCCACTCCTCTAGTGTGGAGTGCCCCTACATATCAGCCCCTCTCAGTTCAGCAGTCATATGAGAGCTAAGAACTTCCTTTTGTCCTGGAGGCCTACATGGTAGCACTCCTAGGGCAAATTGTCCCACTAATAGGCACTAATAGGTAACAAAGTCTGTGTTCCAGATCCTTATTGTGTGTTGGTTGTAGGATAGTTATCCTGTACTCTATGGCTAAAATCCAATTCTAAGTGAGTAGAGGCCATGTGCATCTTTCTGAGTCTGGGTTAGCTCACTCAGGATGAGCTTTTCTAGTTCCATCCATTTGGCTACGAATTGCTTGATTTCCTTCTTTCTGATAGCTGAGTAGTATTTTTAAAGCCAAACAACAAAAATATCCTTTATGTATAAGAAACAGACTTATAAGCTGTTATCCAAGAGTGTGTGAGCTTTGTGGAAACCTGCAGTCTAACTTTCTAATCTGAAATTAAGACCTTTTCCCTTTAATGCCAGTAGGACAAGTAAGCCTTTGGTAAATTGTCATTTGAGAATTTTATATTTAATTTTTATTATATTTTAAGCTTAGTTGCCCCCCATTTTTTAAAAAATGTATTTCTTTTTTTCAAGTTTCCTCTCAAACATAGTTTCTTCCCTCCTCCCCCCCCCCCCCCCCCCGTCCATTCCTCCCTCCCAACCTACTACCCACCCTCTCTCCCACCCTACTACTCTCCTTTCCTCCCTCCCTCACTATTCTCCTTCTCCTCAGATGAGGTGGGCCCTAACATAACATAATCCCTCAATTTGTCATTCATGTGAGGGCCAAGAGCTTCCTCTTGTACTGGTGCTTGATATGGCATCCCTTCTAGGATAAGGTGTTCCACTAACCTGTAAGAGGTCCCATGACTCACTGATGGGTCGAGTTTTTCCTAGGATAGTTATGCTAGGTTCATATCTGTTTGTGTCTGTGGGTTATAGGATGATTGTCCTGTGATCTATGGTTAATATTCATTTATAAGAGCGTACATACCATGTTTATCTTTCTGGGACTGAGTCAGCTCACTTATGAGTTCATCCATTTGGTTGCAAATTGCATGATTTCATTGTTTCTGATACCTGTGTAGTATTACATTGTGTAAATATACCAGTTTTTTTATCCATTCTTCAGATGAAGGACTTCTGGGTAGTTTCCAGTTTCTGACTATTACAAATAAAGCTGCTATGAACATTGTTGAGGCAACAATGTCCTTGTGGTTTGGTGAAGAATCTTTTGGAAATATGCCCAGGAGGGGTATAGCTAGGTCTTGAGGTAGAACTATTTCCAATTTTCTAAGATATCTCCAGATTGATTTCCAAAGCGGTAGTACAAGTTTGCACGCCCACCAGCAATGAAGGAGTGCTCCTCTTTCTCCACATCCTTGACAGCATGTGCTATCAACTGAATTTTTTATCTTAGCCATTCTCACAGGTATGAGATGGAATCTGAACATTTCTTCAAGTGCCTCATGGCCTTTAGATATTCCTCTTTTGTGAATTCTCAGTTTAGCTCTATAATCCATTTTTTGATTGGGTTATTTGATTTTTTGGTGCTCTTTATATATTTTTGAGTGCTTTATATATTTTAAGATTATATATTAGCCCTTTATTGTATGTTGGGTTGGTGAAGATCTTTTCCCAGTGTGTAGGCTGCCATTTTGTTCTAAGGACAATGTCCTTTGCCTTACAGAAAATTTTCAATTTCATAAGGTCCCATTTATTGATTGTTTGTTTTAGAATTGGAGCTATTGGTGTTCTGTTCAGGAAGTTGCTACCCTTTCCAATGAGTTCTAGGATTTTTCCCACTTTCTCATCTATCAATTTTAGTATGTCCAGATTTATGTTGAGGTCTTTGATCCACTTAGACTTAAGTTTTGTACAAGGTGATAAGTATGGATCTATTTGCATTCTTCTGCCTGTTGACATCCAGTTAGACCAGAACCATTTGTTGAAGGTGCTTTCCTTTTTCCATTTTTTGGTTTTGGCTTCTTTGTCAAAAATTAAGTGACTGTAGGTGTGTGGGTTTATTTCTGGGTCTGTGATTTGATTCCATTGATTAACTGATCTGTTTCTATGCCAATACCATAATGTTTTTATAATTATTGCTCTGTAGTACAGCTTGAAATTAGGGATTGGGATACCTCCAGATGTTCTGTTATTGTACATGACTGATTTAACAATTCTGGGCTTTTTATTTTTCCATATAAAATTGAGAATTGTTCTTTTTAAGGTCTGTAAAAAATTGTGTAGGTATTTTGTAGGAATTTCATGAATCTGTACACTGCTTTTGGTAAGATGGCTGTTTTTATTATGTTGATCCTACCTATCCATGAGCAAGGGAGATCTTTCCATCTTCTGATGTCTTCTTCAGTTTCTTTCTTCAGGGACTTGAAGTTCTCATCATACAGGTCATTCACTTGCTTGGTTAGAGTTACCCCCAGGTATTTTATATTATATGTGGCTATTGTGAGGGTGTTGATTCCCTTATTTCTTTCTCAGTCCATTTATCTTTGTGTAGAGAAGGGATACTGATTTTTTAAATTAATTTTGTATCCAGCCACCTTGCTGAAGGAGTTTATCAGCTATAAGAGCTCTCTGGTGGAATTTCTGGGGTCACTTATGTATACTATCATATCATCTGCAAATAGAGATACTTTGACTTCTTCTAATTTGTATCCCCTTGATCTCCTTTAGTTCTTGTATTGCCCTAGCTAAAATTTCAAGTACTGTATTGAAGAGATATAGAAAGAGTGGGCAACCTTGCCTTGTCCCTGAATTTAGTGGAAATGTTTTAAGTTTCTCTCCATTTAGTTTGATGTTGGCTATTGGCTTGTTGTAAATTGCCTTTATTATTTTTAATTATGGTCTTTGTATGCTTGATCTCTCCAACACTTTAAGTATGAAGGGATGCTGGATTTTGTCAAATGCTTTTTTATCATTCAATTAGATGACCATGTGTTTTTGTTCTTTCAGCTTGTTTATGTGGTAGATTACATTGATGGATTTCCATATGTTGAACCATCCCTGCATCCCTGGGATGAAGCCTACTTAATCATGGTGTATGATAATTTTGATGTGATCTTTGATCCAGTTTCTAAGTATTTTTTTATTTTTTCATCTATGTTCATAAGGTAAATTGGTCTGAAATTTTCTTTTTCCATTGGGTTTTTGTGTGGTTTAGGTATCAGGGTGATTGTTGCCTCATAGAATGATAGAATGAGTTTGGCAGTGTACCTTCTGTTTCTATGTTGTGGAAGAGTTTGAAGATTATTGGCCCTGAGCTTTTTTTTTTTTTTTGGAAGACTTCTAATGACTTCTTCTGTTTCCTTAAGGATTATATGACTGTTTAATTTGTTTACCTGTTCTTGATTTAACCTTGGTAGGTGGAATCTATCAAGAAAATTGTCCATTGTCCATTTCATTTAGGTTTTCCAATTTCCTTGAGCACACGTTATTGAAGTAGGACCTAATGATTCTTTGGGTTTCCTCAATATCTGTTGTTTTTCCCCCTTTTCATTTGTGATTTTGTTGATTTGGGTATTTTCCCTCTGCCTCTTAGTTAGTTTGACTAAGATTTGTCTCTTTTGTTGATTTTCTCAAAGAACCTACTCTTGGTTTTGTCGATTCTTTGTATTGTTCTTTTTGTTTCTAAGTTATTGACTTCAGCCCTGAGTTTGATAATTTCCTGCCATCTGTTCCTCTAGGGAGTTTTTGATTCTTTTTTTCCAATGCAAAAAAAGATTTATTAAGATTTTAGACATGATTCAAACCAGAATTTGGTGTTTCCATTGGAACATCTTACGAATCTTCAACTCCTTTTCATAAATTACTCAAGGTAGGGGGTCATCTATGCCCTGATTGTATATAGTATGACCAGAAGTTTGCAGCTGTACCTACACATGTATTGAATAAACAATATTTCTGTTGTGTAATCAAGAGGTCAGCCTGAACTTGGCAGCAATATACCTGGAGACTTTTAAAGTCCCTATGAACAAATGACAAAAAAAAAATGGAAAAAGTAGAAAGTAGGTTAAGTCCTGCTTACATAGGTGGAGATGGCTAGATACTTTCCTTTCTCTCTCTGAGTGTCTGTGGATGTGTCTGAGATAAAAGGTGTGTCTCTGTACTTTTAACTTGATTTCTTTGCAAATTTGGGTGAAAATAGGAATGCTATTCTTTTTTCTTTTTCTTTTTTTTTAATGTTTTTTCACTACTTCAAGCCACATCTCCATCACAGTACCCCCCTCCACCCTTCCCAGTCCCACCTTCCCACCCTCCCATCCTACTCCTCCAGAGTGGGGTGTCCCCACACATCAGTCCCCCACCCCATTTCAGCCACATGAGGGCCAAGAGCCTCCTCATATACTGGGGACCTACATGGCAGAACCAATAGGGCAAAGTGTCTCATCAACAGGTAACAAAGTCTATGTTCCTGTTCCTTTTGGTGTGTTGGTTGTAGAATAGTTATCCAGTACTATAAGGCTAAAATCCAATTGTAAGTGAATAGATGACATGTGCATCTTTTTGTTCTAGCTCTTTCAGGTGTGCTTTTAGGTTGCTAGTATGGGAACTCTCCAATTTCTTCTTGAAGGCACTTGGTGCTATAAACTTTCCTCTTAGCACTGCAATGTGTCCCATAAGTTTGGGTATGATGTGCCTTCATTTTCATTGAATTCTAAGAAGACTTTAATTTCTTTTTTTTTTTTTATTTCTTCCCCGACCCAGAGGTCATTGAGTAGAGAGTTGTTCAGTTTCCATGTGTTTGCAGGCTTTCTGTTGTTTTTGTTATTGTTGAAGTCTAGCTTTATTCCATGATGGTCTGATAAGTTACAAGGAGTAATTACAATTTTCCTGTATCTGTTGAGGCTTACTTTGTGACCAACTATATGGTCGATTTTGGAGAAGGTTCCATGAGGTGCTGAGAAGAAAATAAATTCTTTTGTTTTGGGGTTAATTTTCTGTAGATATCAGGTAGGCCCATTCAGTTCATGGCATCTGTCAGGTTTCATACTTCTCTATTTGGTTTCTGCATCATTTATCTGTCCAGTGGTGAGAGTGGTGTGTTGAATTCTCCCACTATTAATGTGTGGGGTTCAATGTGGGATTTGAGCTTTAGTAGTTTTTCTTTAACAAATGTGGTTCCCCTTGAATTTGGGGCATAGATGTTCAGTATTGAGATGTCATTTTGGTGAACTTTTCCTCTGATGAGTATGAAGTGTCTTTCCCCATCTCTTTTGATTAATATTGGTTGAAAGTCTATTTTATTTGATACTAGAATGGCTACTCCAGCTTGCTTCTTGGGTCCATTTCCTTGGTATATCATTTTCCATCCCTTTACTTGGAGATATTGCCTATCTTTTTGCTGAGGTGTGTTTCTTGTAAGCAGAAGAATGCAGGATTCTGCTTCTGTATCCATTCTGCTAGCCTGTGTCTTTTTATTGGGGAATTGAGTCCATTGATGTTGAGAGATATCAATGACCAGTGGTTGTTACTTCCTGCCATCTAGATGTTGGTGGAAATACTGTGTGAGTGAGCTTCCCTTCTTTGGTTTTGCTGCCATCAAGTTATTTGCTTCCTGTTTCTCTGAATTTTGGAAGCAAACTATGTGTGCTACTTACCATCATCTATACCAAACACACAAAAATCTTCTGAAACTGTACAAGGTGTACAAAACTTGCCAGGTATGTTAGATAATACATCCCTCCAAGGAGAACTGGATATCCAAGCAAAGAAAACAAAAGGTTAACTTTCCACTACAGCCTTTCTACCATGTTATTCTGTACTGTAGCCATAAACTAGTGATCAAAAATAAGTAATTGGTAATAAAAAATACTTAAAATACTTTCCTATATCCTATTGATATAGACAGTAGTAAGTGATGGAAATATAATCTCTGTTTTATTTTTTAAAAAATGAGTTTTACATTCATTGCTTGTGTGTATACATGTATTGTTTCCCTATATGTATATAGACAATTGTTTTTATATCTATACATTTAGTGTGTGTGTGTGTATGTGTGCACATTTATATGTGTGTGAGTATTTGCATGCATGACACATGTAGTGGTCAGAGGACAGTTTGCAGGAGTCATTGCTCTCCTTCTATCATGTGGGTCCCAGGGTCATCAGGCTTGGCAGTAGGTATCTTTATCTCCTGAGCTTTCTCACCAGCCCATAAACTCTATCTTCAATAGATTATAGTATTCTTAGGAAGACAAGAAGCTATTTTAAAGGAAATATTAATTTATTTCTCCTGACTTCTTATAATATTTACTCACCTTGCCCATATTAGCCGAGTTACTTAACCACCCCAATTTCACTTTCTTTCATTGTGGAATGGAAAAACTGTTGGGGGAAAGTCTAATGACATTGTTTTTGATAGGTTGATTTCAATGCTGAGATCTGGTTACCGCTCCTTCTGAGGCATTATTTTGATTGGTTAATAAAAGTCACTGATGGCCAATTAGCTAGGCAGAAAGGTATAGGAAGGCAGGATTTCCTGAGATTAGAACAGGAACCCTGCATTTTACACAGAGGATTAATTCATTCCAGCCAAAAACAGAAATAAGGAGGACACACACCATGGGTTAGAAAAAAAAGAACCTCATTCCACATGGCCAGGAACATCAACACAGCATGGAGAATAGCAGTCCAAGGGGATGTATGTATATAAGGGGTCATATTGGGGTAACAGAATTAAGAGCTAGCTTAGGTGGGCTAACATTGCTCAATTCAGGCCAAGGCGTGTTAAAATCCATGTGGTGTCTGTGTGTACTCATTTATAATGACTGGTTAAAGATTAACAGCTGCCAATCAATTAACAATAATCTAAATACTGCAAAATAATTTAATTAGCCATTTTCTACAAATGGGGCCCAAAGTGGGGCAATTGGAATCCATACTTATAGCCTAAGAAGGCCCGGGTAAAAGGTGGTTTCCTAGCCAAAGAGTGGGGAGCCAAACCCAAATGCATATCAAAGGAGCAGCTCCCTTAACAAAAGGTACTGCCTTGCAGAAAAGTTATAAAGCTTAGCTCTCCTTATGTACTAAAAAACTGATAGCCTTCTAAACAGAGCTTGAGAGCAGAATTAGTCGCCTAGATTAAAAATGGAGGAATTCATAATGCCTCAATACATTTGTATTCCAACTGAGTTTGTTCCTCTTAGCATGCAAATGATTTTTACCCTGACAATTGTGGTTCTGTGTATCTTTTTTGAGAAAGTTTGGACTAGGATAAGCTTAAAGGAAAGAATTTACAGATGGGATGCTAAATTGCAAACAATAATAATGGAGGGAGGAGGGAGCCCTTTCCTGATAGATAATACAAAATTGTTGGCAGCTGGAGTACATACCTCTCTGGCTATTAGATGCTTGTCAGAAATATCTGGATATATCTATCCTTATTGAAACAGGGTTTCTCTTTGTAGCTTGGGCTGTAGGGGTTGATAGATTAATATAAGTTAGATTTAGTGAATATCTAGATTTATGATACAGTCTCTTAATTCGGGGCATGAAGATCAACTTCGCTGTGAGCAATTAGCTTATCAGCTTATGGATGAAGTCAGGTGAAACGAGGGGAGTCTCTTTGGACTGAAAAACAAGGTTGAAGCCAGGTGAAACAAGCAAAGACTTTATGACCTGGCATTGTTTTCAGCTGCTAAGTGGGCAGAGCCCAAATTAAGCTGAAGCAGGTGGAACAAGGAGTGATCCTATTTAAGGACAAGTGGATGAGCCCGGAGAGCTGTGTGCTAAGGGCCCCCATACTAGAGAGCTCCGAGAGTCCTGCTGGAGAAAGTGCTGGTAGATCAATGGCCAGATCTCCCTGAGGTAGAAGGAAGCTGGTGAGCAGATAAAGCCTCAGCAAGACAGCAAAAGGCCAAGGACTAAACCCTGTGGCTCAGCTTTTGCCTAGAGGGGTTTGACCTGTCCGAACAGCGGCCTGAACGGAACTGTGGCCAGCTTTAAAGACTGCGGCAGAGCGGCAGAGTTGCTGATACAAAGGAAGTAAGTTGGCCTACAGACACTGAGGTCTCCCAGAGAGAAGAAAGCCTCAAGCCTTATTTAAGGTGAGACTGCCATAGCCAATTTACCCTGACAAATCTACATCTGAGATATCCCAGAAGAAAGACTGCTAAGTGCATTAAAGAGTCTACCACAGAGACTGTGTTCCAGGCGACTGAGGACCTGCCCCAGAGACTGTATCCTTAGAAAAATAGTTGTAATAGTTATCAATAGGTTTAGTGGTTAGGTCTTAGGGGTTGTAGTAATGTATAGGGGTTGTAGGCATTCATAGGGGTTGTAGGAATTTATAGGGTTTGTAGTCATTCTTAGGAATTTGTAGGAATAGTAATTAAGTAAGTGTATTTGTTATAAGTGAATATAGTTATTAATAAATAAGTGTTTAATAATTAAAAAGTACTGTTAATACCTTATGTGGCTGACATACCTATAAATTTATGGGGAAGAGATCTTCTACAACAATGGGGTACTCAAATTAATATTCCTGCAATCCCAGAAACAGCAAATGATGAAATGATGGATATACATGTGGAAGGTATTGATATGGCTATTGAAGAAATGAAAAAATGTGGTTACCAGCAAAACTTATAAAGATTAGATCTCACCAGGGAGAGCCTCTTAATAGTTGAGGCATAAATGTCTTCCTATGGTAAGTCTAATGTTCATAATATTCCATTCTTTCATTTAGCATGGATGAAGTTTATGCTTCAAATGGACTTACAAAATTAATCTATGCCTTTCTCCTCCTTAAACTTAGAGAAAAAATTTATTTTCAGATCCAAGGTCTGAATGATGACAATATCAAGACAGATAGGCCAAATGATTCAGCCTAACAACTGCTTCAGTTACTAATTTAAAAAAAGCATGCAAATCAACTTTTAAAAGGGCTAGCCCAAAATGATCGATCATATAGAGACTAGACAACAAAAAGCTATAGCTGGCTATCCTGGGAATTGGCCAATATCTCAATTGTTAAAGGGTGCCCAAAAAATATTTTCAACTTTATTCCCAGGAGGTGGAATGAAAATTTTTTGTTGTCATATCTTATGTATTGTGATTGTCTGTTGTTTGTGATGTTTGTGATGAATGAAATAAGATGAATTTGTCATTTGCGATGAATGGATATAATGAATGGAACAGTAAAGGTTGGAGTGGAATGGTCAGGTTTTTCCTCAGAATCTTCCCTTTTAGATTCTATTGAGAGATCATCTTGAAAAGCTGTTCTACTTCAGCCGGAGCACTCAGGACATCATGGATTCATATGGTTACAGTGAAAAAAAAAATATTTTTTAAAGAGAGAGACAAGGAATAGAGAAAGAAAGAAATCCCTAACTCCAACCCAAATATTGATTTTCTCTGTAGAGCTCTGTGGATTAGATTGGCCTTGAACACATAAGGAACCTGTTTTTTTCCTTGTCTCCCAAATTTTGAGATCAAGTATGAATTTAAATAATTGAATTACCCTTATTAAACAATAACATTAATTAAACCATTTTGTATTGTATATCCAGCCCACCAGTGAAATACAGCCAAAACTAGATTCTAAGGAATAATGAACAAAACTTTAATTGCAGCATGGTATGGTATGGTTAGAGCAAGGCTTTTGGAATGTTGTTTCTTTGTTTGATTTTTGTTTAGATGTCTTTGATTTTCCTATATCTGGAGGTAAAAAGGATATTTTTCTGGTTTGGCATTGCTAAAACATAAAAGATTTTTGAAGATTTGGGGCAGATTTTGAATTGTCACTACAGTTCAAAGTTGCTTGCTGGGTTACAGAGTACCTAATATCTGGGATTTAAGTGAAATATTTGAGCAGGGTGGTACTGGCACATGCCCTTAGTCCCATCACACTAGAGGAAGAAACAGGCAGATCTCTGAATTCTAGACCAGCCTGGTTTAAACAATGAAGGCAGGGCGGGAACCCTGCTGATAACATAAGGCTGCTTACTAAAGACAGTCTAGAATTCAAAACTGACACATTTTTCCTTGATGTTAATTTTAAAAATGTCTTTACTGATCTAATGGATAAATACACATAATCTTAAATTTATGTAAAGAGAAAGGGGTCACAAGTCAGTATCTTTAGGTGTGGGGCTCCTACTAAGGGAAGCATTTTGCCCCTAAAAGAAATATGCTAATTGCTGGGTGTGGTGGTGCATGCCTTTAATTCCAGCACTTGGGAAACAGAGGCATGCTGATCTCTGTGAGTTTAAGGCTAGCCTGGTCTACAAAGTGATTCCAGGACAAGGATACACGGAGAAATACTGTCTCAGAAAGGGAGAGAGAGAAAGAGAGAGAGAGAGAGATTCTGTTAACCAATGTAAGGACCCAGAGTTAGACTGGGGAAAAACATGCAAACTGCATGCCTCCCACAGCCAACAGTTAAGAAAAGCTAACATAAATTAGCATATCATGCTATTCTACACCAATCTCCTTAAGAATGGAACTTCCATGGGAAAAATGAAACTCAAACTAATACAGAATGGTTTAATTAATGTCATTGTTTAAAAGGGGTAATTCAATTATTTAAATTCATACCTTGATCTCAAATTTTGGGAGACAAGGAAAAAAAAAAAAAACGGTTCCTTGTGTGTTCGAGGCCAATCTAATCTACAGAGCTCTACAGAGCAAATCAAGACAGCCCAAGCTACAAAGAGAAACCCTGTCTCAATAAGGATAGATATATCCACATAGAAATTAAATCTCCAAAGAAAGGGCAAAAGGAAAGAAAAAATATAAATGCATACCTTTGATCCCAAAACGTGGGAGACAAAGACAGACAGAGGCAGAGAGGTTCCTTTTGAGTTTGAGGCCAACTAATCTACAAACAGCCAAAGCTACTCAGAAAAGAAAACCTGTCTCAATCTATTAACAGATTTATGTCAACTATAGAGAATACTTAAACTCCATACAGTCTTATGCTGTATTTTCAATTTAAAGTAGATTATATATAGCATATATATGTAATACTATTACATGCCATCTTTTTATATGGCATGAATGGAGACTTACAAATGTCTTTCTTCTGTTCAAAGAACAGAAAATATTCCTTAATTGATTTGTGCATCCGGCATATCCAAGGCATTTTGGTAATTGCACAACTATATGTTACTTGTGAGAAATTATATATTTTCAGAACAAGAGACCAGTCTCCAAAGAAGAGAAGATAAGTAGCCCAAATTATCCAGCCTCACAGACTGACTCAATAACTGTTTCCTCCAAAATCTCCATCCAGAACAACTTCAAAATGGCTTACTAAGATGGTCCAACCTCGCAGACTGTTCCAGACAGGACTTCTTCAATAAAGCCCCCAACTTTCCCACCCAAAGTCCAGCTTCAGACTACAAACTACTCAGGACATTAAAATTGCTGAGCACATGGAGACTGGACAATAAATGTTACAATTAATTTGCTTAACCATTTTTCCTTTTTTGGGACACCCAAATAGGTTTTATACATCTCAATTCAGCAGAAGGAGTTTTAAGAGAATGATGTCCCATTCCCAAAAAGTGGAGTGGATGATTCTTTGGTTATTTGATGGGTTATAAATGTTGTCTAGGGTGAGTGGTTACAAATTGTTATATGGTCTCGTTAATCAAGGTATAACCATGGATTAGAAAAAAAGAACCTCACTCCACATGGCCAGGAATATCAGCATAGCATGGAGACTAGCAGTCCAAGAGGATGTATGTATATTTGGGGTCATATTTGGGTAATAGAATTAAGAGTGAGCTTAGATGGCCCAAGATTGCTCAATTCAGGCCAAGGCTTGTTAAAATTCATGTGGTGTCTGTGTGCTCATTTATAATGGCTGGTTAAGGATTGACAGCTCCCAATCAATTAATGATAATCTAAATACTGTGAAATAATTTGATTAGCCATTTTCTACAGAAGACTGAATACTAAGACTAACTACCTACATATTTAAATTATTTATTCAATATATGTGCCTATTCTAGAACTTTAATTGAAAATATTTTAGTTGGCTTTTATTGTATAATCACCCCAATACTTAGTATCTAAAACATCAAGCATTCAGCTAGCTCATGATTTCACATTGTGGTAGTCTGAGTTGGCCTCAGAGGTGGTTCTTTGGCTAGTCTCTGTTCAGCTCACTTAGGTGTCTATCTCAATGCCAATAAGCTGAGATCGCTCTCTTTCTGTGTTTGTCTGGCTACTGACTGGTTCAACAGAGGTACTGGGTCACCAGGTTCTCATGTGGTCTCTGAGCTTCAGCTTGCTCACATGGCAACTTGAGACTACGGAGCCACAGTTCTCAACCTGTAGGCTATAAGCCCTTTGGGATTAAACAACCCTTTCACAGTAGTCACCTAAGACCATCAGAAGACACAGATATTTACATTACAACTCATAACAATAGCAAAATTACAGTAATGAAGTAGCAACAAAAATAGTTTTCTGGTTGAGGATCACCACAACATCGCAGAATTAGGAAGGTTGAGAAACACTGCTATAGAGTAAGGAGAGGGCAAAGGCTCAATGAAAAAGCCACTTCAAGTAATTGCTTGTATCACATTAGCTTATATCTCACAGGCAAGATTAGATCCCCCAGGCTTAAAGAGTGAAGAATGGGACTCTGAACATGAAAAGAAAAGCTGCAATTCGATAGCAAAGGGATGTTGAAGGAGAAGCAGCTGAGGTTGTACCTCCTGTCTGCCACAATGTCTCTCTTGATTCTAAGTTCTTACCTCTGCTGCACTTGCATCCTAATCTTTCTGATATTGAGTTCTACCACCAGCAAATGATCCATTCAGAAACCTGTAGTGGGTTGGGCTACAAGGGAATTCTTTAACGGAAGAGATCAGGTTTATAGAATGGTTATTTCAAGATAAGCAAACCCTTCTTGAGATATCCCAGAGTGGACAAACTTTCTA
Organism: Lophiomys imhausi; assembly: GCA_907164525.1. Lineage (NCBI taxonomy): Eukaryota > Metazoa > Chordata > Mammalia > Rodentia > Muridae > Lophiomys > Lophiomys imhausi. The sequence goes on along the minus strand of CAJQZJ010032201.1, from coordinate 1,315,993 downwards.
AAGCACTTATCCTAATGTTTTGTTAAGTTTTGCCCAAAATGAAAGGTCCTTAAGACACTATCCCAGTGTTTGAACATTTTAAGACTGCAGGGAAACAATGTCTACTAATATCTTACTTATTGGAGCTCCTGAATTTGTTTAATTTAGCTGAAGCTTGTGGAGCAACAAACTATTTTTTTTTGTTTTTTTTTTTTTTACCACAAGGAACATCAGGAATCAATCCAATGACAATGGGTTTTAAACACATACATTGTACATAGCACCGTGCCAGACACTACAGGATGAAATAAGGCAAAATGCCATTCCTTCCATCTGGAAGTTTAGTGTGCAATTAGGCAAAAAAAAAAAAAAAAAATCCACAAAAAGATAGTTCACCATTCCAGGTAGCAAAGCGAATGAAGATGTCGAATTCACAGTTCTGTCCAAGCCTAAGGTTTCTACAGGTGTTCCATCTGCTCTGACACCATCTGCTCCCCATTTCCTGCCATGTCAAATGCCCCACACTCAATCACTCTGAGGGGAAATGTGACTCAGGCTAACAGCGCCTTGCTCCACCACACTGGCCCCCACACCTGCTCACAACTGCACATCCCTCATGCACCTGTCATCACCTACCAAACACCCCCTCCTTCACCCTACATATCAGCTTATAAATTCACATCACCATTTTCCAATTTAGATAAGAAATTTCCTCCCAAACGTGAACAAAGAATGAGAAAGAAACATTTAAGAAAAAAAGAAGTAGGTTCTCAGTCAGTGAAGTGCACCTGGGGCCATGATCACTGTGAATTTCATGTTCACTTACTTTCAGTGAAAAGTAGTGATCATGACACCTGCTGTTATCTATTTCAGAAGACTGTTTCAGTTTTCCAATCTGCTAAACATATAAAACCACTCTATACAATGTGAGCTAGGATATCTGTCGATTCACAACCATATCAATACCGAAGTCTATGAGCAATACCCACATCAATACCATCTTCAGAATCCTCTAAACACCTAGCTAGTGTTTGACACTAGTTAACAAATAGCTAAACACCTAGCAGTGAACAAATTCTGACTGCTATAACAATCCTTGGTAAGCATGTGCTTCCCAGGAGCACTGGCCCATCTCTGTTGATCTATGAATGCTGTAGCAGGTGAAGTTCCATAGCCAGTAAAATTGATCCACGGAGAAGACCACAGTATCCTAGTTCAAAACTAAATACTTGGGCTAAGGGTGTAGCTCAGTGGTGGGGCCCATGATTGGCATATGTAGGGCCTCAGTTTAAATCTTTAGAACCCCAAACAAATACATACATGGACATATATTTACATGAAAGGCATACATCCATAAATTAAATGCTTACATAAACCATATACATACATTAATTTTAAACTAAATACATTCATACATAAGCTAAAAACATACATATATAAGTACATGCATGCATGCAAGTTTAAACTAAATATATGCATACATGTACTAAGTATATACATAAACTGTAAACATATAAACTAAATATACATATACGTACTAAATGTATACACATACATGCATTCATACATACATGAACTAAATACATATCTTCATGAATTAAACACATACATGTATAAGCATATTTATGCATGCATAAATATGTTCATAAATTAAGTACAGACATACATAAAATAAGTACATACAGGCATGCAGGCATTAAATATATGTGTTTAAGCTAAATACATACATAAACTAAACACATATGTTGTCATAGCATATACAAAATTATTTTTTTTAATTTGGCCAAATTAAAAAGCAAGTATGAGTGTAGTAGAACATGAACAGATGAAAATACCTGCTCTGTTCTCAAGATCCTATAGGTGTCACTCACTGTATAAAAGAGTTGTGAATGGCAGCATCTGCTATATAGGGCCTTGTCTTCACTGAAGTCAACTATGCTTGGCTTTTTTGAAGCTAATGATCAAATAAGGTCTCAGAAACTATGCTCACACTCCAGAAGATGCTAGCTTCTCTAATTTTACAATAAATTACACATAAGGCATTCCATGCCACTGTGCTTCAGTAACTGATACATCAGATATTCTCACTGGAAACAGAAAGAGTCTGACTTCAGGTTGCTAAAAAAAAAAAAAGCCTAAAGCCTTGCTGGCAAACTGATCCATTGACTTGGCCTAACATCTGTTCCACTGAGGGATGGAGAACCTCCTGGGAGAGAAATCATTTCAAGAAAGGAGTACAAACAAATGCACATGGCCAAAGAGTCAGCAAAGGGACTGTCCTAAGACCATGAAGGTGCTTGTCACCAGACTGAAGTCCTGTGGATGTGGTAGAGGCAGAATTTAGAGTTTTCAGTTGCTAAATTTGGGGATACAATCTGCACTTCTTTAGTGAACTCTTATGTACTCACAAAAACATCATTACAGTTCCATCTCTGAGACATCAAGTGTCCAGCAACCATCCATCCACAGGAGAAGCCCACAGGGACTTAGAAGATTGCAGTAGTGCTGACCAAGGAATTAGAGTCTGTGAATGTAACTCGCTGGACCCCAGTGCCTGGCTGGAGGTGGGTGCTAGGAGCCTCAGTTGCTAAGCCAGCTGCTTAGGAGTGTTGGAACTCCTCAGGTCCATGGCTCGGGCCTGGGACCTTGCCTCTTCTCCATTCCCTCCCATTCTAAAGGCTATCTCTTTGTTAATCATGTCAATTTCTATCTCTCTCCAAAATCTACCTTCTATATTTCAGGCTGCTATATCTAACTGGTACTAGGTATTCCTATTTGGAAATCGAACCTTCAGACTTCCTATTCCAGAACATCCAGAACTTGCTGGTTTCTTTATATTCAACTGATGGGAACTTCATCCCTCCATCAATTGACCTAAAACTATGACCGCTACCATCTCCTTTCTTTTTTATGCATTGCACATTCAGTTCATCTGCAATTTGCAGAAGTTGGTAAGTTCCTTCTGTGTGCATAGCTATGATGGCAGTCTAAGAAGGCGTCATCTATGGCCTTGACAGCTACAGCACATGAAGCTATGTAACTGGAATACAAACTCGTCTCTTTCTAGTGCCCGATGACAGAAATAAAGTCAATAATCCAGTTTCTGTTGAAAGCAGAAAATCAGAAAAGTCATTCAATGAACTACCCAGGATGAATGTGTTCATTGTTTTACCAGAAGAACTAGTGTGTGGGGGATCCTTCTCATCAGCACTTTAGAGTCTGGCACACCTCTAATCTCCTAAGCTACCTTTCTTCAGAACACCGCCACATTCAGCTTTTTTCTAACCCTGAGTCCTGCTCTCACTTATGATGCAGGCAGCTCACCTGGCATCTCATTATAGTCTATTTTGTACTGTGTACTCACCTTTTCATTTGTGTTCATCTATTTGCTATGGCTCAATAATGAGGTAGACTATGCCAAGGACCACACATGGGATTCACACATGCCTGAATAGTCTGAGCTATGTGATGGCCAACAGGAAGAGGCATCATAATGTGTTTGTATGTTGTGGATTATTATTATTTTAGGGGTTAGCTTTGCCCCTTAAAATCCTCTTGTCTCTGAGTAAAAGACATGGAAACACTACATTTTATTAATGAGCTGTAAGCCTTAAGCTGGGCACATTCTGAGCTAATATTAATCCTACCATCCTTAAAACCCAGAAAAATGCCTGTCACTTGCCAATCTTGTGACTCCTGGGCTGTTTCTCTGTGTCAGTCTGTTCTGGAGGGGGGGGGGGTCACTAGGTCACATGTTTCTGGTCCACCACATCTAATGGAGACCTCCTCTTCTCGTGTCTCCCTCCTTTCTCCTTCCCAGAGTCCCTTTCTCCTACCAGGAAGTCCTATCTTCCTTTTCTCTCTGCCCAGCTACAGGCTGTTAGCAACTTTTATTAGCCAATCAGGGATCATTGGGAAACATATGTTACGTCACATGGATACAGGAGACAGTTCAACATTCATAACAATTCCCATGGCAGGGCAATAACCACATCACAGGGCACTGAAATCAGCATCTGAAAACACAGTGCACAAACCCTCCTCTAACATTTGTATATGAAGGTTATGCTTCTGTAACACCAAAGACTCCCCTAAAAAGATACTTTTCTAGGACTTCTGTTTCAAGAGAGACTGCTTCTACTAAGGTCACTGAAGGTTAATTCTCCTTCCATAAGGCTTTCTCCTGACTAAATCACTTTATTTGTATAAATAACAGTCTCAAAAGAAATAAAGGTTTGAAAAGTGTATTTCATCTTACATTAATTTTTAAACTCGTGTTTCTTTGTTCTTTTATGTATGTGAGTCTTCCTGTACATATCTGCATCACATAGGTGCAGTTCCTGCAGAAGTCAGAAAAGGACATCCAATTAACCTGCAACAAAATTACAGACAGTTTTGAGACACAATGTTGGTGCTGGGAATGGAACCCTAGGTCCTCTGCAAGAACAGCAAGGGTTTTAAACCTCTGATCCATCTCTCCAGCCCCTACATTTCTTTCCTTTTTGTTGACATGCAATTACACACATGAAAGGCAAAGTTCTTAAGAGAGCTCAGAGTTTTGTAAGCCAAATTAGCCAAAGAAGTAGCCAAAACAAGGCATTGCATCAACATTACAAGTGTGAGAAATGCCTGTCAGCAACAACAGTGATACAATGGTAGTTCTTTGTTCCCAGAATGCTTCTGCCTAAGCTAGACTGCAGGGTATAAATGACCATTTCCTAAATCCATAAGATTTCAGTAGATTTGGAGATAAAAAGATGGGTGATACCAATTCTTTCTGAGTCCAATAATAATTCAGGGGCTCATGTGTTTTATAGATATTTCTTACAACTCTAGAGAAATTCTGGTTATAAAGGTAGCTAGTCTCTATTAAAGAAGAAAAACAAATACATGAAAATAGATTATCCATAATCCTATCATCCCATCAAAATCAGTCAGCTTTGTGTCTTATATAATGTTTTTGGTATATGTTGATTGGTGTTAGAGAAATAAACAGAGAGATACATCACTAATGGATGATAGAAGATAGAAAAATGATGATAGACAAATAGATAGAAGGAAGATGATAGTTAGATAAAAGATAGGCAGATTGATAATAGAAAGAAAAATGATAGATAATAAATATACACAGATAAATGACATGATGATGACAGATGGTAGATAGATAAATAGATAAATGGCATATATATGTATAATATATATGGTGATACATAAAGGGATAGATAGATACATACATAGAGAGATACATGGATACATAGATACATGGATACATAGATAGATACATAGATACATAGATAGATAGACATACAGACAAATAGATATAGATGATAGATCGTCCTTGTGCACACATGTTTTAAACAGGATCTTTCTGAACCGACTCTTCTACATGGTTGTGTAAAGAAGCCATTTCTGATTTGAAAACCAGTACTCTATCCAGACTTGGCAAGTTTCTTCACACAAACTGGAACCTACTGAAGATAGGCTGATCACCTCTAACCTCCAGGAAGTTCTGCTTCTCAAGATCTCCAACAGGCCTCCCTGAATAGCATTCTCTAAGCTGGGTAAGTGGCAAGACCCTTCTAAATGTCAAGTTCAAGGCATGCAGAGGAAGTGCAGACGAAAGTATGCACAAGACTTTCTCTGCCCAGTTCTTGGACTCCCTGTGTGAACAAATGCCTCTCAGCAGCTCCTGGCATCAAATGGTGTCTGATAATGCTGTGAACTATGAAAACAAGCATGTAGCTTGGGGGGTAGAATTCCCACTTCTACCATGGAAACTCTGTGTGGTGCTGAAGCTGTGCTCTGAGAAACTGAATTTATAAGGCCATAAATTAGCAAGATGATCTATACAGTCAAGGTCACCCAAGGTCATTGTTTTTTCTACTTTTTTGCTTATTATTTTCACAAACCCTTAAGCTCCATCTTGTCAATGTTCTGCACCTTCAATATGAAGTCCTTTGTCATTATTTCAGGTAAAGGTATTGTAAGCTTCTAGTCACACCCTCCCATAAAAACTGTATCACACTTCTTGGAAAAAGTGCAGGTCCCAGGAAGGATGACATAACTAGGTCCTCCTTAAAAGATATGATAGATAGGGGCTGTGTTCACAAGGCAGGGAAAGGTAAATAGAAAAAAGAAGAAGAGATTAGTTTCAAGTGAATCCTGCAAGAGCAAGCCTATGATTCAGCACAAGCCAGCCATGGGCCATTCTGCTCAGCTTACAGACATGCATCTAACTGCAGCTGGGGTGAGGCTGCATTCTAATCATAGTCTTCTCAGCCTGCCACAACCAGAAACATTACTCACAGCTCTTCTTTCTTTCTTTTTAGGAAAACCAGCTCAGAAGGACGATCCCATGCTGTCTAAAGGAAGCTACCCAGGAAGAAAAATTAGAATAATTAAAGCCCTAAATCTGTACAAGAAACATTCACAGTTGAGACTCTCAGCCAAGAACGGAGATAATGCTAATGATTTTGTTTTATAGCCTCAACATGCCTCACATCTGGAGATGATCCAAAGCCCTCAGCAGGTTGTCACGTTGATGGAAGGCCCCCTGCTGAGATGCAGCTGCTTTTGGGGAGAGCAGCATCTGGAGAGCAGCTGCCTATCAATCCCTGCACCAGGAGGGCAGCGAGGAGGCAGACTCTGCAAGGGCACCCTATCCACCTGGAGCCTCCCCCAACCCCCACCTCCAGAGACTCCAAAAAGCAAGGGCTGGCAGTCCCCATTTGCTAACTAATTGAAATGCAATAAAAGCTTCACTCTCCGTAAACTTTGGGGGAGGAGATGATCCCTACAGTCCAGTTTCCTAGCTCACAGAGTGGCTTCTGACAGGTAAGCACCAGCTTTTGTTTAACTCTCACCGAGGACAAGATTTCTAACTGTATCCATATTGCCAATCTCTCTTCTCCAGTTAACCGTATGCTCACCAGTTTTATACCCTGTGTCCATCAACATGGGAACCAGAAGTGTGTGTCTAAGGGCTTTCCTTACAGAGAGACTTCCATCCTATGTACAGATGTGTATGAGTACCTGTATACATGCAGAGAGACAGACACACCACACACACACACACACACACACACACACACACAGAGCATGCACATGTAAGTTCATACACACATGTGTGCATGTGCATCAAGAGGAAAGAGGGGAGAAAGAAAGCTAGCTGACACCATTATGGAAGTTAATAGACCATCCGGTTAGCTATACCCTTCCATTAATGAGCAGCATGACTTTAAATTAGTCACCCCAACTCTCTGTCTCCATATCTCTGTGGCCTTATAAAATGATGAAGGTCAATAAATGTCCATTAAGATCTGATCCAATGATAATCTTCATGATTATTTTATTAGTGCAAATTCTTTCCTGCTCCCTCCCTTCCTCATTCACTACTTCCATCTTCCTCCTTCCTTTATCTTTGTTTTTGCTTCCTTCTTCCTTCTGCTGTCTACTTACCCATTATTTGGAGTCTCAAGACCAAGTAGCCCTCAAGTGTTCTACAGTCAGAGATCCAAGATGTAAGTCATGCCAAGCAATGAGTTGCACACTTTTGGGCAGATGACATGGTACCTGCTCTCACAGACTTTAAATATTGTTAGGACACCTTCTTTCCTTTTCCCTTCTCTTCTTTTCTTCCTCTCATAGAATACATGCCAAGTGCAGCTTCCCCTCCCTCCACTTTTCCCAGTTCCCCACCACCACTTCCCATTTCCCCCAGATCTACCCTTTTCCATTTTCCTTAAAAAAAAAAAAAAAAAAAAAAAAGTCAGGAAAGAAAGAAAGAGAGACAAAAAGAGCAGGCCTCCCAAGGTTATCAACCGAAAGTGGCTTAACAAGTTGCAATAAGATTAGGCACAAGCCCTCTTATCAAGTCTGGTCAAGGCAACCCAGTAGAAGGAAAAGGGTACCAAAGCAGGCAAAAGAATCAAAGATATACCCACTCCCATTGGTAGGAGTCCTACAAAAACACTAAGCTAAAAACCACAACATATTTGCAGGGGACCTAACACAGGTCCATGCAGGCTCCGTGATTGCTGCTTCAGTCTCTGTGAGCCCCTATGAATCCTGTTTAGCTGATTCTGTGGGCTGTGTTCTCCTGAAAATATTATTATGACATTCATTACGTAGTACAGATTGGCCTGTAACTCCCTATGTAACTTAGGTTGGCCTCAAACTTACCATCCTCCTGTCTCAGCCTTCAGAGTATTGATATTACAGGTTCATGCCACCAGCCTGGCACCTAACACTTTTCTGGACTCACATTTTCCTTGCCAAATTTGTCTCAAACTTAAGAATTATAGGTGTGGAGTAGGAAGGAAGGAGAGAGGTCACTATGGGCTCAAATAACCTGAGATGTATTTGAACCAGTACATGAGATGTACATTTTGGGATGTTCATTCAAATAAAGACTTAAGAAAAATAAATTAGTGGTAGTCCAGTGGCACAAAGGCAATGGCATAGGAGAGCAGTTATTGCCACAGGCAAAGAAGGCAACCATGGGCACCACGGACTGTATTGTCCATGGGAGAGATGAAGCCATGTCTGAGCTTACTTACATGAAGACTGACACAGTCTATAGAAACTGTAGAATATATGACCAAACTGGAGAAACTTCAATTAAGATTTTATAAGACATTCTTTTTTTTTCCTTTATTTTTTTATTTCTTCAAGTTACATCTCAATTGCAGTCCCCTCCCTATTCCCCCTCCAGTCCCACCCTCCCACCCTCAATCCCCCATCCTCTTCCCTTTTTTTTTTCTTTTAAGTTTAAGGTATATCTTATTTCCCCCTACAGTTTCCCCTTTCAGTCCAACAAATGGCTCTTTCTCTTATAATAACAAATACAATACAGTACAACAGAGGTAATTAGGCCACAGTTATGAGGGTTATATGGCTTAACATACATTCCCAATGACCAGTCCATATGTATTTGGTACTTGACTTTAACATCCTACTATCTAAACATCTCCATGAGTTTAAAGGTCTATATCTGATTCAACATTCATACTAACTTGCAACACAATTTTAAAAGACATTCTTGAGCAAAACTGACAGGTTTTCAAGCAAGAAGGATCAGTAGGACACTGTGTGGCCCTTGGTTGTAATTGAAATTCTGTTTTCATTTTTAAAAAAGAGAAGAAGGAATCAAATTATATGGCCTTCATTTCAAAGAGCCTACTTAAGATCTTGATGCATAAAATATGACAAAGTTAATTTTAAAATCCTTTTTTGTTATCTTCCTTCTGAAGAATATTCCATTGTCCTTGTACAATAATGTAAGTTATCACATTGGGGATTTTTTGCTTATCTATAAATAGCTTCTTCACCCATAAACCAGGGATGATAGCCTATTTTTATTAGTTAAACATGTCTCCAAATATGAAAGGGCTATTTCCAGGAAATCCAAGTTGCCACAGTCACTCTGCTGTCAGTCAATTAGCCTGCGTATGTCAGGCAAGTGTTACAAGAGAAGAACTTTCTTCTAATCACTCTAAGGAAAAGAAGTCAGGCACCATGCTGCCAGGAAGAAATCTTGGCAGCTGGCAGCAGGAAATCACCAAAAAAAGGAGCTAGGGGCTCATGTATAGTCTTCAGAGGTTCTCTAGGCTCAAAGCAAAAAAATCATAAATCAAATCACAGCAATTCTCACTGATAAACTCTTTACTGATCAACTGCTTTTGTGAAGTCAGTGTTCTCAGACAAGCCTGATCCAGCCCCCAAAATGGGGTGGGAAACCCCCAAAATTCAGAATTTCCACTCTAAGGGTAAGCTGTCACTAATGTGGTGTTGGAAGTTGAATCCAGTTTCCCCATAGACCAAAAGTCTTGAAGTACCTCACAGAGCAGCAGTACCAATACCTCCCTATAAAACTACTGTGGTAGTAAACTTAAGTCATAAATGCAAATTGTTTTGAACACAGTGCTCAAAGATGAGACTACTCTTAATAAATAACCCTTTGGGGCACTGCTGCTGCTCAGTCTTTAAGGGAATAAGGCTGGCTACCCACAGAGCATCCCACATCCCTACTCTCCATCATCTTCTATTGCAATGCCCAGCCACTGCCCTCTGCAGCACTCTATTCTTGTATATCCAATTGCCTCCTCCTCTCTGACCTCTGCCAAGCCTCCATCTCTTTCCAGACCTCTCTTCTCTGCCCTGTTGAATTTCTCTTCTGTAGGATAATTTATCTGTCGGTACAGCATCTGCCACCATCTTGGATGACTTAAACACCTGTGTGAACACTAGTATACTGGAATATGGAGTAGAAGATTATGAGCCTAATAGAGCAGAGACAGGGAATGAACCACACTTGCCTAACTAACAGTGCTGATGAGAGGTCACTCACTAGTCACAGTCCTGGCATTTACCAATGTTGAGAGAGCAATCTCAATGGCCCTCGAATTAACTGAAGGTTTTTAGTAGATAGAAGCATCCTCATCTCTAGACTAGCAGGATGAACATCAAGAGAATGGAAAAATTCAGGACTTTAATAATTTAGTAAGCAGAATGACGACTAAACCTTCTCTGTCCTCAAATCATAACTTGATCTGCCTCTGATGTCTCTATTGCAGTGAATGGTTCTCAAACCACCTAGTCTCACAAACTCATGATCCTCATTGGCTCTCATTTCTGTTTTCTTATGACTCTTATCCAGCGTTGTTAAGTCCTGCATCTGTTCACCCCGTCAGATGTTCTTTCCACTCCTCTTTCCCAAGTGCTAAAAACATCTCCTGTTTTACACCCTCTTTGCTCTCTTTCTGGAGCTCCTAACACAGTTCCTAACTCTGGTTTGGTTTGGGGTTTTTTTTTTGTTTGTTTGTTTGTTTGGTTGGTTGGTTGGTTGGTTGGTTAGTTGGTTGGTTGATTGGTTGATTGGTTAGTTTTGTCTTATTTTGTTTTAGCTTGAGTTATCAGATAGGCTTTCAGTTCAGTTTTTCTCCAAATAGATTATTTTCCTAATTGAAAATTTTCAATGAATTTCTATCACTAATGTAATGAAATCTCGATGTCTTAGACTGATAAATATACTTTTTAAAAAGGACCTAACTCTCTTTCCAACCTTTGTCCCCACTTCTATTTTTTAATGTATCCTATATTCCATGAGGATGTCATATCTGTAAACTAGCATCCCCTGTACTCATTATATCTAAGAAAACCTTTGGATAATTTAAGGGTATTGGGAGGAAATTCCCAAAGGAAGGTAATGAGTAGTTATTAACAAAGACATAAACTTTTTTTTCATTAGAACTTAAGAATAAGTATATATATATATATATATATATATATATATGCACACACACATACTACACATACATGCATACATATGCACACACACACATGCATACAAACATACACATAAAATAAACCACCATTTTTTGTTTTCATTTTAGAGGACCATAAAGAAGCTTAAGAAATGGATGTTAAGAAAACAAATTGGGAAGAGAAATACAGTAAATTTTTCTATTTTATTTTCTATTTTCTATTCTACACACCTATCCACCTATCCTCCCCATATCACCTAAACTAAAATTGTACTTTTAGATATTAACTCTACAACTGTATCATTCTAAGACATCTAGATTTGATTCTATCTGGAATGAAACCACTAAATACATTCTATCTCTGCTGCAGATAGAAATGGACTAGGTTCCCATTCTCTACTGTGAATTTGAACCTAATTACTCGTTAACATTCAAGTGGGCCCCTTTCTAATCCCTTTCATGGAAACCCCCAGGTCACTACCATCCTTCTCTTTATAAAATATGCGATTGATGTCTGACTCTCTAGTAGATTCTCCCTTGCTTGGCACTGTTCTCTATCTTTTAATAAAATCAGTAAAAAGGAATGTCAGGAAGATGCTATCTAGAAAAACTCCATTCTGTTCACACAAGCTCATGAAGGTTTAACCCCAGGCTGGGTGACTTGAACAAGACTGTATAACTACAAGGCAGATCTCATCTTTCTCTTCCTTCCATAATGTACTGTCTTCCTTACCTTTGTCAATCTTGACTCTCTCAGTTGAGATAGTGGGACTTAAGGTTTCTCTGGTCACTCGCTCTGATTGTTCAGTTGTCTGTTTATAACAATGGCTGAATATGACCCCTTCTATCAGACATTTACCCTGTTAGGGTTTATGCTATTAGCTATCAGTGTTCACTATTATTCCCATAAGGTGAAACTTATAAAAATAGAAGTATTGAGGGCTGGGAGAAAGACACCATAGCACTTCCAATAGTGCCTCATGGACTGAGGAGTCCTTAGCAAATCTCTGCTCAGTTCGAGCTAAAAAGGCATGTGTACGCACGGATTTGCATTCAAATCCTGGCTCTGACATCTGTAGTATATGTTCTCTAGCTTTTTAATTTTTTATAAAATTTTAGTCAATTCTAGTTTTTTTTCCTCTGAAAACCAGAGTAGTAATACCTCTTTCATAGGATTGCTCTAATGATTATATGGGGAAAAAACCTTATGCATGGAGAATGCATGAATAAAACATAGAACTTGGTAAACAAATGAAATAACTATTGTGTTGCAACTGTTGTGGGTTTATTCCCAGTCCTAGTCCTTAAGGAACTAAGAATACTTACAGTTCCTAAATACATGGCCCTGCAATGGAAATGAGTATAAAACTTTCTTAAAAGTCGTATCAAAATTCCATGCACTGGGCACACTATGAAAGGCATCCTCATTATCCGATCACAAACCCACCATTATCACATAATAAAAGAAAGCCTCTCAATGTGTGTTTCCTACAAGAGCCCACATACTGTCTGAAATATTTCAGGACTCTATTAGCAAGACAAATTCCACACTTCCTGCCAAGCGGATCAAGGAACTGAGTGTAGGGAGAGACACGCTGTTTCCCCTGACCTGTACAACTCCTTCTCACTCCCCAGCACACAGAGATTTAGAGACACACAAAGATGCAGAAGATTTTCTATATCCTCTTGTTAATAGTTTTTTCTTTACCCTCTGTGCACCAGAAAGTCTCAGGGCAAGCTTGAACAAATTAACTTCCTCCTCAAGCATTTGGGGATTGAACACAGAAATGTTCTTCCAGTTGACACCCCCCCCCCCAACTCAGTGGGACTGGCCAGCCAAAGGCTCTCCAGCAATACCTTCCTCAGTGGCTTTGCATTCCCAGCAGCTTCAACCCTGTAATTTTCCAGATGACTTAAGGTTTTGAAAACAAATGAAGCAATGAAACTGCTTCAGCTGCTAAATTCTTCCCAGATCCATTTAGAAATGACAAAAGGCTCCCCTAGATGTTAATTCCAGCTTTGTGGACTCTCTCCTATGTGTAGACATTTGCTGATCCTAAGTTCCTTGGAGACTAATATCAGATAGACACTGAGGAGAAACCAACAGACAGAAAGCCCCATTTTATTGGGTTATAATTGGGTTATAATGTGATAATGATATTTATTTGACACTGTGATTTACAGGGCACTTGCACAGTCATTAAACTCATTTGATCATCATAACCAGTCTGTCCAGTAGGGTAGGCCTTGTCATCCCTGTTTATACAGATGAGGACAATGAGAGACAGGTACTGGCCAACATAATTACATGAGTATAAAACTGAACAGAAGCATAGCTCAAATTTTCTGATTTCAGACACTGAATTCTTCCTATGCAGCACAACCGCCAACAGTCCCAACAGACTGGGACCATCATTCCCAGCACAAGTCAGTCCCAACATGTGTCTGAAGATGGACTCATTTCTAAGTCTTCCTGTGTTCCTTCATAATGTAAACCCTTCCAACTTTTCACTGACCAAGTTTTTATAATTAAAGATCATATGATTTATATAAATGTGTTCATTTGAATGATACTGAGATATAAGAAAAGGATTCTAGAGAGATGCTTCAATGGTTAAGCCCACCTGCTGCTCTTACAAAGGATGAGACTGCAGTTCTGTTCCCAGCACCCATGTCAGACAGCTCACAACAGCCTGTTAACTGCATCTCCAGGGAGTCCGATGCCCTCTTCTGGATCCTGTGAGCATATACATGTGCATACACACAGAGACATGCACACACAAATGCACGTAATTAGAAAATAAAATAAATCCTAACGAAAAGAGAGATAAGGAAGCACAGACACAGACCATAGAGCTATAGTCTTCCTTCCCACCAGAGAAGCATAAAGCACAGTTGTTGTTGAAGAGAAACAGGAAACAGGACCTTGTCCTGTCAAAACCCAATGTAATTTAATTAATATTTTTTTTTTCAGGAGGCAGAAGGAAGGAAGCTGAGAGGCCTCTGAAACAGCTACAGAAGACAAGCTGAGATGACCACAAAGCAAAGACTGTACCTCACCTTTCTGGGTGAGACAGTGCCACCATGAAATGCCACTATTTGTTTAATGTAAACCATTCCCCTCTGGCTTTAAAAGTCTCCTTTGAGCTCTTCCAAACAGGAGCTCTGTGGAGGTTAAGAAACTGGGTTCAGGATGTGACAACCTTAGCCTAGGTGGGTACCCCTGCTTGCCTCATCATTCTTCCTGTTCCTAGTCCTACACAGTTCTGCCTGAGGCTGTGTAGAGACCAGAAGACCTTAATCCGGTTGGGTTCCAAGAGATTGCAGAAAGTCCACTCACCTGACTTAGCAAAAGAGCCACCACTCAACATGACTGGAGGTCATTCAAAGCATCTTACCCCTTCCATAAATTGCTAAGTTTGAGCCTAAAGGAAATTCCCCACTTAGAATTTCATTTGTCCCTGACTACACAGAAACACACTCAAAAGGCCAAAACCACCTTAAACCACAAAGTACATGGTTGTCAACTATGAGATACTAGGTGCTGAGCCCTGCCTCATGAGCATTCAGTAGTAACAGTCCTGAGACGTGAGCAGAGGCCACTATGTTACACATGGGCAACGGAGATCACAGAGATGAAGAAGTAACTTGTCCTTGGTGGTAAAGCCACTCGGCAGAGTGTTCTTTCCCACAGACATGTTATTGGGGGTAGAAGTGGGGACTTCAGGATGCTGAGGTGGCTCAGGGTGTAGCTGGCCTCTTCTTCAGCATGTGAGGTGATGCTATCACAGAATAGTGACAGGCAGTTGGCACACAATTGACCCTGGGTTCTCTTTCTAGCAAAAATGGCACAGCCCATCATGTTTGGAAATGGTGAAGAAAAAGAGTAAGGATCAGTCAAGCCATTTAATCCAATTATTTATTTTGCTAAATTAACTTACCATGATATATTAATGGTATAATGATATATATAATGATATATTCATTAGCTCCCATAGACCTAGCAAAATGAATAGATTAAATAGACACGTTTAGTCCTGAATGTATTCCAGAGGGCTATTCAATCCCTAGATAATTTTTCAAGCTTCTTTTGAAACACTTTCTTCCCCGTGGGTCTGAAACCGAGGTCATAAAATTTCTGAGTAAAGAGAGAAATTGAAACACAATGTACAAGTCACCATCTGGAGTCCGCTTCATATGAGGCTGGGGGAAGGGCAGAGATGCAGGAGACCTTTCTTAAATGTTCCCAGATAAACAACCCTGAGACAGAACCCCTGAACCTCTGAACCCCACAACACTGACATCAGTGCACAGTGGCCACTGCCTCTCTGCCTCAGGCAGTGAGAAGTGGACAGCAGGACAGCAGAGAAGTCTCCAGCACTGACCAGCAATTTCATTGTGTTGAACAAGCTCCAAACACTTACTTACTTCAGCTTGTCTGTCAATACAACAAAAGATTTCACCAGGCTTGTAAGTCCAACTGGAAGTTTATGGAGCTAAAAGGCTTCTATATGCACACCTGTGTCACAGAGGTGGGACCGCAGAATGGTAATTGGAAAACTGAGTCAGCAAACACTTGTAGTTAGTTATCCACTACAAAGTATCTGAAGGAAAAAAAAAAAAACTTGTTTTTCAAGAAAGAATAGTAGGGTAACTGATTAGTTAATAGTGGAGGCAGATAGCATTGAATGACGGTGATGAGGACAACCAGGGCCAAGAAAACTCCAGTGATGATGTGCTAAGGACCAGCCAGATTAGCCTGATCAGAAACTACCACAGTGTAAGGTAGAGAGAACAGAAAGGGACCAAAGCAGTGTTTGCAATCATTTCTAACCATACCTCAGGTGGCTTGAATGAGAAATGTTCCCCATAGGCTCCTGTATATGAACTATTGTTTCCCCATTGTTAGGGGAGGTTATAGAACCATTAGGAAATAGAGTCTTGATGGAGGAAGTATGTCACCAGGGACAGGCAACAGGCTTTGAGGGTTTATAGCCTTGATTCTGTTTTGTTTTGTTTTTTTTTCTCTAGTTTTCTTGTGTGGATAAAAATCTGATTGGCCAGATTGTTGCTCCACCCCCTCCCCCATATCATGCCTACCCCAGCACAATGGACTTTGTCTCTCTGGAACCACAAGCCAAAATAAGCCCTTTCTTCGTTAAATTGCTTAGGTCTCAGCATTTTATTACAGAAGAAAAAAATGCATTCAGGATAGTCTCTTGCTGAGTTATCAGTTTTATCTGTAATTAGTAGTTTTCAAGTACAAAGAGCTTCTGTGTGAGTTCAGACACTATAAGGAAATGGACAACAGCCCAAAGTTTCCAAAAAACTATCTACATTTCCTATACTTCCAGCCAAACTTCCACCACTTGAGTGGCTTATAGAGACAGAAATGTGTTCCCTCACTTCCAAAAACCATGAGTCTAAGATTTCAACAAGGATGAGCCCTTCTGGGTACACAAAGAGAAAATCTATACCATGTCTCCCTTAGATTCTGGTGGCTTCTGGAAATTCAAGGGCTACCTTGGTTTGTGGCAGCCTCACTTCAATTTCTGGTGGGCACCCTGTCCATGTATTAGGGACACAAATGATCTGACCCTGACATGAAATAATCTCACCTAGATCAGATCTTCACACATGTTATTTTAAAATAAAGTCACACTGTGAGGCTCTCAACAGATATGAATTTCAGAAGGATATCACATAATCTATTGGAACACATGAATTTTGACACTGTCAGATTTTCTGCTCAGTAGCCATGTAAAGGGTCAGAAAGAAAATTGGACTGTCCACTGGGTTGGTATCACATTCTGTTCACATGTTCTCAGCAATCTTGTTCATTGGTGTTTCTTTCAGGGACAGGAAGCTCCTTTACAGCAGGAACAATTTATTACTACTTTCTGTGTCTCATTGTTTACCAAAGCCCTTGGCATACAGTAAGCACTCAATAAACATCTGCTAAAGAAATGAATTTTCCCTGTCCCTAGAGGCATTACAGATGAGACCATGTCACACGTGCATCAGTAGGTGGCAGAGAAGAAAGAGGCAATATCTACATTCAGTGTTCTGACCTATGAACATCTGAATGAATAGTAGCCTAACATTCCTGGAGGGGGAAAGTAAGCTGGATACCAACACCACTTTGGCACCATTGGGTAGCCTGTGATAACTACCAGACCAATGCCAGGAAAGCACCAGCTGGACTCCCAGGACAGGAAACAAACCAGAAACTAGAACTCTGCCTGGCCCTGGATGTGGGGGTTGTGGGTGAGCCAGCCCTGAGGGAGTGAGTGTGGGAGAGTCAGCCCTGCCTTCTGTCTGCTATGTGATGGTGTGGCTAGGGAGAGATTCCCTTCCCCTCTTTTTTTCCCTCACCACCATTGGACGACAGGTGATCTGGCCCAGATGGGGTCACAAGAGCAGGAGAGCTGTCCTAGTCCCTCACATGCTGCAGCACTTGGGAGAGCAAGCCCTACACCTTTCCATAGTATAACTGGCCAGGCAAGTGGGGGTTGCAGGTCCAGAATCAAGGCTTTGAGTTGTCCCATCCCAACATCTACCCCATGAAGGAACTGCTGGAATGCAAGAAAAGGCCAGTTCCACAACCCAAAACTACAGGATCTTCATGGCACAGGACAGTTACAGCATATCTAAGAGGAGTTCCAGTGAAGTTCCAGTATCGACAAAGTAGCAGAAACCAGAGGCCATGAACCAGACTGAGGAGTCATTTTAATGAACATGTGCAAGCAAAATGTGCGACCAAAAGGGAATATTGTGGGACACACTGAAACACTGCAGCTTCCACAATGAGATTTAATTTTTTATGCTGAGACAGATTGCAAGGGTGGAGGGTAGGTCTGAGGAGAGGTGGGAGATGAGAGGGAACAGGGTGCATGATGTGAAATTCACATAATAAAAATTTTTAATAATAAAAAGAAAAGAAATAAAATCAACTTTCATAAAATGGAGTGCCCAAACTCTATAGCAATCTACTCTCCCAGTCCTGTGACAAGGTCGAAGAATATCACAATAGAAGAGGTAAAAAGAATGTAAGGTGGATAAAAAGAAGTCTGAGATTATACAAGCATTGCATTTGTGAACTCAGAGCAGCTGTGGTCACCTGCACAGGATCAAGTAAGTCAAAATTCTAGTATGGATAAAGGTGAGACTCATGAGGTCCCCAACTCCCCTATCTGAGGAGCTATTAGAAAGTGATAGATGCTGAGGGAGGGAGATTCAATTTTCTTATATTTTTGGTTGTTAGCCTAGCCTTTAATGGCTGAGCCATCTCTCCAGCCTGAGATTCAATTTTCTTTAAGGATGTGGGAGCTGATAGGTTGCCCACACTCCAGTAGATGGACCATTATACATGTGCATGTGGGTGGAACTAATTGGATTCAAGAGAGAGAAAGAGAGAGAGAGAAAAAAGGAAGGAAGGGAAGGAAGGAAAGAAAGAAGGAAGGAAGGGAAGGAAGGAAAGAGAGAGGAGGAAGGAAGGAAGGAAGGAAGGAAGGAAGGAAGGAAGGAAAGAAAGAAAGAAAGAAAGAAAGAAAGAAAGAAAGAAAGAAAGAAAGAAAGAAGGAAAAGAAAACAGGAAAGCAGGCAGGCATGGAGCTGGTAGTAGGGATGAGGGAGTACTGTGGGGAGAGGTAGAGAGAAAATGGAGAATGAATATGATCGAAATATATTATTTATACATGTATGGAATTCTCAAAGAATACATTTTAAAATATTATTAAAAATAAAGAAATAGGGGATCTAAGATGGCGGCGGCCCGTACGGACACATTTTAATCTTGGGGAAAACCACGAATGTTATAGGAAGCAGTGCAGAAATATCTAGCGGACCCGACCCCCCTCCCCCCCCCCCCCCCCCCGTCTCACCCAACTACCCGGGGACCACTAAAAGTCCCTGGGCAGGATGCGCCCTTGCACTCTCAGACATGCACTGAGGCAGTGGAATCCGGGAATCGGGATTCCCCCCTCTCCACCAGGAGAGACAGGCCCGGTAAGTTCCAATCTAGTACCCAGCAGGGAGATTCAAACCCCACACAGAGATACTCTCCATCCTGCTGCCCCTCCCCCAGGTCTCACACAGATGGTCTGGCTATCTGGCAAAGGCTTGCAGACCCACAGGAGCGCGCGTGGCTCAGAGGCAGAATTCCCATCAGGCTGTAGATTGCGACCCACTGCGCTTTACCCCACTGCAGTTTACAGGAACTTGGTAGACAGACAGAAAGAAAGAAAGAAAGAAAGAAAGAAAGAAAGAAAGAAAGAAAGAAAGAAAGAAAGAAAGAAAGGAAGGAAGGAAGGAAGGAAGGAAGGAAGGAAGGAAGGAAGGAAGGAAGAAAGAAAGAAAGAAAGAAAGAAAGAAAGAAAGAAAGAAAGAAGGAAAAGAAAACAGGAAAGCAGGCAGGCATGGAGCTGGTAGTAGGGATGAGGGAGTACTGTGGGGAGAGGTAGAGAGAAAATGGAGAATGAATATGATTGAAATATATTATTTATACATGTATGGAATTCTCAAAGAATACATTTTAAAATATTATTAAAAATAAAGAAATAGGGGATCCAAGATGGCGGCGGCCCGTACGGACACATTTTAATCTTGGGGAAAACCACGAATGTTATAGGAAGCAGTGCAGAAATATCTAGCGGAAATTTCTAGCAGAAATATCCATGACACCACCTGCCAGGTTCCAGGGCCAGCTCCAGGGGGGAAAGGCGGATTTTACCCACCATAGGATTCAATCCTGGGCAAACCGTGAAGTTATTGGTCTTTTTTTTTTTTTGCTACTACGGACACTTCTGGTGGGGAGCCAGAGCTAAGTGTATACAGCTCCACCCCTTGATAAGTGAAGTCTCCACCCGCAGGGCGGAAAAACAAACCTTACAGGAGTGGAGTCAGACAAGTTGACCACTACACTAAAGCGCCCCCTTTCGATCTAAGAATAGAAGACAACAGGAACTGCTGGCTAAGACTTCCACATGGCCAAGAGCCCCAGAAAAAGCAAGATTCAAGGCAGAATGACTCCAACAAAAGAAAGCGATGCCATTTCAGCCAACCCAGATCACATCAACACAACTGAAACACATGAAAATGATAATAATTCTACATTATGTAAAGTTATAGAGTCCCTTCAAGAAGAACTTAAATTTATGAAGGAATTCAAAGAGGCCACGATTTCACAGATGAAAACTATGGATAATACCATCAGAGAACTTCAAAACAAGGTGGCTCAGCTTGAACATGAAAAGGACAGGGCAATAGAAGACTTCTAGGCAAAGACAAGCAAACTGGAGCAGGAAATGAACAAAATGAATAAAAACATTCCAGACATGAAAATGGAAATGGAAACAATAAATAAAACCCAGTCAGAATTAAAAATGGAAATGGAGAGCCAAGGGAAGAGAACAGGAACTATGGATATCAGTACCAAAAATAGGATTCAAGAGATGGAAGACAGGATCTCAGGCATGAAAGATTCAATGGAAGAAATGAGTACAACATCCAAAGAAAATGAGAAAGCTAAAAAAAATCTGTCACCCACAACATCCAAGAAATCAAGGACTCAATGAAAAGAAGGAACCTAAAAATTATAGGCATAGAGGAAAAAGAAGATTCCCGACTCCAGGGTCCAGGAAATATCTTCAACAAAATCATAGAAGAAATTTCCCAAACCTAAAGAAAGAGATGTCAATAAAATTCCAAGAGGCTTACAGAACACCAAACAGATTAGATCAGAAAAGAAACTCCTCTCGCCACATAAAAATTGAAACTCCAAATATAGAGAACAAAGAAAGAATATTAAAAGCTGTAAGAGAAAAAGGCCAAGACACATACAATGGCAGACCCATCAGAATTACACCAGACTTCTCTTCAGAAACTTTAAAAGCTAGAAGGGCCTGGGAAGATGTCCTACAAGCACTGAGAAAACATAGGTGCCCAGCCAGACTACTATACCCAGCAAAACTCTCTATCAACATAGATGGAGAAAACAAGATATTCCATGACAAAATCACATTTAAACAATATCTACCCACAAACCCAGCCCTACAGAAGATCCTAGAAAGAAAATTCCAACCCAGAGAAGATAACTACACCCAAGAAAACAGAGGAAATAGAAATCACCACAGCAACTAAACTAAAAGAAGCACAAGACGACCACCTATACCAAAATAATGGCAAATAACAACCCCTGGTCACTAATATCAATCAACATCAATGGACTCAACTCTCCAATAAAAAGACAGACTAAAGACTGGTTCCGTAAACAAGATGCACCTGAAACCGTACTTTTTAATTATTAACCACTTCTTTATTAATAACTATATTCACTTCTAACAAATACACTTAATTACTATTCCTATAAATTCCTACAACCCCTATGAATTCCTACAACCCCTATAAATGCCTACGACCCCTAAGACCTAACCACTAAACCTATTGATAACTATTAACCTTTCAGAAGGATACAGACTCTGGGGCAGGTCCTCAGTGGCCAGGAAACCAGTCTCGGGGATAGTCCCTTTAATGCACTTAGCAGTCTTTATTCTGGAATATCTCAGACGTAGGTTCGTCAGGGTAAATTGGCTATTGAAGTCTCACCTTAAATAAGGCTTGAGGCTTTCTTCTCTCTGGGAGACCTCAGTGTCTGTAGGCCAACTTACTTCCTTCGTATCAGCAACTCTGCCGTTCTGCCTCAGTCTTTAAAGCTGGCCACAGTTCCGTTCAGGCCACTGTTCGGACAGGTCAAACCCCTCTAGGCAAAAGCTGAGCCACAGGGTTTAGTCCTTGGCCTTTTGCTGTCTTGCCGAGGCTTTCTCTGCTCACCAGCTTCCTTCTGCCTCAGGGAGATCTGGCCATTGGTCTACCAGAACTTTCTCCAGCAGGACTCTCGGAGCTCTCTCATATCGGGGGCCCTTAGCACGCAGCTCCCTGGCGTCATCCACTTGTCCTTAAATAGGATCACTCCTTGTTCCACCTGCTTCAGCTTAATTTGGGCTCTGCCCACTTAGCAGTTGAAAGCAATGCCAGGTCATAAAGTCTTTGCTTGTTTCACCTGGCTTCAACCTTGTTTTTCAGTCCAAAGAGACTCCCCTCATTTCACCTGACTTCTTCCATAAGCTGATAAGCTAATTGCTCACAGCAGTTGATCTTCATGCCCCGAATTAAGAGACTGTATCAGAAACTTAGGTATTCACTAAATCTAACTTATATTAACCTATCAGCCCCAAATGCACCTTTTGTAAAAGAAACGCTTCTAAAACTTAAATCACACATCGATCCCAACACTTCAGTAGTGGGAGACTTCAACACCCCACTCACAAAAATGGACAGATCATCAAGACACAAGCCAAACAGAGAAATAATGAGTCTAGCAGAAATCATGAACCAAATGGACCTAACAG
This sequence comes from Lophiomys imhausi, assembly GCA_907164525.1. Lineage (NCBI taxonomy): Eukaryota > Metazoa > Chordata > Mammalia > Rodentia > Muridae > Lophiomys > Lophiomys imhausi. Next base: position 1,293,342 of record CAJQZJ010032201.1, on the reverse strand, counting down.
ATATCTACAGAACGTTTCACCCAAACACAAAAGAATACACCTTCTTCTCAGCACCGCACGGAACCTTCTCCAAAATTGACCATATAGTTGGACACAAAGATAGCCTCAACAGATACAAGAAAATTGAAATAACCCATTGTATCTTATCAGACCACCATGGAATAAAGCTGGACTTCAATAGCAAAAGAATGAACAGAAAGGCTACACACACATGGAAATTGAACAACTCTTTACTAGATGACAATTGGGTCAAGGAAGAAATAAAGAAGGAAATCAAAGACTTCTTAAAATCCAATGAAAATGAAGACACAACATACGCAAACCTATGGGACACAATGAAAGCGGTGCTACGAGGAAAATTCATAGCACTAAGTGCCTTCAAAAAGAAAATTGTGACAGCCCATATTAACGAATTAACAGCCAAACTGGGTGAATTGGAAAAGAAAGAAGCAAATACCCCCAAAAGGAGCAGAAGGTAGGAGATCATCAAACTTAGGGCTGAAATCAACAATATAGAAACAAAAAGAACTATACAAAGAATCAATGAAACCAAGAGTTGGTTCTTTGAGAAAATCAACAAAATAGACAGAACCTTAGCCAAATTAACTAAAAGACAGAGGGAAAAAACCAAATCAACAAAATCAGAAATGAAAAGGGAGAAATAACGACATTGAGGAAACCCAGAAAATATTTAGATCCTACTTTAAAAATCTATACTCCACCAAATTTGAGAACTTAAGTGAAATGGACAATTTTCTCGATAGAGTCCACCTACAGAAGCTAAATCAAGATCAGATTAACAGATTAAACAGCCCTATCACTACTAAGGAAATAGAAACAGTCATTAAAAATCTCCCAACCAAAAAAAGCCCAGGGCCAGATGGACTTAGCCTGGAATTCTACCGGACCTTCAAAGAGGAGCTAACACCAATACTCTTCAAACTCTTTCACCAAATAGAATCTGAAAGAACATTGCCAAACTCATTCTATGAGGCCACAGTCACCCTGATTCCTAAACCACACAAAGACCCAACAAAGAAAGAGAACTTCAGACTAATCTCCCTCATGAACATAGATGCAAAAATACTTAATAAAATATTAGCAAACCGAATTCAAGAACACATCAAAAGTATCATACACCATGAACAAGTAGGCTTCATCCCAGGAATGCAGGGATGGTTCAACATACGAAAGTCCATCAATGTAATTCACCATATAAACAAGATGAAAGAAAAAACCACATGATAATCTCACTAGATGCAGAAAAAGCATTTGACAAAATCCAATACCCCTTCATGCTAAAAGTTCTGGAGAGAACGGGCATACAAGGACCATACCTAGAAATAATAAAGGCAATATACAGCAAGCCAGTGGACAACATCAAATTAAATGGAGAGAAGGTTGAAGCATTTCCTCTAAACTCAGGGACAAGACAAGGATGTCCACTTTCACCATATCTCTTCAATAGAGTACTTGAAGTTCCTGCTAGAGCAATAAGACAACTAAAGGAGATCAAAGGGATAAACATTGGAAATAAAGAAGTCAAATTATCCCTATTTGCAGACGATATGATAGTATAAATAAGCGACCACAATAATTCCACCAGAGAACTCTTACAGCTGATAAACACATTCAGCAAGGTGGCTGGATACAAAATTAATTCAAAAAAAATCAGAAGCCCTTCTCTATAAAACAAACAAATGGGCTGAGAAAGAAATAAGGGAAACAACCCCCTTAACAATAGCCACAAACAATATAAAATACCTGGGGGTAACTCTAACCAAGAAAGTAAAGGACCTATACAACAAGAACTTCAAGCCTTTGAAGAAAGAAATGGAAGAGGCCTTTAGAAGATGGAAAGTTCTCCCATGCTCATGGATAGGTAGGATGAACATAATAAAAATGGCTATCCTACCAAAAGCAATATATAGAGTCAATGCAATTCCTATCAAAATACCAACACAATTCTTTATAGACTTGGAAAGAGCTATTCTCACTTTCATATGGAACAACAAAAAGCCCAGAATAGCTAAATCAATCCTGTACAATAAAAAAACATCTGGAGGCATCACCATCCCAGATTTCAAGCTGTACTACAGAGCAATAGTTGTAAAAACAGAATGGTATTGGTATAGAAACAGACCGGTAGATCAATGGAATCGAATTGAAGATCCAGAAATAGACCCACACACTTATGGCCATCTAATTTTTGACAAAGAAGCCAAAACGGCACAATGGAAGAAGGACAGCATCTTCAACAAATGGTGCTGGTCCAACTGGTTGTCCACTTGTAAAAGAATGAAATTAGACCCATACTTATCACCTTGTACAAAACTTAAATCCAAGTGGATCAAAGACCTTAACATAAGGCCCATCACCCAAAATCTACTAGAAGAAAAAGTGGGAAAAACCCTCGAACTCATTGGCACAGGTGACAACTTCCTGAACAGAACACCAACAGCTCAGGACCTGAGACCAACAATCAATAAATTGGACCTCATGAAACTAAAAATCTTCTGTAAGGCAAAAGACACTGCCATTAGAACAGAACGGCAGCCTACAGGCTGGGAGAAAATCTTCACCAACCCCACATCTGACAGAGGGTTAATATCCAAAATCTACAAAGAACTCAAGAAATTAAACACCAAGAAACCAAATAATCCAATTAAAATGGGGACGGAGCTAAACAGAGAATTCACAAAGGAGGAATCCCTAATGGCCAAGAGACACCTGAAGAAATGCTCAACATCCTTAATCATCAGAGAAATGCAACTCAAGACGACTCTGAGATTCCATCTCACACCTGTCAGAATGGCTAAGATCAAAAGCTCAAATGACAGCACATGCTGGCGAGGTTGTGGAGAAAGGGGAGCCAACCTCCATTGCTGGTGGGAGTGCAGGCTTGTGCAACCACTATGCAGGTCAGTGTGGTGATATCTTAGAAAACTTAGAATAGCTCTGCCTCAGGACCCAGCGATACCACCTCTGGGTATACATCCAAATGACTCCTCACCGAATCATAAGGAAGTCTCCTCATCTATGTTCATAGCAGCCTTATTTGTAATAGCTAGAAACTGTAAACAACCCAGATGTCCCTCAACTGAAGAATGGATTTAAAATCTGTGGTACATCTATACAATGGAATATTACTCAGCTATCAGAAACAATGAAATTATGCAATTTGCAGCCAAATGGATGGAACTAGAGAAGCTCATCCTGAGTGAGCTAACCCAGACTCAGAAGGATGCACATGGCATCTATTTACTTATAGTAGGATTTTAGCTATATAGTACAGGATATCTGTACTACAATCAACACACCAAAGGGAACATGGACATAGACCTTTTTTTCTTTCATTTTTTGTTGTTGTTGTTGTTGTTAGTTTTTGTGATTTGTTTGTTTTTGGTTTGTTTTTTTAGTTTTCCCTCCCTAGCAATAAGACACTTTTCACTGGTGGTACTGCCTTGTAGACCACCAGTGTATGAAGAGGCTCTTGGCCCTCATATGACTTCTGAACTGGGGCAAGGGACTGCTATGTAGGGACACTCCTCTCCAGAGGAACAAAATGGAAAGGTTAGGGGGTAGAGGATCAGAGGGCGGGGCTTGGAAGGGGGGAAAGAGGACAATATGATGGAGATGTAACCTGAAGCAACAAATAAATAAATTTATTAATTAAAAAAGCAGGTAACAGGTTTAAAACACTGTAAATGAATTAAAGGTTACAGCTGTTCAACCTGGTTTTATAAACCACCAAGAGTCGAAAAAACTTAGAGCTAAGGTAAAATACATGAAATGTGTGGGGTTAACCCATGCCTTTAACTTCAGCAGAGACAGGAGGAGCACTATAGAGTTACTTGTCTTATAAATTTTAGAGTTACAAGGAACAGGGTGGTGATGGTACACACCCTTAATCCCATCATTCGAGAAGAATATACCCTTAATCCCAACACACTAGAGACAGAAACAGGCAGATGCCAGAGCTCAAGGTCAGCCTGATAAGAAACAAGCTCTAAATAGAGAAAAACTTCAATCCAGGGGTGGGGGAGCACATCTTTAATCCCTTCAGTTGGGAACCACAGGTCTTGATCCCAATACTTAGTATGCAGAGACAGGCACATAGGATTTGGAAGGATTTAGGTTTAAAAGCCACTCACAAAAGTCATGCTCAATGCAAACAAATTGTCCTTTGAGATCTCAAAATATATACAATAAAGGTTTTTTAGCTCCAAAATAACAAAATAATTTCTTCCTTAATCCAGATTGAAAGATAATACTTTATATATTGTCAAAAAACGAAATTTATCCAGGAAAAATATTACCTGACCCTCCCCCAAAAAATGTAATTGCCCCAGAGTTAGGATTAGGGCAGGGCTCTGTTCTTATCTTTCCAGGAGATTTAAAGCATCCATTCAAGGATTCCAGGGACAACTGGACAAGGGAAAGCTCAGCAGAAAACAGATCAGACACCAAAGAAGACGAGTGGCCCGGACGATCCAGCCTTGCAGACTTCCTCAATAGCTGTTTCCTCAACAATCTACAACCACAACAACTCAAAATCACTAAGATCGTTCAGCTCCACAGACTGCTCAGGCCAGGACTTCAGTAAAGCCCTGAAGATCAGCTTCTGTCTACAAACTTCTTAGGATATCTAAATAGCTGAGCACAAAAGCACTGAACATCAAATGATTCTATTAACATTTTTAACCATTTTTCCATCCCTATTTGGTCCCCAAACAGGTTTACTACATCCCAAATCAGCAGGAAGTCATTTTAAGAGAGCGACGTCCCAGGCCTAGAAGGTGGGGAGGGTGTCCCCCCCACTTTGGTTATTCGATGAATAACAGAAAATTTTGTCATTTAGGGGAAGAGACTACAAGCTGTTAAATGGTCTTGTTAAATGGGTTTTGGAAGTTAGACCCAGGGACTTCTCTCTTTTTCTTTTCTGTATCCTTTTTTCTCTCCTATGTAGGAGTGAATAGACTGGAGAAAAAATGGGACATAGGCATACTATAGGAAAGATAAAAAAAGGACAGATTATTGAATATGCCTTTATACCTTTGTATATTGATACAAGATTAAGATTATATTTGGCCACAATGGTATTGACCTTTGTATATCGATGCAAAATTAAGATTCTATGGCGCTACATAGGTATTGATCTTTGTATATTGATACAAAATTAAGAATATATTTGGCCACATTGGTAATGATCTTTGTATATTGATACAAAATTAAGGGTAACGCTTCTTAAAGGTATTGTACCTAGTAATGCTTAAAAGTGAAATGTGAAGTTTTGGCCTTTTGCTACCAACCGTCATAAACTGTTTAGGATAATTAAGAAATACAAACTAACAGTCATGCAAGCATGTCATTTTGTTAGTTACTATGATAGTCTATCACAGTTATTTTCTAAGCTACTCAGAAATCAAGTTGTTAAGAGACAGCAACATTTGCTTATCTAAACATAAGAGATAGATACGGCGTCTTCAAAAACCCAAAGAGATCTGCAGAATACGGCATTCAAAGATGTTTTCTTAAATTAAGAATTTTTTTATATCGAGACATGTCAGCTCCTGACAGCATCCCCTATTCCACTCCAAGTAGAAGATGAGCATTGAAGAATCTCCAGTGTGAGATGGTTGAATTAGTGGCAAACCTATCTCTTGGCAATAAAAAAAAAAAAAAAAAAAAACCTTGCTTCAACTGTAGGCAGACTGCTGTCCAAAGAGGACAAAACTTGGAAGCAGGGAAGTCGACAGCCTAGCTCTGTCAAGACAGGGTAGGTAAGTCCTTCAAAATCCCTGCTCTACAATAAATGTCTGTCAGAGAAACAGGACCAAAAGGCTGAAAACTGATGCTGTAATGTATGGAGAGAAAATGGGAACTGTCCAGGTGGTCACTGGTTTGTCATTTCTTAGTTTTGGAAGCTGCGGGCCCTGCACTTCCTATATAATCAGATATATTTATCCCTCTCAGATCTCTGAGGTGGTTGAAGAATAGATAGTTAGAGTCTCATAGTTAAGTTTTGAGTTGTTTAGGAATCAAGAGTGTGTTCTGGATCTAAGAAGATGTTTTTAAAATTGTAATGCAAGTTAGTATGAAAGCTGAGTTAGATATAGAACTTTAAACTCATGGAGATGGTTAGATAGTGAATGTTAAAGTCAGGGGCCAAATACATATGGACTGGACATTGGGAATGTATGCTAAGCCATATAACTCTCATAATTGTGGCCTATTTATTTCAGTTGTTTTGTATTGTATTTATTGTTATAAGAGAAAGAACCATTTGTTGGACTGAAAGGGGGAGCTGTTGGGGGGAAAAGATCTGCCTTAAACTAAAAAAAAAAAAGGGGGGAGAGGATGAGGGGACTGAGGGGGAAGAGGGTGGAAGGGTGGGACAGGAGGGGGGAGTAGGGAAGGGATTGTGATTGATGTGTAACTGGAAGAAATTTAAAAAATATTTAAAAAATAAAGAAATAAACACTCTGAAGTGCTAAATAACTCATCTAGATGCATGGAGTTGTAACGTAGCTAAACTGTTTCTTGGCTCATGTCTCCTAACTCAAAGCCCACAACATGATCTGTCACACTGGGCTCTGGGTGCACATTGGGCACTCAAGCATAGCTTGCAGGTAGTGTTCTGCAGGCCAGGGGCACTGAAGTTAGGTAGAGTTGAAATCAGATTTATGGTTTAATTTCAAAAGCCTAGTGCTTTCCCCACCCAGGACATTAGGGCTAAAACCCTATATCCCACCCCATACTTTACAGACAGTCACTCTGTCCTCTTCACTACTCAATAGAAAGTGTTAGATCTTTTATATATGACAGAGAGCTCATAACTCAAGAAACATTCCACCAGAATCCTCCAAGAATTGATATAAGCTAGTCTCCAGGTAGCTGTGTTTAAAGTTACTTTAGCTTCTAACTTATGAAAAGAATAGAACTCCAGAAGAGAAAAAGACACACAGGCAAAAGTTTTTTCTTCCCTGAACCCCACACCTTCCAGAAATAGCCCTGGTATCAAGTAATAAAAATACAAATGACATTTTCAAGGTCTAGAATTGAGAAACAAGCAAAAAATAGAATATTTAATCAATGAAAATATTCTTGGAATTTGAAACATCTGGGCAAGCCTGGGTGGCTGTGGGGAGCTGGGGGGGGAGGCGGGGCTGTGGGAGACTTGACCTTCTCACCCTGAGTTTATCTACAACTGCAGCTAAACATCCTGGTCTAAAAGTCCAAAAGTAATAACCTTAATAGATACAACCCATTAAGAGGCAATTGTTCATACAGGCTAAAGGCTGATGGAGTGTATATATTGCACCACCTTCCTAGTGGGTCTAAAACAATATTCTTGGCTGGGGTTTATTGTTTTAACTTAATTACACATTACTTGATTAATAAAGCTGCTTGAAACACTAGAATTTAATCCAGACATAAAGACGTCCTAAAAACTAATGATGTTCTTGTGGAAACATTAGTTGTAATTGAACAACTTAATAATTTAGTCCCCTATCCACCAGTTTTCCTCCATTCCTAGGAGGGATAGTCATAAAGGATGCATGATAAAACAAAGTCCAATTTGTGTGAAGCAATTCAGGAAGATTCTTTACATGGTCTGTATTTTTTTAAATTTATTTATTTGCTGCTTCAGGTTACATCACCATCATATTGTCCTCTTTCCCCCTTCCCAGCCCCTCCCTCCCACCCTCTACCCCCTAACCCTTCCTTCCCACTCATCTGGAGTGGAGTGTCCCTACATAACAGTCCCCTGCCCCGGTTCAGAAGTCATATGAGGGCCAAGAGCCTCCTCATATACTGGGGGCCTACAAGGCAGTACGACTAGGGAAAAGTGTCCCATTGACAGGGAGAGAAAACAAAAAAAAGTTTATGTCCATGTTCCCTTTGGTGTGTTGGTTGTAGTATAGATATCCTGTACTATATAGCTAAAATCCGACTATAAGTGAATAGATGCCATGTGCATCCTTCTGAGTCTGGGTTAGCTCACTCAGGATGAGCTTCTCTAGTTCCATCCATTTGGCAGCAAATTGCATGATTTCCTTGTTTCTGATAGCTGGGTAGTAGTACATTGTGTAGATGTACCACAGTTTTTTAATCCATTCTTTGGTTGAGGGACATCTGGGTTGTTTCCACTTTCTAGCTATTACAAATAAAGCTGCTATGAACATAGATGAGGAAACTTCCTTATGATTCGGTGAGGAGTCATTTGGATATATACCCAAAAGTGGTCCTGAGGCAAAGCTATTCCAAGTTTTCTAAGGTATCACCAGACTGACCTCCATAGTGGTTGCACAAGCCTGCACTCCCACCAGCAATGGAGGTTGGCTCCCCTTTCTCCACACCCTTGTCACCATGTGCTGTCATTTGAGCTTTTGATCTTAGCCATTCTGACAGGTGTGAGATGGAATCTCAGAGCCATCTTGAGCTGCATTTCTCTGATGATTAAGGATGTTGAGCATTTCTTCAAGTGTCTCTCAGCCTTTAGGAATTCCTCCTTTGTGAATTCTCTGTTTAGCTCTTTCTCCCATTTTTTAATTGGATTATTTGGTTTCTTGGCATTTAATTTCTTGAGTTCTTTGTAAATTTTGGATACTAGCCCTTTGTCAGATGTGGGGTTGGTGAATATTTTTTCCCAATCTGTAGGCTGCCGTTTTGTTCGAATGACAGTGTCTTTTGCCTTACAGAAGCTTTTCAGTTTCATGAGGTCCCATTTGTTAATTATTGATCTTAGGTCCTGAGCTGTTGTTGTTCTGTTCAGGAAGTTGTCACCTGTGCCAATGATTTTGAGGGTTTTTCCCACTTTTTCTTCTAGTGGATTTAGTGTGACTGGGCTTATGTTAAGGTCTTTGATCCACTTGGACTTAAGTTTTGTACAAGGTGGTAAGTATGGGTTTAATTTCATTCTTTTACAAGAGGACATCCAGTTGGACCAGCACCATTTGTTGAAGATGCTGTCTTTTTTCCATTGTGTGGTTTTGGCTTCTTTGTCAAAAATTAGATGGCCATAGGTGTGTGGGTCCATTTCTGGGTCTTCAATTTGATTCCATTGATCTACTGGTCTGTTTCTATACCAGTACCATGCTGTTTTTACTACTATTGCTCTGTAGTACAGTTTGAAATCTGGGATGGTGATACCTCCAAATGTTTTTTTTTTTATTGTACAGGATTGATTTAGCTATTCTTGGTTTTTTGTTGTTCCATATTAAATTGAGAAAAGCTTTTTCGAGGTCTATAAAGAATTGTGTTGGTATTTTGATAGTAATTGCATTGAATCTACATATTGCTTTAGTTGGATGGCCATTTTTATTATGTTGATGTTACCTATCCATGAGCATGGGAGATCTTTCCAACTTCTAAAGAACTCTTCAATTTCTTTCTTCAAGGGCTTGAAGTTCTTGTTGTACAGGTCCTTTACTTGCTTGGTTAGAGTTACACCCAGATATTTTATATTGTTTGTGGCTATTGTGAAGGGAGTTGTTTCCCTGATTTCTTTCTCAGCCCATTTGTTTGTTGTATAAAAAGGGCTTCTGATTTTTTTTAATTAATTTTTTATCCAGCCACTTTGCTGAATGTGTTTATCAGCTGTAAGAGTTCTCTGCTGGAATTTTTGGGGTGGCTTATGTATACAATCACATCATCTACAAATAGGGGTAATTTGACTTCTTCATTTCCAATTTGTATCCCCTTGATCTCCTTTCGTTGTCTTATTGCTCTAGCAAGAACTTCAAGTACTATATTGAAGAGATAAGGTGAAAGTGGACATCCTTGTCTTGTCCCTGAGTTTAGAGGAAATGCTTCAAGTTTCTCTCCATTTAATTTGATGTTGGCCACTGGCTTGCTATATATTGCCTTTATTATTTCTAGGTATGGTCCTTGTATGCCTGTTCTCTCCAGAACCTTTAGCATGAAGGGGTGTTGGATTTTGTCAAATGCTTTTTCTGCATCTAGCGAGATTATCGTGTAGTTTTGTTCTTTCATCTTATTTATATGGTGAATTACATTGATAGACTTTCGTATGTTGAACCATCCCTGCATTACTGGGATGAATCCCACTTGATCATGATGTATGATACTTTTAAACCTTCTTTTCATGGAAGATCTGACCTCAGAAAACTAAGACACATGATAGCTATTCTAGCCACTGCTCCCCCACCCCCAACCCCAAGAGTGCCATGTTATGGTTTATGTGTGCTGAAGACTCTAGAGACTTCCCTGTTCTCTGCATCACTCCTGAGCTCAAGTATGAAATAAGCAGAGGAGAGAGAATCCTTAGAAGAATGACTGCTAAATAAATAGATGGAGAAGCACTATCAATTCCTGTTCTGTCCTCTGCTTCCTCAGTATATCATCTCATCCTCATCTCAGTGCTAGGAAGTCAGCGGGTTATTCATGAGTCACAAAGAAAACTCTTAGAGTTCCCAGCCATGGTCATACACTGGGAAGGCAAGCACCCAGGATTCAACCCTAATTTGTAGTCATTCTTCTAAGATCAAGCTGTGTCTCTTTCTCACCACCTATCCACTTTCCTGGTCTTTGAGCAAGAAGACACTATCCAAAGCTTTCAATTTGTTTCCCCTATCTTCAAGCCAACACTTTTCAGAAGTGAGGCCATTCTCATGTTTTCAAAAGCATCAATCATGTGAAAGTTGGCATGTTATGCTCACGTTTATAACACTCAATCTAGCACAGTATCCTACACCAAGCTAGCATAAATGTATTCAATGGATTAAAAATAAAGTAGCTAATGGGGAAGATAACATTAATACCATGAACTTGAAGAAGATGGAGGCACAGAAGTCAGAGTAACTGCTCACCTCATTATCTGTAGACAATCCCTGTTCAAGAGAACTGTACCACCCCAACTACTGTTGACACTCAGTTGACCTACCGCTCTCTCAGAGTCTCAGCAGCCAACATGTCCACTTGGCCACTAGAGGACTCTCCTCTGTGTCATCCTAATATTGTCTCCATTGCATTTACAGAAAAGGAAGTGGCTAAGAAATGGGACTCATGGGGGAAGAAAAGATGGTGTTTTCCTTTCCTTAAAGACAGCCTTTGTTATAGAACGTGACCACTGAGTGAGTTGGCCACCCCATCAGTGTAGAGCTGAGCTTATTTCCTTATTGCTCCCATTTTTTAAATGTGTAATTACTATAACAGTTTCACATTAAGTTAAATTGGCCATGGTGGCTGTAAGAAGTGGGAATTTTGTCTCTTAAATGGCAAGGGAAGTGTGTGGTGTGCAGACAACCTGCAGGGGCTATAACTCCTGCATCAATGATGAATTAGACTGGAATTTCTGTCTAGGATTCGTCTTCACTGTATAGAATTCCAAGCCAACAGCACATATCTCTTTCCTGACTTCAGATATCTTCTATCTATTGTGTCCCCAAGTCCTGATATTTTTTTCCATAATGAGAGACTTCTAATTCTATGTTCCCAAATCCCAGGATTTTGTTTCTTTCTTTCCATTGTCTTGGTGTTTGTAATGCTAAACAGAGCTTTGGGGAAGCTCTGTTTATACGTGATCTCTACCTTATGTACCATTCCATGGTGTTGTGAGCCTGACATTTGATTGAGATAAAGACTGCCTATAAGAGTGCCACCTCTATTGATTTACCTATATTTATTTATATCAAGATTCTATGTGTTAAAGATATAACTCTTATGCTTCAAGGTGACAAAACACTTGGATTATCTTTCCACACTGCATATTTCATTAAGTTATGACCAAAGCCTGTTCTGTAGCTCCAAATAATTAATGTATGTTCTCTCCAGAATGGTTTCTTTATGTTTTATGTCCAAATTGAATATTTTCAGAAATAGAGTCTTCCCACTAGTTCTAGTAGGCCACCAAGAGTAGTGGTTGTTGTCTATGTTGTTTTGAGTCCCTTTGGGATCTCCTTAAGCAATAACTTGTAGGGAGGTATTCCATGCTTGGAACTGGAATTATATGGAAAATTTTGCATTTTTCATATAATAACCCATGTCATTAACTTATTCGAATCATTTCTGCTCAAACGTATACATTCCTTAGGTATTTTCATGTCTCCTTACTCTGTGTAGCACACTCCTTATCCTGTCCTCTTACTAAACTCCTGCTCCCACTTAAACCTTTAACCCCAAGTATTTCCTCCCTCTCCTATTTGTCACGTGTATTCTAGACTGAATAACTTTTGAATTTATTTGAGCATGATGCTAGGAATTTCATACACATTTCTTATTTAAACATCCCAGTAACTCTCTATAGCCAATAAAAATTGTTTTGGTCATACAGGGACTCTTGTTCATAGTTAAAAATACAGAAATAAGCTGGGATATATTCAGTTCTACTTGCCTGGCATGAGTAAAAATATAGGTTCAATTTGACTTTCAAAACCAAATGGCTTGTGTAGCTGTGGTGGCTATGTGACACTGAGTTCCCTGTTAGGATGCACAGAAAGGAATTTCCCACTAGAAATACTTGCCTAAATGCTAATGTAGGATACAAGAATAAATGTCTCTGCTAACTTGTTGTTAAAAAACAGCCAGCCAAACCAGACATGGTGGAACACATCTTCAATCCCAGCACTTGGGTGGTAGAGGCAGGTGGATCTCTGTGAATTTGAGTCCAGCCTGGTGGTCTATAAAGCTCCAGGACAGCCAGAGGTTCATAGAGAGACACTATCTCAAACCAAAACAAAAACCAGGCAAACAAAATGAATACAATAAAGGGACAGAGAAAACATTGATATAAAGGAAGGAAAGGAAATAATAGAAAAGGAAGGACTAACTGGGATGAGCATGGGAGGAAAGATCAGTAGAGGGAGTATAGGAAGGGATAACTAACAATGAAAACCCATATGGAAACATGCTAACATAGAAACTTCCTAAAAATATGTAAGTATACATATATTAAAAGTTTAAGTGTAGTTTATAATGAGGGAACAATACCCCAACTAGACACCACATTCTAGCAAATAAGAACATCAGTACCAAGAATGTGTTATTTCTTTTTGAGTTGTTAGACAGTGGAGTCCTATAGACCCCTAAATATTAAAGGAGATGAAGAGGAGGAAGAAGAAGACGACTCCTAGATGGACAGTATAAAACAGGGTAGAGACTGGCTCTAGGAAAAATTGAGGAAGTGAAGATAATCAAAACACATTAAATGAAAGCTCAAAGAGTCAATAAAAATATTTTTTAAGGAACATAGACCTTGTTACCTGTTAGTGCGGACACTTTGCCCTAATGGAGCTGCCATATAAGCCCCAAGTGCAAGAGGAAGCTCTTAGCCCTCATATGACTGTTGAACTGAGAGGGGCTGATATGTAGGGGCAACCCACTCCAGAGGAGTAGGATAGGTGGGAGAAGGGGAGAGAGTGGGAGGGAGGGACTGGGAGAGGTAGAGAGAGGGGACTGTGATGGAAATGAAATTTGAAGTAATAAATAAACATAAAAAATATTCCATTCAATAAACATTGTTAAACTATCAAAAAAGAATGCAAATGCTGTACTTTATTAAAAGAAATTCAAGATTAAGCAAGACTGATCTAAGGCTAAAAAGTCTATAATATGGTTACTTCCCAGGGTAACCACTGAGGAAAACAAAAAAGACCTGGTAATGTTCTAGACACAGAATTTCTCTTGAGTGGGATCAAGAATACACACAAGTTCAGAGCGTAGTAACACACATCTTTAATCCCAGAACCTGGGAGGCAGAGGCAGATGGATCTGTGTGAGCTCGACAAAGAGAGTCCAGGACCCCCAGGGCTCTCTACAAAGAGAGTCCAGGACCCCCAGGGCTACACAGAGATACCCTGTCTCAAAAGAGAGAGAGAAAAAAAAAGAATGCACACAAGCACATGCACAGGAAATTCATGGTTGTACACACATAAGATTGTTTTGGCTGTGTACTGAAAGTGTGTGTGTGTGTGTGTGTGTGTGTGTGTGTGTGTTTGCTTTTCCTCAGCTGCTCATGTTGATTTGTTACAGCCCTAATCCCCAGAATGATGGTACTTGGAGATGGGACCTTTGGGATTTGAAGCCTTTGGGATGGAGTTGGTGCGTAGTCTTCCTTTCTATCCTCCATATGAGAAGGTCAGTCATCTGCAATCCAGTAAATTGGCACTCAGCTGGAGCTGAATCGGCCAGTACTTTGATCTTACACTTCCAGTCACCAGTGTTATAAAAAATAAATATGGATCACTTAAAGCCCAACCTTGTCAATTATATTTTTGTTTCTAACAGCCTAAAATGATGATGGCCAGGTTCTTGACATACTTTATTATATGTAAATGTTATATGCTACCTCAATGAAAAAGAGAAAAGAAGGAAGAGAAATAAGGAAGGAAAAGGATGGAATAGAAGGAGTGAAGGAAAGGAAGCACAGCAAGGCTATGTCTAGTGCTCAATCCTGAGGAAGATCCTGATGACAAAGGGTCGGACTCACAGTCTAGCAGCAGTGGCACTTCACAGCCAAAGCAGACGTGATCATCACAGAACTGAACTCCAGACTCAAATTCCCTGAATGTGTGCAGTTGACAACCTTAACAGCCCAAGGCAGTTATTCTAGGGGGAGCTTATAGAATGAAGAAAACATTCCATCAACGACTGAGGAGGATTTTAGTCTAAAGACAGAATCCAGGAAGATGTCAGGAATTAAGAAATAGGCAGAAGAAAGAATCATTGAAATAAAAGAAGAAATGCTCATGGATTCCCAAGCACTCCTACCTAAGATGTGATAACCATATATAAAGTGATGAACACAGCGTGGGAATGACTGAATGAGAGAGCGTGATGGCCTCCAACACTTAGAACATGAATGTGGCAAAATTATAAGATGCCAGCTATGAGAAAGCAGCTCATTAGATGAGAAAGGAAATAAATGCCTCCAGGTTCTAGTGTGGTAACAGCGGAACTGACGTGAGGGGGCCAGGGTGCTGGCTGATTTATGTCAGTCCCATTGGGCTAAGTGGTGCTCAGAACATGAGGCACATTTAGAACAGAATAGCATCTGAGTCAACAGAATAAATAAGAGAGCTAAACAGTGCTGTGGGCATGAAGTCCTGAGCTATGGAGAACCCAAACAGAACGAAAGTGTGGTGGAAGAGTCACCACATTATCTTTATTAGAGCTGGGATGTCCATTGTCTCCTGATCTCGGACATCAGCTTTTTGAATCCAGCCACGATTTCTACTGCCACCTCTTCCTCAATCTTTTTCCTAGTTCTTCAGTTTGCAAATGGCAGATTATGAAATCTCTCCAATTTTGTAATAATGAGCCCAATCGCTACAGATATGCATGTGTAATATCACACAAAGACACAGATACACACACACACACACACACACACACACACACACACACACACGGAGAGGTATATATCTCAACTTGCAGTGGTATTATATCCCAATAATTCCAAGATAAGCAAAAACATAAATCAAAATGCATCAACTCTATCAGACTTGGCAAACATCACAGCTTAGTGGCATGGGCCAGTTTTTGGGTACCAGTTGTTTTCCCTATGCCCACATGGTTTGATGGAGCTTAAGCTTGATGCCACTGCCTAGCATCCCAAAAATGTGCCATGGGCATCTCACTGTGCTCATCCTGGGACAATATAAGAAATTAAAACCAGAAGGAAGCTTCCTGTGAATGTCTCTGGCTTTTACACCATCATGGAGACAAAGAAATTGTGACTGGAGCAATCAGAAGTCAAAAGTTGAATATATGTGTACATAAATACACACACACAGAGGGAGAAAGAGGCATAAATATGTATGAACACAGGGATGGATGGATGGATGGATGGATGGATGGATGGATGGATGGATGGATGGATGAATGTATGGGTGGGTGGATGGATAGATAAGCGAGTGGATGAATGAATGAAGAGATGAATAGACAGACATCTGGAGAACCCTCACCAACATAGCCAGATTGAAAGGCTTTGGGGCTTACAGCCTGGACTCCACAGCTCCTCTTGAAGATTGACTCAATTCAACAAAGAAAAAGAGCAATTTCATTCAGAGCAAAAGAAACCACGTGGCTGCTTCTGACTCATCCACTACAGGGTGAGTTTAATGTGAGCAGACACAGGAATTTAGTCATCAAGTGCAATTTCCAGAAAATGGGATCTGGCTTCCTAGAACCTGCAACCAGGCAAGGGCCCTACAGCAAGAGATCTGGGGGTGTTCCTTTTTGATGAATCACCTCGTGGGGCCTGTCACTCCCCCCCATCTTTTCCTGGGGCAGAAGGACTGTTAACTGCAGCAAGTGACGTCAGTCAGGGAAGTAATGGCACACCACCAGAGGGCTACAAGCAGGTGCTACTGGGAAGGATGCTTGTCTGGCAGTGGCCCCCTTTCATCTCCAGCATCTTGCAGCATTTTATGAGAGATCA
Organism: Lophiomys imhausi; assembly: GCA_907164525.1. Classification (NCBI taxonomy): domain Eukaryota; kingdom Metazoa; phylum Chordata; class Mammalia; order Rodentia; family Muridae; genus Lophiomys; species Lophiomys imhausi. The sequence goes on along the minus strand of CAJQZJ010032201.1, from coordinate 1,276,937 downwards.
TTAATTAGGCTTCCTAAAGCTCGGGGCACAAACGGGCATTGCAGCGAAGCTTACGTAGGTGCCTACGTAAGAAATGTTCACAGACCAATTACTCTGAATATACAATCACTATCATTTTTCACACAGGATCTCAAAGCAGTCTCCCAAGGCAAGTAGTGGAGTTAATGGCTTAGTCCCTGGAAGGCCTAATGCCTGTCTAGAACAGGAAAGCCTAGCCACAAATTATTTTTTCCTGAATCCCAAGATTGGCATAGAATGCATTGAGCATCAGAAAGCCAAATGTAGAATTGTTGAGTACATGGCAACCCAATCTTGAGGGGTGGTCTGTGATGGAATCATATGATGTCAGAACTGAGTAGATCTTCAGACATCATCTAAGGCTGCTAAGTGGGATACCACAGTGATCAAGACATCCATTAAGCTCTTAAACATACAGATATGGATGAAGATTTATCACAAGCTTAACTCTACTTCAGACAAGGGTTAATATGAAAAGGATGTAAATATGTGTGCAGGGCATCTCTAATCTGAAAACTCATAAATACAAAAACTTGGAAATCCAAAACCTCTTGATCAGCTACATGATTCCAATTAGTAGAGATTCCACATCTGATATCATGTAACTAGTCTCAGTCAAAACTTGTACACACTAAAAATACTGTATAAAGTTGATCTCAAGGTGTATGGAAGGTACATAGGAAATATACATTAACTTCATGTTTAAACCTGGGTCCCATACCCAAGGTGTAATATTATAGTCTAAGATCCAAAACACTGACATCTATAATCATTGCAACCCCCAATATTTTAAGTAAATGATACTCAGCCTACCACTTGCTCATTAGTCATCATGCCAACTGAATATCTAAATGCCTAATATACCTAAATCATATTTGAGATTTGCGGGGATACAAACAAGGCTATGATTTCTCTTTTTTTTCTTTTGATGTTATAAAAATGACTGCAAGGAAATTGGAAATTGCATTTCAAATGTTTACATTATATTTATGTGACCATGTCCATCTAGGCTGCACCTCTCTTTCTTAACATCTTCAGCATTTGTGTAAGGAGACAAGAATGTAGCTGATTGAAGATGACACTGTTAGCAGAACTGAAAGTGGAGGCCAGGCTTCTCCACCCTTGGTGAACCTACAGTCCAATACACAGCACACCCCAACAAGCAATGGTCCTGGCTTCACTAAAACTCTGCCCTCCTGCCCCAGGCAAGGGGCTGTGCAACTGAGCAACTAACTCCCTTCATCTACGAGGAGGTTCTCTCTCTCTCTCTCTCTCTCTCTCTCTCTCTCTCTCTCTCTCTCTTTCTCTCTCTCTCTCTCTCTCACACCCAAAAACAGGGAAAGAGGACAAACTGTGAGCCACCAAGAGCTGCTGAACTGTTACTCCCAGAAATCCAAAATTTCACATTAGTTGCCTCAAAAGTGACTTCATTTGCTAACTATGCAGTTGTGGCCATTGAGCTAGTGAACACTCCAGAATTCCAAGGTCCCAGCAAACACAAAGGGCAGCTGCGAGTCTCTCTTTCCTCATCTTTCAGATGAAAACTGGCAAGGAAACATCAGACGCCTTTAGTGTCTCATGTGGTCAACAAACCACTCAGCCGATAAAAGGAAGAAAGCCAACTCACAAGCAAAGAAGGGTCTTCAATGGGGTAGCTTCCCTGTGGGTCCATTTTTTCCCATCTGCTACTCACAGCCTCATCTTCTGCTGCTCAGAGCCTTTTTATTTTTGTGTTCTAGGTACTACAGTGCTCCTTCACCCATGACCTCTATCAATCTTACCTAACCTCTAATCAAATACTAAGGGATACATTCTCATTAATATCACCTAGTAACCATGAATTCAGTCAGGAACCTCAGTCTCCTACGTCAGTAGTGGTATGTTACATGAACTACCTCACCATCATGAACCACCTCAACCACCACTGACCTCCAAAGCAGGGCTTTCAGAAAGCTTGTTCACTCAATTATTTAACAACTAACCTAGAATGCTGTTCTGTCTTCACTCCTCAAGATGGTAGTTTTAAAGCAGATAGTACAGGATAACTATACTACAATGAATGCACCAAAGGGAACATGAGCATAGACTTTGTTTCCTGTCAATGAGACACTTTGCCCTAGTGGTGCTGCCTTGTAGGCCCCCAGTGTATGAGGAGGCTCTTGGCCCTCATATGACTGCTGAACTGGGGCAGGAGACTGTTATGTAGGGACACCCCACTCCAGAGGAGTGGGAGGGAAGGGAGTGGGGGTAGAGGGTGGGAGGGCAGGGCTGGGAGGGGTGGAAAGAGGACACTACGATGGAGATGTAACCTGAAGTAATAAATAATTTTTTTAAATAAAAAGGAGTTCCTCACTTTTAAACAAGCCATTTCACCCCACACATGGTAGACAGAGACTCAACAGTGTATGATCAGGATTAAAAGGTAGGAGATTGTCTCTCAGGAGATTGATTCTGGGCAGACAAGAACTGCAGAAGACAAAGAAGGCCTAAAGTTGGTGGGACCTCACCACTCAAGGCTATTCATGGACAAAACCTGGGCGGTCAAAACACAGGTTGCTGTAGTATTCAAAGTTTAGTTGATCTTTGTTTTCCACCACGGTGAAAACCTCCCACCTTTTACAGAGTCATGCAGGAAATATGTGACAGTTTGTCACATTTATTTCATGGATTCTACAGAATTTTGCTACACTTGAATAGTTAAGAAGACTGTGCTATGTGGAGCCAGGGACAGAAGCCCCTCTCCCATTGTCCTGGCAACTACTCAAAGATAACTGGAAATTCCGACTTGGAGCATATGTCCCTCAAAAACCCATAGTTTTCCGCACTGTCCTTAGAGAAAGTTTCTGCTTTCCATGAGTCCACAGTATAATCATGTTTATTCTCTCTCCTCCACATTCTCTTTCTTTGTCTGTCTGTCTGTCTGTCTGTCCGTCTGGGGAAAGAGTTCTGTTCGTTTTTCCTCTGGGCATGTTGAGTCTTAATTGAAACATACCTGTTACAATAATTGAGAGAACATTAGAACATTAGATAGAATGCTATTCTGACTCTCCACCTTGACTTTGGGGAAATCATTAATTGGATGAAGCCTTCATTTGCTCACCTGTAAAATGGAAATAAGAATGAATAATTTAAAGTATTATTTTGGGAGCTTGATAAGATAACATACTTAAAAGCTTCAAATAGGAAGCTTTCCACGAGTAGCATTCAACAAAGAACACCCAAACGTCACTCAGAACTACTGTGAATCTTTTTTACCCATCTGGTTTGGTTTATATAAGAAAGAAACATGTGCCAATATTTATATTGTATATATATATATATATATATAAACTGTTTTTTCAGGGTGTGTGTGTTTTATTTTTAAATCTTTCCCTTATTATTGAAAAGATAATATAAGGGCTAGAGAGTGGCTAAAGAAGTAAGAGCTTTTGTTGTTCATGCAGAGGACCTGGATCTGGATACCAGCATACAAGTGTTGGTTCATAACTACATGTAACTGCAGCTCTAAAATACCCAATGCCTTCTTCTGACTTCTTTGGGCACAGGGCATACATATGACATACATACATGCATGCAGCTTGTGATGGCAAGTTTTATGTCAACTTGACACAAGCTAGAATCATTTAGGAAGAGGTAAACTCAGCTGACTCCCCCACACACACCAGATTGGTCTTTGGTTCATTTTCTTAGTGATTGATTTGAGAAGGGCACAGTCCATTGTGGGTGGTACCAATGCTTCTTTGGGTCTGGGTATTGTAGCATGGTTATCTTGTACTATATGGCTAATATTCACTTATAAGTGTACATACCATGTGTGTCTTTCTGGGTCTGAGTCACCTCATTCAAGATGATATTTTCCCATTCCTTCCATTTGCCTGCAAATTTCATGATGTCCTTGCTTTTAATAGCTGAGTAGATTCTATTGTGTAAATGTACCAGTTTCTTTATTCATTCTTCAGTTGAGGGACATCTGAGATGTTTCCAGTTTCTGGCTTTTACAAGTAAAGCTTCTATGAATACAGTTGAGCAAGTGTCCTTTGGTATGATGGAGCACCATTTGGGTATATGTTTAGGAGTGGTATAGTTGAGTCTTAAGGTGGATCTATTTCCAATTTTCTGAGAAACTGAAAAATTGATTTCCAAAGTGTTTGTACAAGTTTGCACCCCCACCAGCAATGGAAGAGTGTTCGTTCCCCTTTCTCCACATCCTCACCAGCATGTACTTTCACTTGAGTTTTTGATCTTAGCGGTTCTGACATGTGTAAGATGGAATCTTAGAGTCATTTGATTTGCATTTTCCTGATGACTAAGGATGTTAAGTGCTTCTTAGCCATTCTCTGTTCAGAATTCTCTGTTTAGCTCTGTATCCCTTTTTTTTGTTTTGTTTTGTTTTTCCTTTATTTTTTATTTCTTCAAGTTAAATCTCAATCGCAGTCCCCTCCCTATTCCCCCCTCCAGTCCCACCCTCCCACCCTCAACCCCCATCCTCTTCTCTTTTATTTTTTTTAAGTTTAAGGTATATCTTATTTCCCCCTACAGTTTCCCCTTTCAGTCCAACAAATGGCTCTTTCTCTTATAATAATAAATACAATACAAAACAACAGAGGTAATTAGGCCACAGTTATGAGGGTTATATGGCTTAACGTACATTCCCAATGTCCAGTCCATATGTATTTGGTACCTGACTTTAACATTCTGCTACCTAACCATCTCCATGAGTTTAAAGTTCTATATCTGACTCAACATTCATACTAACTTGCAACACAATTTTAAGAGTATCTTCTTAGATCTATAACACTCTCTTGACTCCTAAGCAACTCAAAATTTAATTATGAGACTCTAACTATCTGTTCTTCAACCACCTCAGAGACCTTAGAGGGATAAATATATCTGATTTTATAGGAAGTACAGGGCCTGCAGCTTCCCAAACTAAGAAATGACATACCTGTGGCTGCCTGGACAGTTCCCATTTTCTCTCCATACATTACAGCATCGATCTTCAGTCATTTGGCCCCGTTTCTCTGATAGACATTGATTGTAGAGCAGGAATTATGAAGGACTTACCTACCCTGTCTTGGCAGAGCTAGGCTGTCGACTTACCTGCTTCCAGGTTTTGTCCTTTTTGGACAGCATTCTGTCTACAGTTGGAGCAAGGGGCTTTTCCTACCAAGAGATAGGCTTGCGACTAATTCAATCATCTCCCACTGGAGACTCTTCGATGCTCATCTTCTGCTTGGGGTAGAATAGGGGGTGCTGTCAGGAGTTGATATGTCTTGATAGAAAAAAATTTAAAGTTAAGAAAACATCTTTGAATGCCATATTCTGCAAATCTCTTGAGGTTTTTGAAGAGGCCCTATCTATCTCTTCTATTAGGGTAAGCAGATGTTGCTTGTCTCTTAGCAGGTTTATTTCTGATTAGCTTAGAAAGTAACTATAATAGGCTGTCATAGTACCTAACAGAATGACCGGCTTGCATAACCATTAGTTTGCATTTCTTAATGTATCCCATTTTTAATTGAGTTATTTTGTTTGTTGGTGTCCAATTTCTTGATTTCTTTATATATTTTGGATATTAGCCCTCTCTCAGATGTAGGATGAAGATCTTTTCCCATTCTGTAGGCTGCCATTTTGTCTTTTTAATTCTTTCTTTGTTCTGTACTTTTAAGTTTTGATTATTGTGTGAAAGGAAGGTTTTCTTTTCTGGTCCAATCTATTTGGTGTTCTGTACGCTTCTTGTATATTTATAGGCATCTCTTTCTTTAGGTTGGGAAATTTTTTTCTATGATTTTGTTGAAAAGATTTCCTGGACCTTGGAGCTGGAAGTCTTTTCCTTCTATTCCTATTATTCTTAGGTTTTGTCTTTTCATAGTGTCTCAGATTTCTTGGATGTTTTGTGTCAGGAAAGTTTTAGATTTAACATTTTTCTTTGGCCAATGTATTGATTTCTTTAATCATAATTTCTACTCCTGCAATTCTCTCTTCCATCTCTTGTGTTTTGTTGGCTTTGCTTGCATCTGTAGTTTCTGCTCTCTTACCTGGACTCCTCAACCCCAGGATTCCCTCAGTTTGTGTTTTTGTTATTGCTTCTATTTCCATTTTCAGGTCTGGACCATTTTACTCATTCCTTCACCTGTTTAACTACATTTTCCTGTAATTCTTTAAGTAATTTATTCATTTCCTCTCTACGGGCCTCTATCATCTTTATAAGATTTGATTTAAGGTCATCTTCTTATGCTTTGAATGTGGTAGGATATCCAGGGCTTGCTGTAGCAGGATAGTTGGACTGTGGAGTTGCCATATTGCCCTGGATCTTATTGATTCTGTTTTTATCTGGCCTTTAGCAATCTGGTTGTCCCTGGTGCCAGCTGGCAACCAGGGGTGCAGGCAGAGTTGTGAGCTGGAAAAGGTAGCTCAGGGAAGTGGGTGTGGTTTGCCATTGTGTATGCTTTAAAGGGATTCAGCAGGCAGGGGATTGGGGGGAAGGGTCTAACCTAGATGTTCCTGGAGCCAGGATGACCTCCTCAGGAAGGAAGCTATGATAAATTTAAAAGGACTGAGGTTATACAAGTATGTTTTCAACTATAGTAGAATAAACTAGTATTCAGAAGCAAAAGAAAATTTGAAGAATGTGCAAATATGTGGCTATCAAATAACTCACAGCAGAATAACCAATGGATCAAAGGAAAAAATTTAAAGAATTAGAAAAATACTTTGAGACAAATTAAAACAAAAGTACAACAATCGAAAACTGATAGGGAATGGCCAAAGTGTTTAGTGAAAAATCTAGGGCCTTAAAAGAAAATACATGTTTGAAAAGAAAGATCTTTCAAATTGATAACGTAACTTCTAAGTGTAGAGAATAGGAATAAGGCAAGTTCAAGGCAAGAAGGAAGAAAATAATGGATCTAAGTGGAAGTGGATAAAGGATAGATCAAGAGAGCAACAGATACAGGAAATGGATCATAAGGTAAGCACTCTTGCTGCTCTGTCTAAGGACCTGAGGTCAGTAGCCAGTACCCACATGGTAGACGGATAGAACTGACTCCTGCAAGTTTTGCTTTGGCATGCGCACACACGCGCACACATACACACACACACACACACACACACACACACACACACAAAATTTTGGCACACACACACAAACAATTTTTATAATGTGATAAAAATCAAATAAAAAGACATAAGTGATACCAAAAATTCACAAAACTAAAAGTGGTTCTTAGAAAATATGAGCATGACTAACAAACCTTCAGCTAGACTGAAAAAGACAGAGAAGACTTAACTGTTAAAATCAGGAATGAAAATCCATGTATCCTCAACAAATAGAAGATCTTGCAAAAATTAAAAGAATTATAAGGGAATAATATGCAAACTATGTGTGAAAACGCAAATAACATGAAACAAATTATCAGATCCATAAAAATTGTCAAAAAATTAGCATTGTGAATGGATCTAAAATAGTAAGAGTTCAGATCAATACAATGAAGATTTACCACAAAGAAAAGCTGAGATTCAGATTGCCTCCCTGAAAATTTCCACAGAGGGTTCCATAGATGCAAAATCCTTAACAAATTTAGCAAGTCAAACTCAGCAACACATTGTGGTATCTCTGGGGATTGAGATACTGTTTTAGTGAACCCAGCACCATAAAAACAAAACCAGAAATAGTATTATTCGCCATGATCAAGTGGAATTTATTCTAAGAACACATAGTTGCTTTCACATCTAAAAATCTGACCACGAAATATATAATGTTAATAGGACAAAAAAAAAAAGAATTGCTCCATTGCCTCAGGGGTCACGCAAAGTGTTTGACAGTCTGTCATGGTAAAAATAAGTCAAAGGTCTAGGAATAGAACAGAATATCTCAAGTAATAATAATAATGAAAATCTCCAAAACATACAGCTACCACAGTGATTAATGAGGAAAGACTGAACAGTTTGCCTGTGGTTAAGAATATTCAAGAAGGTTGGTGAAAAGGCTCAGTTGTTAAGACCATTGGCCGCTGTTTCTGAGATCTTGAATTTGGATCCCAGGGTCCATTTCAGCCAGCCCCAAACCTCCTATAACCCTATCTCCAGAGGATTCAAAGCTCTCTTCTGACCTCTTCAGGCACAGAAAACAATGACAGACAACACACACACACACACACACACACACACACACACACACACACACACACACACTAAAAAATAAGAAGTCTAAAAAAGAAAAAACTGAAACAATAATGTTACTCAGTGTTTTTGTCCCAGGTTGTATAGAGAAAGTAATTGGACAGTAAAAAGAAATTTAAAACACCCAGACAGGAAATAAATGAGGAAAGTCATTTCTATTCACAGGCAGCATAATCTTATATATTAGAAATCCTAAGCAATCTAAGAACTGTGGAAATAAACAAGTTCAGTGTGTTCATAGCATGCAAAATAACAAAAATAAGCTGTGTGCAAGCTTCCAGCAGTTAGCAGCTGAAGAACAAATCTTAAGAAATCCACATACAAAAGAATAACACATTTAAAAATAGTTTGAAAAATAAACAAGAAAAATAATAGGAGAAAAAATGCTTAAAACTATAAAACATGGATGAAAAAAATGAAGAACACCCAGATCAGCATAAAGAAACCCACATGTGTAGGTCAGAAGGCCAGCTGTTGCTAAGATGGCAAGCATCTTAACCCTGACATACACATTACTACCACACTACCGAAATTCCTATTGACTGCTTGGCAGATATTCACAAAGTGTTCCTGAAACATGGGAGATGCAAAAACTCAGAAAAGTCCACAAACAATTCTGTATTTATTTCCTGCGAGAATAGCAAGAAGAGTCAAAAAGGAAAGGAGTCTCTTCAACCAGCCTCATGGATAGCTGATGTCTACAGGCACTGAAAGTTAAATGAGCTCAAAGTGGCCCATAGACCTAAATGTAAGAATGTAACTTGTAAAACCCTTTAGACAAAGCCTAAGAGTGGACCTTTGTGGTCTTGGATGTAACAAGAAATTTCTAAAGCTTCTTAGAAGATATGAGGCAGAAGCACAAATAACAGGAAAAACTGGATATATTTAACTTTATCAAAATCAAAAGCATTTGCTCCATCAAGAAAGTAAGAAGTCAGGCTTGGTGACCTACACCTGTAGTCCCAGCTTGGGAGACTGAGGCAGGGGGAATGCAATGATCTTGTGGCTGATCTGTACAAGAGAGAAAGAGAAGGAAAGGGGAAGGAGGACAGGAGGAGAAGGAAAATGGAGAGGAAGAAAGGGAACGGGAGTGGAGGGGAAGGGAAGAGAAGGAAAGGGAAAAAGAAAAAGAATAAACTGTGGGATGGGAGAAAGCACTTGTAACAGATTTACACTGAGAATAAAGTCTCAATACATAATAAACTCTTTTTTGTTTGTTTGTTTGTTTGTTTGTTTGTTGTTTTTCAGAATTTTCGAGACAGGGTTTCTCTGTGTATCCTAGACTGTCCTGGACTCACTTTGTAGACCAGGCTGGCCTTGAACTCACAGAGATCTGCCTGCCTCTGCCTCCTGAGTGCTGGGATTAAAGGCATGTGCCACCACGCCCGGCCATAATAAACTCTTAATAGTCAATAATAAACAGATAAACTAAACCACAAAATTAGCAAAGGATCTGAATAGACATGACTCCAAAGAAAATATGAAAAGAGTTAGTATACACATGAAAAAAAACTGTTCAAAGCAAGAAAAGTGACAATTAAGCAAATACTGTTCAAAGCCACAGATATAATCACTTCACAACCATGGGAAGCTACTGGGGAAGACACAAAATATAACCAGAACTGTCAAGGGCATGGGAGAATCAGGGACCATACCTATTGCTGGTAAAATGCAAGATACTGCAGTCACTTTGAAAAAAATGCCCTGTAAATTCCCCAAAATAGTAAAGATACAAGCTACCATATGCACGAGAAAAAAATAAAGGCAAATATGTACCCAGATAGAGAGAAGGAGAGAGAGGGAGAAAGAGAAACAACTTGTATGTAAATGTTCTAAGATTTGTCCAGGACTGCAGGTAGAGTTTACTGATTGCTTGTCTAGCATGTGTAAGGTCTGGATCCAATCCTCAGCATTGTAAAAATATAAATAAAAATTCTTATTCATACTCAAAATCGACTCCAAAACGTCATGTGCCTGAACATTGGAACTTCCTCCAACAAGGAAAGAAAATGAGTTACAGGTACACAGTAGAGTGCAGATGAACTTGGAACAGGATGTTAAGTGAAAGAAGCCATCACCAAGCACCACATGATGCACACATTTCACGCCAATCAAACTTCTAGAATAGATAACCTACAGAATAAAGCACATAGGAGTGGTTACCCACGAGATGGTGGCAGTGTCCTAAACATCCTGTGATCCACACTGGAAGAAGAAACCAGACTCTCAAAAGTCCTCTGACCTCTGCATGTATACTACGGCACTAGTTCACACACACACACACACACAGGAAAGGGGAACAATAATATTTAACATTTTAATTGTAGTTGTATCAGCCCACTCAAGATGCCACATAAAATGCTACATGACTAGGAGGCATAAACAACAGAAAAATTTTGTTACACATTTCTGTAATTTAGACATCTAATATGCAAGATGAAAAGAACCAACTCCCAAAACTCGTCTTCTGACCTCCACACACAAACTATGGAATAAACACACACACACATGCACAATTTTTAAATTTGTATTATTATAATCAAAAGGGTAAAGTTACTCTGAATTATATCTTAAATGTTTGAGTTCTCTTGTTTGTTCTAAATATCCTTCACTCACACTTTAAATATCCACAGAATGTTACACCATGATTTGAAATTGAAAACAATATTTGAACAAGGAGAGGCATTTTGTTGGTCAAGTCTTTACCCTATACATGAGGGAAAGAAGTGCCCCACCATTGATTATGAGAATGTCCAAACCCTGCATATCTGAAAGCAATGATAGTTTGCTGGCCACACATATCCACAACCTGAAGGATGGGACACTCCACCATTCAGGGCCACCAAGGGATACAGTCAAATGTGGGCTGCAAGAAATAGCCTTCACATTATCAAAACAATAGGATGCTCCCTGGTTCCCCTGGTAGAAGGTTGACTTGTTTGAATAATTCTGAATGCTGACAAGTGACAGAACCAGGAACTGTGTCTGTCCATGTGATGGGGAGGGTTCCTTGAATACAGTTCCTCTCTAAGGAGCAGTGTCAGAGGCAGCTCACAGAAAGGCCACTGAAGTCCCTTTCCAGGTTTCTCCAATACCAAACCACATGTATTTTTGAACTTTATTTTTAAGTTTACACACCAAGAGGTATGATTATATGAAAACATATGATGATTCTCAAGAAGATGCTGAAGAGATGGTTCACAGCTACCAGAGCTTGCTGCTCTTGCAAAGGAACAGAGTTACACCCCAGCATCCATCAAAGAGCTTATAACAACCTGTAATTCCAGCTTCAGGGGATCAGATACCCTCTTATTCTCATGTGCGCACACACACACACACACACACACACACACACACACACACACACACATGCACATCTGGCATACACACATATAGACATACACAAATACACATAAATAGAAATGTTAAAAGCACATCTTTTTTTTAATTTTCAAGCAGAAATATGAAATGATCCAGTCTGAGATTTGTAAAAATTTCTCTAATAGTCACATCTTGCATGAAATTATAAAGCTAGAGGCAAGAGGTCCAAAAAAGAGAGATTATTTTTGCGATAATCTCAGTTGTGGTGTCCCAGGGGCATCTCAGTTAGGCCAGAACATCTACAATGATAAACAAGGGAACAAATGTAAGTGACTTTGGCCCCTGTAAAGGAAGAGTTGCAAGGCTATGTCCACAGTTGGCTACGCATCAACTCCCATGCCTGAAACCTCCTTGTGGCTTTATTCCAAATGTCAAAAGCTTTGAGTAAGACCCAAGCCTGGCTTCTGTGCCACCACAATGGTTCATTTCCATGCGGTGTGCATTTAGTCCAGACTAATCTGAGGGACGCACTGGTCACTTGGCTGGCTTTGAGGACCATGACAAGTTAGGTTCCATTGTGATGAGCATTACAACAGGAAGGCCAGGGTATTATAATGAGGGTCTTGGCACAGACTGTGGGCATCAGAGGAAAAGAAGTTGGACAGCTCAGAATACCAAACGAGATAGGGCGTGGGTCTGTGTCTTCCAGGCATGGCAATGTACCTTCTCGGGTCTATGGCTGCAACTTTGATTTAACAAGAAAAGAGCTTTCTTTGCTGTTTCCAGTTATCTCTTGTTTAAAACTTGATATTTTTCATGCATTTGATTGTTGTTGAATAAAGTATAAGTGATATTCACAGTGTATGTGTATGTGTGTGTGTTTGTGTGTGCCTCTGCATCTTTCTTATACATACATGCTTGTATACACACATGGTACCTAAAACTACACATCCATATCAAGAATGCCCTGAGAAGTGCGTTGTATCTTCCCAGTGTTGCCACTGGTCTTCCTAGCTGTACCTAATTGCATTTCTGGAGAAAAAAAAAAACCCTTCCTTTTTCTAGTTTTTCTCCCTATCAATGTCTGCTTTTTGAAAAACTGGATTCTAACTACTGAAAGATTTAGTACATATAGTATACTGAATGTAGTAACAGTGTAGCAACAAATGGAGTAAGAGTCAACCCTTGGCCATCACCATTTGGTCTAGCTGCTTTGACCAAGTATGTATGTAGCTTCGAGGAATTCCTTTCCTGTTTCTGACCCTCAGATTCCTCATCTACATGAATATAGAAATACTGTCATAAGATTATATGAAGTCCCAGTGAAATAATATATGAGTACATGAAATATTCTAAATAAATGGGAGACATATCTATTACCTCTCTCTTTAGGAGCTTTTCAATTTTGTGAATAAAATAGAAATTTGGCCTAGATCCAGGAAGAAGGAGAATATTGGGGTGAGGGCAGCTCCCTAGACCTCTCTTTTACATATAAATATGTGATATTTTTACAAACACATGCAGGTATGTTCACATGGGTTTTTAATTCCTAACACTACCCCGAACTTTTTATTCATTCCTCTAGTATTCATTTTCATACTATTTTGGCTGAACTCAAAAGTGGAAAATTTCTGGACCAAAAGCCATCCCCCATCAGCTGTCTAGTTTGGAGCTGATCAACTGGACTGCCCACTAGGGCAGTGTCTCATTGCGCCATCTGCTGGACTGTGGGTGAAGGTATATAGTCTGTTCTGAAACTGCCAGAGAGCTACAAAACCTGCCAGTCATGGCCCTGTAATGAAAGGAAGAGTAGTGTGAGGAACCTGTGGCCATCTGATTGTCAACAGCAGGGAGGAAAAAATGCCACAGAGAACAACCAGAAAGCCCTAACTTTATTCAACTTGGTTTTCTTGACATCTGTGTTAGCAATAGAGTAAATGAACTGGCCCCACATTTTCCAGCATTTCCTTAGACTGGTGTCTATGTGGAATAATAGATTGCTCCCTTCCTATTCTTCCTTTTCTAGTATAACCTTCTTGAGGATAGAACTAACATCTTCAGCACAAACTCATTCTTCTTCCCCTCCTGCATATACTATTACCTATATTAGATAGATAGATAGATAGATAGATAGATAGATAGATAGATAGATAGATAGATGATAGAGATAGATGATAGATAAATAGATATATGTTATATATATAATCAAATAATTTGTATATAATCACCTGGTGCATGCTGAACAAGAGTGGAAATGTTCAATAAACACTTACTATACACTGATAGGCAAAGGCATCCCAAATACCAAGGGTTGGATTTGGATGAGCTTTCATAGACTCTAGAATTGTACAACCTCGCTTGAAGTCCATGGTCATCTTCTGCCATCTTCCTCCCTAATGAAACAAGGTTAATAATGACTTCCTGGGGTCACAAATAGATATTTAAGAAACAAGTACTACCAGAGCCTAACAGACCTAGCAGCCTCTGTAATGAGCATTGTATACACTGAGGGCGAGTGAGAACAGAGAGCTCATGGTTCTTATTTCATTTTGAATATGAAACTACTCACATGGCCTAGCAGGTTGGATAGTTGGTCTCCCCATGGTGGCGCTGCTTTGGGAGGTTCTAAATACATCAGAAAACAAGTCTAACTGGAAGAAGATAGTCACTGGAGTATGACCTTGAAGGTCTTGACCAAAAACTGGTCTTGGTCTAATTCTCCTTCTACTTCTGCCCACCATGAGGTGACCAGCCTCTCCCATGGACTCCTGTCATTGTGATGTTTTGACTCACCACTGGTCCAGAAAAACATATCCATATGACTTGGGATAAAACCTCTGAATCTGTGAGCTTAAATCAGTTCTTCCTTTAAACTGTTTCTCTTTGATATTTGGTCACAGTGGTATTGATAAAATTAACAACTTTCTGGGTGATAAAGTAAACACAGGAAACCAGGAAGCAGGATTCTCTTAGAGAATGTGGAGAGTAAGGCAACAGTTTGAGTGACCAATGATGTGAGCTACTCCACTGTAATTCTGTAGCAATTACAGAGTGTCCTAGAGAAACGGAAGAAGAGTTCATGGAGATGTTTGGCCAATACCCCTACAGTCTAGTTGAAATTTTCAGCCGATTGCTGTTGCCTTTGGTTGCCCCCAGAAGCTGAAGTTCCTATTGCTGAATATACTATGTACGTCAGACATAGAACTCAGAGGATTTGAGTTAGATCAGACATGAAAGTCTGAGATCTTTCATAGTACCAAAAGTGCTGTGCAAGCTGCCAAAAGAGGGAAATAACCAATAGTTCTACCCAGCTGTGATGCCTATGAACCACAACAATGACCACAATGGCAAGATATTGCCAATAGTGCAATGGTGGCACTCATATCTTGGCAGTAACTAAAAGCTGTCTAATTGACTTAAGGCTAGTTCAACATGAGGAAATCATGCCTGGGACTGGAAACCTAACCAACCACCCAAGACTACTGAGATCCTAGATCGTAATGGAGAATCTACTATTGCCACATAAACTAGCATAACTCTTAACTGCATTCTAAATACTTATCCTTATACCCATATAAGTGTATCCCTCACCTCTCATCAAAGAAGCTACTCTTTCCAACAAATGGAGATCATGATGGAAAACCATACCTAGAACAATTCCTTATCTTGGTTATTGTGAAAAAATATTGCAAAAAAAAATGACTATGCAAGTGTCTCTGTGGTGTGTTGCCTTTCAGATACTTTATAATACATCACAGTATGTAACACATTCAGACTATGTATAACATATGTACTTTTTGAGCATGTTGATTTTGGGGAAGATGAAAACATGCTTGGGGTTATCCATGTGACATGTGATCTTTGATCTGCAAAGTTCCATAGATGGAGAAGAAGGTTTGAGGAGGAGGTAAAGCTATGACTTGTGAGATATTTTTTAAATGCATATGTAACCTGAATATGGAGGAACACCAACATGGCTTATGATGTCATTTTACCAGGTACATCAAAGTGATTCAAAAAGATTTGGAATGGATTCATGCAAAATATGTCTACTTGGCAGAGAACAAATGAGGTAGAAAAGAGGAGTTCTAAAGTTCATCTTCCTTGTAGACAGAATAGAGAGGTAGAATACACAATGAAAAGTCATCTACAGCATAACGTTCAGTGCAAGCCATTTCAGAAAACAAATGAGAGTAGGTGGCACCAGTGGGTCAAGTCAAGCTAGTCTACACATTGCTCAGTGGTTGAATTCTTACCTCCTTGTTGTCTCATGTTCCCCTCCCCCACAGGTGAAGCCAAATTTTCTTTTTTTATTGAAAATATAGTCTCTCACACAAATATATCCTGGCCACAGTTTCCCCTTCCTCCACTCCTCCCAGCTCCCTCCCAGCTTCTCTCCCTCAGATCTACTCCCCATCCTTCTCCTTTCAGAAAAGAACAGGCCTCCAAGAAACAACCACCAAACACAACAAAACAAAATACAAGAAGACAAGGCAAAAGCCCTCACATCGAAGCCAGACAAGGCAACCTAACAGGAGGCAAAGAATCCTAGGAGCAGGCAAGAGTGAGAGACACATTCATTCTTATGGTTAAGAGTCCCACAAAAACATCAGGCTAAGTAATAGCTACAATATAAATGCAAGGACCTGGGGCAGACCCACGTAGGCTCCATACTTACTGCTTCAATCTCTGTGAGCCTCTATGTGCTCTGCATAGTTGGTTCAGTGGGCCATGTTCTCCTTGTGTCCTCCATCTCCTCTGACTCCTATAATCTGTCTACCTCTGCCCCTTCTTCTGTAGGATTCCCCAAGCTCTGAGGAGAGGGACACAGTCCAGCTTTCAAATTCAGACTTTCTCTGCACACAATCTGGCTGTGGGTCTCTGCATTCCCTCCCATCTGCTGCCACAGGGAGTCTCTCTGATGACAACTGGACAAGGCACTAATCGGGTCATGTGGCAGGTGTGGCCCAGTGTGAAGTCAGCCCCAGGACTATGCTGCGTTCACTATTCCAAGATACTCATTGACTATGTAATGGTGCTCATGCCCAATTTCATGAAAACATTAAATGGGACAAAATGTAAGTATTTTGAAAGCATAGCAGAAAAAGCATAGGAAAGAGGCTTTGTGAGATAGCTGAGCAGTCAAGAAGGCTTGCTCCTGCTCTTCCAGAGGACCCCAGTTTGATTGGTTCCCAGATCCACATTAGGGGCTCATAACAACCACTTTTAACTCTGGTTCCAGAAGATCTGACACCTTCTTTGGGCTCTGTGTTTACCCATATATGTGTAGCATATACACACAAATGCACACTAAAAAATAAAATAACACAAAAGATAAATGAAGTGGTAAATAAATTAGGGAAACAACACCCTTCACAATAACCACACATAATATAAAATACCTGTGGTAACTCTAACCAAGCAAGTGAAAGATCTGTATGACAAGAACCTCAAATCCCTGAAGAAAGAAACTGAAGAAGATATCAGAAGATGGAAAGAACTCCCTTGCTCATGGATAGGTAGGACTAACATGATAAAAACAGCCATCCTACCAAAAGCAATATACAGATTCAATGCAATTCCTATCAAAATACCAACACAATTCTTTTCAGACCTTGAAAGAACAGTTCTCAATTTCATATGGAAAAGCAAAAAACCCTGAATAGCTAAATCAATCCTGTACAATAAAACAACATCTGGAGGTATCACTATCTCTGATTTCAAGCTGTACTACAGAGCAATAGTAATAAAAACATCATGGTACTGGCATAGAAACAGATCAGTTGATCAATGGAATCAAATAAAAGACCCAGAAATAAACCCACACACCTACAGTCACTTAATTTTTGACAAAGAAACCAAAGCCATTCAATGGAAAAAGGACAGCATCTTCAACAAATGATTCTGGTCTAACTGGATGTCAATATGTAGAAGAATGAAAATAGACCCATATTTATCACCCTACACAAAATTTAAGTCCAAGTGGATCAAAGACCTCAACATAAAACCAGGCAAACTAAATCTACTAGAAGAGAAAGTGGGGAAAACCCTCAAACTCATGGAGGCACAAGAGACAATTTCCTGAACAGAACACCAATAGCTCAGGCTCTAAGGACAACAATCAATAAATGGGACCTTATGAAACTTAAAAGCTTCTCTAAGGCAAAGGGCACTGTCATTAGAACAAAATGTCAGCATACAGATTGGGAAAAGATCTACACCAACCCCACATCCAACAGAGGACTAATATCTAAAATATATGAAGAACTCAAGAAATTAAACATCAACAAATCAAATAATCCAATCAAAGAATGGGTTACAGAGCTAAACTGAGAATTCACAAAAGAGGAATCTCTAAAGTCTAGAGGTACTTGAAGAAATGCTCAACATCCTTAGACATCAGAGAAACACAACTCAAAAGAACTCTGAGAATCACACCCATCAGAATGGCTAAGATTAAAAAAAAAACTCAAAAGATAGTACATGCTGGTGAGGATGTGGAAAAAGAGGAACATTCCTCCATTGCTGGTGGGCTTGCAAACTTGCACAACCACGTTGGAAATCGATCTATCAAAATCTTAGAAAATAAGGAATAGTTCTACCCCAAGACCCAACCATACCCTGGGAAAATATCCAAAAGACTCTACCAAACCACAAGGACATCACTTCAACAATGTTCCTAGCAGCTTTATTTGTAATAGACAGAAACTGGAAACAACTCAGATGTTCCTCAACCAAAGAATGGATTAAAAAAAAAAAAAACTGTGGTACATTTAAACACAGCTATCAGAAACAAGGAAATAATGCAATTTGCAACCAAATGGATGGAACTAGAAAAGCTCATCCTAAGTGAGCTAACTCAGACCCAGAAAGATACACCCAGTATGTACTTTCCTATAAGTGGATATTAACCATATAGCATAGGACAACCATCCTACAACCCACATACCCAAACAGACAGGAACCTAGCATAATTATACTTTGAAAAACTCCACCCAGCAGCGAGTCATGGACTCTGTTGCTTGTTAGAACACCTTACCCTAGATGGGCTGCCATATCAAGCCCCAGTACAAGAGAAAGCTCTTAGCCCTCATGTGACTGATGAACTGATGGAGTTTGATATGCAGGGGCTCCCCTCATCCAAGGAGAAGGAGAGGACTGAGGTAAGGAAGACAGAAGGAGGGAAAAAAAGGAGGGAGGGAGGCAAAGAGGAGGGGAGGAGTGAGGAGACTTTGATTGAGATGTAACTTGAAAAAATAAGTTAATATTAAAATAATAGTAATAAAATAAATATTTTGTGCTGATTGGTTGATTTTGTTTGTTTGTTTGGGCTTGTTGTTGCTGATAGTTTTGTTTTGTTTTGTTTTATTCTGTTGCCAGTTTGACACAAGCTAGATTCAACTGAGAAGAGGAAACCACACTTGAGCGATTCCTTCTCTCAGATTATCCTGTAGACAACTCTGTGAGAACACTTTTCTTGTAGATGGCATGAAGTCCTTGTACCCAAAGACAACACTAGAAAAAGTAAGAACATTAAACTCTCAGGATTCTCATTTCAATGGAAGGAATTTACACCTTTTTTTCTACCCAGAAAGCTGGGAGAGTATGTAGCTAATAACCTGGTGATCTTTTGCTATCTGGAGAGCCAGATAACTCAAATGGCGGAGTACTGATTCTCAGTCTACAGAACCCAATCTTATGACAAATGTCCTATGTAGTTTACTATTATGCTTATTCTAGACCCTTCCCCCAGACCTTTACCCTGAGCACTGTTTCTCAGTCAATAGAACCCATTCTTGTACTAGAGGTCACAGGTGCTTTACAAAAGACATGTACTTTGTAAAAGAGTTTTCACAGAATCATGCCTTTGATAAAGTCATTATTGTGATAATCGTCACAAAGAGACTTTTTTTTCCAAAGTTCTGCTGTGTTTAAATATGCCGAAAATAAACTGCCCTGGGGTCAGGCTCCAGAAGTTTGAGCTAGCTAAGTCATATTGAAATGGATTTTCCTCT
Organism: Lophiomys imhausi; assembly: GCA_907164525.1. NCBI lineage: Eukaryota > Metazoa > Chordata > Mammalia > Rodentia > Muridae > Lophiomys > Lophiomys imhausi. The sequence continues at coordinate 1,257,405 of CAJQZJ010032201.1, read as the reverse complement.
TGTCTCACATGGATTGTTCCTCTGGTCTCCATAGGGACCTCCCATATTTTTCTTCAATGTGGGAGGGCTCAGCCCACTATGGGTAACTCCACTCCTGGGCACATGATTCTATGTGGTATAAAAGAGAAAGCTCAGCAAGCTGTGTGGAGCAAGCCAGGAAGCAGCTTCCCTCCACAGTTCCTGCCTTTATTCCTGTTTGACTTCCTGCCTTGGCTTCCCTCAATGATGGACTGTTACCTGAAAGTGTGAAGTGAAATGAACTCTTTCTTCCTCTAAATTGCTTTTTGTCACAGTATTTTATCACAGCAGCAGGACCAGGCTAGGACATCTTTTCTTTAAAAAAGTGAAAAGGGGGACATAGGTCATCAATGAAATTTGCTATTGCTACTTTTAGCATAAGTTTACAAAACCAGAATATTTCATTATCTAGAGATCAAACATGACATGATAATGAATGCAGTTTTGTGTTTATTTACTACTTCAAGTTACATCTCCATCACAGTGCCTTCTTTCCACCCCTCCTGGCCCCAGTCCCCCACCCTCTATCCCCTCCCCTCCTATCCTACTCCTCCGAAGTGGGGTGTCCCTACCTATCAGCCCCCTCCCCCCCGCAGTTCAATAGTCATATGAGGGCTAAGAGCTTCCTCATGTACTGGAGGCCTACATGGCAGCACCACTAGGGCAAAGTGTCTTACTAGCAATCTATATTCTTGTTCCTTTTGGTACATTGGTTGTAGTACAATTATGTTGTACTATATGGCTAAAATACAATTATATGTGACTAGATGTCATGTGCATTTTTCTGAGTCTGGGTTCGCTCACTCAGGATGAGCTTTTCTAGTTCCATCCATTTGGCAGCAAATTGCATGATTTCCTTATTTCTGATTGCTGAGTAGTATTCCATTGTGTAAATGTACCACAGTATTTGGGTTTTGTTTTGTTTTGTTTTGTTTTGTTGGGTTTTTTGTTTTGTTTTGTTTTTTATCCATTCCTCGGTTGAGGAACATCTGGGTTGTTTCCAGTTTCTAGCTATTACAAATAAGGCTTCTATGAACATAGATGAGGAAATGTCTTTGTGGTTTGGTGAGGAATCTTTTGGATGTATACCCAGAAGTGGTATGGCTGGGTCTTGAGGTAGAGCTATTTCAAGTTTTCTAAGATATCGCCAGACAGATTGCCTTAGTAACTGTACAAGTTTGCAGTCCCACCAGCAGTGGAGGAGTGTTCCCCTTTCTCCACAACCTTGCTAGCATGTGCTGTCATTTGAGTTTTTGATCTTAGTCATTCATTTTTTTTTTAAATCAGGCAGCAGTTAGGGTCTCTTGCACAGACCATGTGAAATCTTACCCCTGGGCCTTATGACAGAAACAGAACATTACATATCAGTGGAATTACTAAGCCTGCCTATTCCTAAAACACCCATCCCTATGGCTTGTCCTTTCCTTGGAAATGGCTCATAACTCAGTCTCTTATTATCTTCCTCTCTCCCAGTCAACCTTGCAAGTTCAGACTCAGTGTTCCAGCACACACCAACCTCATAGATCTTTCTGTCCAACTTTGCTCCAGCCCACTCAGTACTGACAAATTAGCTGTCTTAATTAACTTTGTTCTGGGATCATCTAAGTCCTTCACCTAAAGCCCTTAAGCTTTCCCCACTAATTACAGAACTAAATCCAAAGTCTCTGGACATCACAGGCAGCACTCACGGTATGCCATTCTCCCATCCTTGGCCTGTCACTCTTGGATGGATCTGGCCAAAAACCTGCAGGCAAGCTGGCCTGTTCGTGCTGGTTCACCTGCAACTTCCTGTGGCACTGAACAACCAGAAGAAGGCTCAAGAGTGGGTCTGAAAAGCAGAGGCATAAATGTAGCTTCTAAAGTGAAGAAATGCAGGGAATGAGATCTAAACGTGTCCAAAAACAGGAGTCGATATTCGTATAGTCTCCAAGTGATGCTATTCTAGGCTGAACAAAAATGTCAGAGCTTGTTCTGGATCTCTGCCAAATGTGTCTCCAGAGCCCTTGCTTTAGATATATGGATATGCAAATATATGCAAGCTGAAATAAAGAACTATTTTTGGCTTAGGAAGTTAGGAAGACTGTTGTACAAATACCAAATCTGTTCGATTTCAGCAACAATCAAGAATATTTAAATATGTACACGGCAGCATCAAGTTGGCAAAATTCTAAGTAATTTATCACCCACACTTGTCCTAGTTATGATTCACAGGGCAAATGTGCAGGTTGACTCAAATTTCTGGGAGTTAGCTTTACAACCAGAATCAAACCCTTAAAATTGTTGTACTCTTGGAGTTTGATCAAAAAATATAAGCTATGAGTGTCATTTTTTACACTCAAAATGTAACAACATGGATGTTTAGAAGAACAAAATATTGAATATCAATTAAGAATCTCTAAAAGATGAAATGCCTAAATAATTTGAGATATGCCCACATGACAACATCCAGTGTCACCATATTGTAGGAGAATGTGAAGCCATAAGTATGCAATGTGATATATTACCAAGAAAATAAATTAATGTGGAGCTATTGCAACAGTATGATATTTCTAATAAAATAAACATTTCAAAAGCTTAGGGATTGAAATAAAATATGATCAGTGGACTTCTTCAGATGACCAGATTCAAGTGGTTTTTTTTTCTGTATTTTATATATATTTGCACTTACCAGTACTTTTCAAATTTTCTGCATGAAACACTTTGATAATAAGAAAAGCACAGTAAAAGAACTATAAATTAGAATAAAATTGCTCCTTTTATACAGGGAGTGGTTTTGCACAGAGCCCTCCAGCAAACTCTATTGTCATCCAAGCTATATGTTACATAATTCCAACAAAGAATTGTTCAGTTTGAACCTATTTGCAAAAGCAAACTGCTTGTGAAAACACACTCCCTTCCCAAGTGCAGGGAAGGAAAAAGAAATACAAGCGAGTTCCTCATGACACTGGCAAGAACACTGCCCTCCTCACTTGACCCTCTGTTTTGTTTAAGGGGGGGGGGGAGAAAAAGGAAGAAAGACAAGAGAAGAAAAGGAAAGGCAAGGAAAAGAAAGAAGAGAAGAGAAAACAGAAGGGACCCTCAATGGTTGCAAAATTCTATGTGAAAGTAAAAACTTCTAAAAGAAAGGCCTCTTATCCAGCAGCTAAAGGCAATCTGTCTTCATCTAACTCTCAGCCAGCTAAGTGAAAAAACGGCAACCGGAGACAGAGGACAAGGCCACCAAAGGGAATAAGGATTGATAAGCATATGAAACAGTCACTAACCCACTTCTCTAGGTCTCTAAGCCACTTATGTGAGTGCAGCTGTTTAAAGAATCAAAATTGGATGATGAGACAAAAGGTGTTATAGAACGAAAGTATAGATATTATGAAAATGAAACACAAGCCATGGATGAGTGTGATACACCTACGGGCAAGCTGCTCCTTGGCCAGACCTGAGTTATCCCATCCACGAGGGCTTGTTCTTTGCAAATGTCTCCTAGTCAGAGCCCTCTTAGCCATGGGATGCCTGTGACCTGCACTGCCCAAGCTATGATTTCTGGCTTTTCTTCTTCATTGTGTACATTGTTTCACATATGGCGGGTCCTTGGAAATGTATGTCCAATTAATTTCTCATGAGAAGAGGCCAGACAACGAAAGACGATGAAAGATGATCCTTCCTTTCAGTGTTCAAGTGTTAAAGGTTCCAGCAGAGGTCAGTGTCTCACAATTGGTCCAGGGATGCAGAACAGCCCCTTACTTCCCGCCCTCATCACCCCAAAACTTCCCCATGCAGTGTTTGATCCAGTGGGAAAAGTTCTGGAAACAAAAGGCATCCGAGAATGGCGTGATACAATTCATTACACCTCTTTACGCTTCACACTCCTTGTCTATAAGAAGTGGCCAGGGGATGACAGAAAGATCTATGAGCAAGGTTGTGTGACAGGAAATAGCCCAGTCTCTGGTACCAAGTACATGGCAACTAGTGTCATTTCCTTGCTTTTCCCTTCTTCATTAATGTTTCTCCCTCTCATAGTGAGAGGTAAGGCAGTTTTCCCCAACAAGAGGTCCTCCTGATTGGTTTAAGATCATAGTGATTTAGAAGTTACCGATATTCAATCCTTTCTCCACAACTGCTTCTAAAAAGGAGACATAGCTGGGACCAGAGAAATGGCTCAGTAGGTAAAGGCACTTGCCTCTAAGCCTGAAGATAGGAGTTCAAATCCCAGGACTCATATGGTAGAAAGAGAGAATTGACTCCTATAAGTTGTCCTCTGATCACAAGGAAACTATAACATACAAACACACATATACACTAATAACAAACAAAATTAACTTAAAATATAAAAAATATTTAATTCCAGGCCAGGGTAGTGGTGCACGCCTTTAATCCCAGCACTCAGGAGGCAGAGGCAGGTGGATCTCTGTGAGTTTGAGACCAGCCTGGTCTACAAAGCAAGTCCAGGATAACCAGGGCTACACACAGAGAACTCCTATCTCAAAAAACAAACAAACAAACAAAACATTCAATTATTGAAAAACAAAAAAATGGAGAAGACAGATTGCAGCAGGATAAAAGCATAGTGGAGGATGGAAATATGAGCATTGAAAACTTAATCAATAACATCACCCAGGGTTAGCTCACAAAGCACCAAAATTAGGCAAAAATAGATTCAGTGTCATAGGCAGTGGGCACATACACTGAAGTCTAACAACTGTGTAAAATAAGTTCAAAGGTCAAAATCCTGAAGGGCCTAAGGAATAGGTTTCAGGTTCCCTGAGACCTAGCCCAGACCTTCTCACACAAGCCCCTCAGAAGCAGTGCAGCGCACACCTGGTCAGGGCCATGAAAGAGGACATTAGACAAATGGACTCAAATCTTCCTGCTACCAAAATTGTAGGACATTAGCTGACAGGCTGCCTTATCCTTGGACGCCTCACTCCTCCCACCAGTAAATGAGAACACTAATGAGTTACTGATGCAGATTTGAGACAATGGCTGGCAACTTCCATCCTTGGAAACTGGGATGGGGTTTCTCTATTAATCATAATGGGTAACAGATAATGGAAAACCTGTAATGGGAGGCATTTCATATCTGGTCATAAGTTTCCTCAGCTAAGGCAGGCCTAGTGGTGACTTGGAAGATAAACTCCTGGGCACTTCCAGAATAAAGATTCCTCTGCTCTGGGGAAAAGCCTAGTCACAGCCACAGTTCAGCCTAAGACTGGCAGCTGCTTCTCATGCAAAGTAATAGGACCATTGCAAAAGAGTCTGTGAGACAAAAGATTTCACCAGGGCCTGACTGGAACACAAGACTCTGCCAAGGTCATTTGAAAACAAAATGTGACTTCCCCTTTTGCTCTCTCTCTCTCTCTCTCTCTCTCTCTCTCTCTCTCTCTCTATACATATATATATATGGATAGATATCTATGTATATAGATGGATAGATAGATATAGATATATAGATATAGATATAGATATAAATAGATATATAGATAGATATAGATATCTATATAAAAATATATATATAGAGAGAGATCTAGATAGATAGATAGATAGATAGATAGATAGATAGATAGATAGATAGATAGATCTCACTCTCTTGGGTTTTTTGTTTTGTTTTGGGGGGTTTTTGTTTTTTGTTTTTGTTTTTTTGGTGGTGGTTGTGTGGTTTGTTTGGTTTGGTTTGGTTTGAGGTCAAAAAGGAAGAAGGCTACCAAGCTGGGTACCATCTTCTGGCACTTCTGACAGACCACATGCCTCTCCAGAAAAGCCATTTTAATTGATATAAGTGCAGAGGAGTTGGAGCCCCAGGGATTAAATTTCTGCTGAAATGCCCATAGTTCTGGAGGGGAGGGGAGGAAATGAGCTCTTGACCCGGGGAACACAAAGCCTTCAGGGAAGTGCTTCTAGCTCTGATATAGAGAGTGTCAGGTGCCCCTGGGCTGGCCATTTACAGCTCTTGTCCTATTTTAAGGTAGCAGGAAATCTCCTGCTACCTTACAGCACCTGACTGGGAAGGCCTGAATAGCCATGGAGGGAGAAGAGAGACACCTGTCTCAGCCTGTCTCACATATACATGCACACATTCCTAGGCCTGGGAACTTTTTTCCACCACAAAGACATGTTTTGTGACTGTTTGTGTTTTTATGAGTGAACAATCTCACATTCATCTGAGAGGAAGTGGGGGCTAAGTGGTCTAGGAGATGTGATACCTCCCAGCCTGGTCCCATTGGAGCTCAGATGACCCACTTTGCCTGCCACAAGGACCACACATCTCCCTCAACCCTGCCAGCCACCTGCTATAAGGTCAACAGATAAAGTTTGAGAGGAGAATCTGGCTCTTGAAAAGCCCAGTGGCCAAGCCTGGGCTTTTTCTGTCGTCTCTGAGCCCCTGTGTTTACAGATGTTAAAAGACTCAACGCAGTCTTCTTTATGAAGCATAGAGAATCATACACATGTGACACTAACAGATCCACCATTAATGTTTCATTCACATTCAGACACCTGATGATTTAAGGATGTGTGTGCACATGCGTGCATGCGTTCATGTGTTCGTGCATGTGTGCATGTGTGTGTGTGTGTGTGTGTGTGTGTGTACACAAAGATGTTTTTGCATAGGACAGATAGGAAGGTCTGAACAAATGCAGCATTGTCACCATCATCCCCTGATGCCTGCCATCCATGGAGTCAAAAGAGGTAAGCACCTGAAATGAGAGTCCCAGTCAGTGACATAAGATGTTTCAGGAAAACTCATGGCTTAGGATCATGGACAGTCAGATCAGAAAACACCATGGAAGTATGATCTGTGATGATGGAGAAGGCTCTGTGAAGGACTAGTCATGTGGGTCCTCAGCAAAGAGCAGGAAAAACCAGGGAGCAGTGCAGAAATGGACCTGCCTTTGTCCTGTTGTTCTGTGAGTGTGTAAAGCTCCTGGTAGAACTGATGCTGTGTCCTCCCTTCTCTGTACTCATTTCGCTTCCTACCACATCTCTTCCGATTACAAGAGGGCTGCATGCTAGGGAAGTTCCCGATATCAGAAGGAAGGATGCTCAGGAACCCTCACCAGACTATAGCAGAAGGAAACTTGGAAGGAAAGGTAAGAGTGGGTAGGGGAAAGGTAAGAGCTGTGTGAGGCTCTGTTCAAGGAGCAGACAGACCCAAAGATTTTATTCCTCAGCCAACACAGACATGATGTTGCCTTCTCCAAACTTGGCAAACAATGGGACACTATTCTCTAGATAGAGGAGCTTTGGAAAAAGGACTAGTAGTCATGACCAGGAGTAAAGAATAGCCTGGGAGTCAGGGGCGCTCAACCTCAGCCAGCTAACTCTTCTATCCAAGACTGAAAACCAAAGAGTTCCTCTCTAAGGAATAAGATGGGCTTAAAAAGAAAGGTTACAAAGAAAAGTTATAGATACTGATGTTTGGTTCCTAACACACGATCCAGATTACTTGAGCATCCTATGCACATTAAGATCCAGCCAGCCACACACAGCCTTTGTAATACCTGAGCTTTGAGGAAATTCTGTAACCTAAGAAACAGTATGGCCACCAAGAAAAACTAAACATGTTTAATATAACAGATATAAAAACAGATGAGACTTGATTCAGATCTATGATATAAGAACAGAATATTGTTTAAGAATGAGGAGTCAGAGAGAGGCTTTGGACATTTGAGAATATACTAGTAGAATTTTCTTTTAACTGAAAGAATTACAATAGAAAGCTAAGTCTCATGTAAATAAAACAGGGAGAATAAATTCAAGGTGGGGAGCTAGGACAACTAATTCAAGAAGTTACAAAGATGTAATAAGAATTCTAGAAGTGGAAACAAAGAAAATGAGAGAGTTAAATTATCACAATTGGAAACAGAAGAGATCTTCCTTTAAAAGGAAATATTCTCCCCAAAAGTACCTGGTGTGAAATCTTTCAATATCAGACAGGAACCTCTAAAGTTCTGGCAGAAGTAGAAACAAGAAGGCAGGTGGCTCATCGAGCTATGGTCTCTTATCACCAGTTGGACTCTACTAACCTGAGGTTTAATAAGAAGTCTAATCAGTTCCTGCCATTTTCAAAGACTATTTTGCAAGCCCTTCTTTTCTGGATCCTATAAAGATGAATAGGAGAAGAATAAACATAAAGATGGCGGGAGGTGGGAGGAGACAAGCTACAAGATTCTCAGTGGGTAAAGATGCTTGCTGCCAAGTCTAATGACCTGAAATTGATTCACAGGACCCATGTGATATGAGGAGAGAATGAACTCCAGAAAATTGTCCTCTGCCTTCCATATGCCATGGCACTAGCAGGTAAGCACACACATACACCCACATATACACGTACACAGATAAGTGTAAGTTAAAGTTGTTAAGAGTGGAAGACATAGAAAGCCATGTGTTAGGGTTCCCTGCATCGAGCAAAGCTCCACAGGGAGCATCATTCAGGCACTAGCACCCTAGTCTCCATGGTAACCCTGTACATCAAGTATGACTTTTTTTAAATATTTATTTATTACTTCAGGTTACATCTCCATCACAGTGCCACTCTCCACCCCTCTCAGTTCCATCCTCCTACCCTCTCATCCCACTCCTCCAGAGTAGAGTGTCCCCACACATCAGTCCCCCACCCCAGTTCAGCAGTCACATGAGGGCCAAGAGCCTCCTCATACACTGGGGGCCTACAAGGCCACTAGGGCAAAGTGTCTCATCAACAGGCAAAAAAGTCTATGTTCCTGGTTTTTTGTTTTTTTTTTTTTATGTTGGTTGTAGAATAATGAGATATCAATTCTCAAAGCATACTTTTCTGAGATCATATTGAAGTCCCCAAGGTCACACTGCTGTGCTGTCTGCTCCTTCGCCTACTCTACCTGGCATACACGAATTGGTCAAACAGAGAGTTCCTGCCAACAGCCTTGAAGGAGGAAGAATCTCTGAGGATCTGATGAGAATGATAAAAAGTTTGGGCTTTCTTATCTCTTTGGCTGAAAAGCTTCATGGAGGTTGTGATGCTTGAGTTACGTAAATGTTGAGGGGAGGGCCAAGGAGATGGCTCAGCAAGTAAAGGGGCTTGCAGTTCAAGCCTGAGTTCAATGCTGAAATCCACATAAAGGTGAAGAGACAACCAACTCCACAAAGTTGTCCTCTAACCTTTTCACATGCACGAATCACACACACCCCTCTCTCTCTCTCTCTCCTCTCTCTCTTTCGCTCTCTCTCACACACATATGCACATACCAATAATAGTAATAATAATTTTTTAATGTTGAGAGGAAATATTGGGATAGGGTTTTTTTACTTGTTTTCCCACAATTCTCTTAAAAATATTATTTTTATAGTTCATATTTTACAAAGCCCAAATCTAGGCTTTGGCAGCCCTTGAACATGGACCTCCAGTAACCACATTCTTTGTCTACTTCACTAGGTACCTGAGAAACATTGGCTGCATTAACAATTTTGGAACATGAAGTAGGGTTTCATCATTGTTCTATGCTGAGAAGGAAAACAGTAGAGAACAACATTGGCTGCACAAAGAAATCACTAGAAGTGTAGTGTGGCTCCAGAAAACTCATGGGCCTGGGAAGTGGAGGAAAGGAGGGCAAAGGTTGTAATTGGCTGTCTTACCCACGCTGGCATGTAAGCAAAGCACTTCAGGCAGAGTGAGCAGAACAGGACTGTCTGAGAGAACAAAAGTCCCTGCCAGACAGTTCTCCTTTTAAAACCTGATCTGCCAAACCAGGCTCCTTCTCTCCAGTTCCAATTAAAAGCCACCCTCCCAGCAGCAGACATGCTGAATCACCCTCCAGTGCCACAGTCATGTCTCAGAAAGCTTTGCGCTCTTCTAATCCTCTAATAGCCTGGGGTGGTGTTAGTGTCACAGTAGCAAATTCGCTGCAATTTGGAGCTCTATTATTTCACTTGTAAAGAAGTCAGCAGCCTTGCTAAAGGAAAAACAGACCATCTGTTAACCCTTTCTGTTCTTACCTCCCACAGCTGACCGAGGAAGATCAGACTTCTCGTGAACAAAGTGCCTGTGGTTATATCCCCTGCACCCTCAAACTCCGTGAGTACAGCAGCCCAGGGGTCTGCAGAGCACTAGTTACTTGCTTACGGGACTCCGAGTGGGCTCCCAAACCCAGGGATGCTCAAGTTGCTTACATAAGCAGAATAATGTTTGCAAATAACCTCTGTATACCTTCCGATGTGTTTCAAGCCATCTCTGGAGAATGTATAACACCCCATACAATGAAAACACCACAGAAATAGCCAGTATGCTCTATTGTTTGGGAAATATTGAAAAGAAGAAAGTCATCTCATGTTCCAGTTAGGGGCAACGTCTTCCCTCAAGAATTTTCAATTCTGGTTTCTTTCAGCCACAGAAGTAGAGCAGGCAGGCAGAAAAGGCAGGCTACTCAGCCACTCACCCAACAGGCTCCTGTAAATGCGTTCAAGGTACTCTGAGAAGTTTAGTATCCAAAACCCTAGCTCAGGCTAGGGAGTTGTGAGGTCCTAAACTTGGATCCCCTACATCTGGCGATAACCTCAGTGCTACCAGAGGTAGAGCCAGGTGAGGAAACAGAAAACAAAAAGATTACTGTGACTTGCTAGTTGTCAGCCCAGGTAAATTATGGAGGATTCCAAGTTCTATTACAGACTCTGACTCAAGGGAGTAAGGTAAAAGGTGATAGAGAATGACATCCAACATTCTTCTCTGACCTCCAGGTGTACCCACAAGCACACATATCAGGGCACACACACACACACACACACACACACACACACACATACAAATGCCTGGCTCTACCACGTTCTGTTTGGGTGATCTTGGAAAACTCCATTCATCTCTGTGAGCCTGCGGTTTACCACTTCAAACATAGTCATAATCCTACTCCTACATTGGACTTCCTATATCCGGGCACTGGGCAAATAGGAGCGAACAGCATCTCTGTGCATGAAGGAAGCATTCACATGCAATTGTATCTTTGTTTCCTTGGTTCACTTCAGTATTGTCATTTCTTTTTGTTCCTTGTGCAAAATCTCCTCAGGAAAGAAGAAAAACGTGTTGACTCCTGGATAAGCCTCCTTGATCAGAATATGATAGCCTCGGGGGCTTTGATTAACTCATCACTCTGCCTAATTGAATTATTTTAATGGCACCCAATCCTGGCAACTTTTGCATGTCAGCGATGAGGGGATTCAGAAAAAGGAGCTGAGAAAATCTATTCCCAAGCATCACCATCTCCATAATTTTGCCTGGAGACAGTAAAGAATTTTGCCAAGTATGCTAGTTTGGCAGAGACATGCAGGGTGACTGCTCCCAAGGAAACATGAGCAAATGTCTGCTCACCCCAGATGGGACACCGATAACAGACCAGGTGGGGGAGGGGAGGATCCACCCAAATCTAGTTTGTTGATGCAATGAATTATTGCAGTCACTTCCACATGAGTGACAAAAAGGCAGCTGCCTCACCAAAAAGCCCAGCATGGGCTTTGACTCTGGAAAGCTCCAACCCTGGAGTTCCCTGTGCCACCCATATTGAGCTCCACTACTGTCTCCTTTCCTCGGCATTGCTTTTATGTCAGGGATCTGATTCTTGCAACTTCTCTAGCTTCCTTAGTCTTGTAAACTTCACTGGCTTCCTGAGTCATATGAACACCCTCCCCACAGGAGGGAATGCTTAGATCTAGAGGAAAGAGCTGTACAGTGACTGTTTAATCCCACAACCAACGAGTCTTTGTGGCAGTACAAGATGTACCCTGCATACAGTAGCTGCATGCAATGTGAAGCAAAAAGGAAACTAAACCCCTCAGGCTCCACCATTGACGGGATGGTGCAACTTGGTAAAGAAAGCCATACTGCAAAGTACGTGGAGCATTGGGAGAAAGGTAAAAGAGGAAAAAAATACTCTTTTTCATCTGTTACTCAATCCACAGGCTATCATCTTTCTACCGAAAATAAGAACAAGAAAGCTCTCCCACTGAGATGTCACACAATGCAAAGCAGATGAGGGAGAAGTCTTTCCTGAGTCACTGGAGCTGTAGCAGGTATTTGATAAGACTAGGGAAGAATAGGATGGCCCTGGGCCCAGTATGTCCCCTGCAGGATGAAGCACAGAGTGTTAGCATGACCACCCTTAAGAGCTAACTCACGTCGACATCATGCAGAATGTAAGCACATAGCTGTCTCATCAGCTCCGCCCTGATACCCTCTAGATACTTTTTATACATGTTACCCGAGATTCTATTCTTATCTCCGTTTCAGAGATGGAGACATACAGAGATTCAGATGCCCAAGATCCTGGAAACTTAGACAGCCTCATTTCAAAGCTGTAATTTCAATCATCTCCGTACTTTAAAAGTGTGAAATTTGAACAATGGCATATCAAAATGTAATTTAAAATTAAAAACTCAACCGAGGGAGCTGGAGAGATAGCTCAGTGGTTAGGAACACATACTGCTCTTTCACAGGGCTAGAATTTGGTTTCCGGCACCCGCTTACAACCATCTGTAATTCCAGCTTCAGAAGAAAATTTCAACGCCCTCTTCTAACCTCAGTAGGCACAGACCCTCCCCATACACACAATTCTAAAAAATAATTTTAAAATCCTACTTAAAACAAACATCCCCAGGTAGACTTGAATAGGATCCAGAATACCTATCATGGGCTCTACAAAAAGAAAAAGAGAATTCTAAAGACCCTAAGAATAAAGAGGATGTGATGCGTACAAGGCCAGGACACACCTATTTCCTTCATCCGGCTTTGGCATGAGATGGCAGAGCTATATGTATGTGTCTATGTGTGCAGCTTTCTTTGCTAAGTTAGCTACATACTTAAATATGAACTCAGCCGTTCCCAATAAACCCTTTGACGATGTTACCTTAAAACCATAAATGAAAGAATTGCAGGTATAATGGATTACAAAATATTTCTTTTTATTTGTTTCTTTATTGCTTCAAGTTACATCTCCATCACAGTGCCCTCATTCCACCCTTCCTGATTCCACCTTCCCACCCTTTCCTCCCTCTCCCACCCTTGCCGCTCCTCTGATGTGGAGTGTCCCTAAAAATCAGCCCCTGTCAGCTCAACAGTCATATGCAGGCTAAGAGCTTCATCTTGCACTGGGGGCCAACATGGTGGCACTCCTAGGGTAAAGTGTCCCCTTAATAGGTAACCAAGTCTACGTTCCTGATCCTTTTTGTGTAGTGGTTGTAGGATGATAGTTATCCTGTACTATATGGCTAAAATCCAATTATAAGTGAGAAGATGTCATGTCCATCTTTCTGAGTCTGGGTTAGCTCACTTGGGATGAGCTTTTCTAGTTCCATCCATTTGGCCGTGAATTGCATGATTTCCTTGTTTCTGATAGCTGAGTAGTATTCCATTGTGTAAATGTACCACAGGTTTGTTTTTTTTTTTTTTTATATCCATTTGTCAGGGATATCTGGGTTGTTTCCAGTTTCTAGCAATTACAAATAAGTCTGTTATGAACATAGAAGAGGATATGTCCTTGTGATTTGGTGAGGAATCTTTTGGGTGGATACCCAAAGTGGTATGACTGGGTCCAAGTTTTCCAAGATATTGCCAGACTGATTTCCGTAGTGGTTGTACAAGCTTGGAGGAGTGTTCCCCTTTCTCCCCAACCTGGCCAGCATGTGCTGTCATTTGAGTTTTTGATCTGAGCCATTCTGACAGGTGTGACATGGAATCTCAGAGTTGTCTTAAGTTGCGTTTCTCTGATGATTAAGGATGTTAAGCATTTCTTCAAATGTCTCACTGCCATAGAGATTCCTCCTTTGTGAATTCTCGGTTTAGCTCTGTTTCCCATTTTTTCATTGGAGTATTTGGTTTCTTGGTGTTTAAATTCTTTATAAATTTTGGATATTAGCCCTCTGTTGAAAGTGGGATTGGTAAAGATCTTTTCCCAATCTGTAGGTTGCCATTTTGTTTGAATTGACAGTGTCCTTAGCCTTACAGAAGCTTTTCAGTTTCTTTTTTTTTTTTTTTTTTTTTTTTTGGTTTTTCGAGACAGGGTTTCTCTGTGTAACAGCTCTGGCAGTCCTGGACTCGCTTTGTAGATCAGGCTGGCCTCAAACTCACAGTGATCCATGCCTTCAGTTTCTTGAGGTCCCATTTACTGATTGTTAATCTTAGACCCTGAGCTATTGGTGTTCTATTCAGGAAGTTGTCTCCTGTGCCAATGAGTTCGAGGCTTTTCCCCACTTTTTCTTCCATTAGATTTAGTGTGTCTGGCCTTATGTTAAGATCTTTGATCCACTTGGACTTAAGTTTTGTGAAAGGTAATAAGTATTGGTCTAATTTCATTCTTTTACATGTCAACATCCAGTTAGATCAGCACCATTTGTTGAAGATACTGTCCTTTTTCCATTGTATGGTTTTGGCTCCTTTGTCAAAAATTAAGTGACCATAGGTGTGTGGGTTCATTTCTGGGTCTTCAATTCGATTCCATTGATCCACTGGTCTGTTTCTATACCAGTACCATGCTGTTTTGATTACCAATGCTCTGTAGTATAGCTTGAAATCTGAGATGGTGATACCCCCAGATTTTTTTAGTTGCACAAGATTGATTTAACTATTCTGGTTTGTTGTTGTTGTTGTTGTTGTTATTCCATATGAAGTTGAGAGTTGTTTTTTCAAGGTCTATAAAGAATTGTGTTGGGTGCTGTCAGGAGCTGATATGTCACGATATCAAAAAAAAAAAATTTTTAATTTAAGACCACATCTTTGAATGCCATATTCTGCAGATCTCTTGGGGTTTTTGAAGATGCCCTATCTATCTCTTGTATTTAGATAAGCAAATGTTGCTTGTCTCTTAACAACTTGATTACTGAGTAGCTTAGAGAATATCTGTGAGAGACTGTCATAGTAGCTAACAAGGTGACATGCATGCATGACTAGGAGTTTGTTTTTCTTAACTATCCTAAACAGTTTAAGATGGTTGGTATCAAGAGGCCAGAGCTTCACATTTCATTTTTAAGTATCTCTAGGTACAATACCATTAGGAAGCGTTACCTTTAATTTTGTATCAATATACAAAGATCTATTCAAATGTGGCTAAATATACTCGCACCCCCTATTCTACTCCAAGTAGAAGATAAGCATCGAAGAATCTCCAGTGTGAGATGGTTGAATTAGTGGCAAGCCTATCTCTTGGCATGTAAAAACTCCTTGCTTCAACTGCAGACAGACTGCTGTCCAAAAAGGACAAAACTTGGTAGCAGGGAAGTCAACAGCCTAGCTCTGCCAAGACAGGGTAGGTAAGTCCTTCATAATCCCTGCTCTACAATAAATGTTTGTCAGAGAAACAGGACCAAAAGGCTGAAGACTGATGCTGGAATGTATGGAGAGAAAATGGGAACTGTCCAGGTAGTCACTGGTTTGTCATTTCTTAGTATTGGAAGCTGCAGGCACTGCACTTCCTATATAATCAAATATATTTATCCTTCTCAGCTCTCTGAGGTGGTTGAAGAATAGACAGCTTGAGTCTCATAGCTAAATTTTGAGTTGTTTAGGAATCAAGAGGGCATTCTAGATCTAAGAAGATGGTTATAATAGTGATGCAAGTTAGTATGAAAGCTAAGTCAGTTATAGAACTTTAAACTCATGGAGATGGTTAGAAGGTAGAAGGTTAAAGTCAGGGGCCAAATATGTATGAACTGGACATTGGGAAGGTATACTGGGCCATTTAACTCTCATAAATGTGGCATATTTAATTCTGCTGTTTTGTATAGAATTTACTGTTATAAGAGAAAGAAACATTTGTTGGATTGAAAAGGGAAGCTGTTGGGGGGGAAGAGGGTGGAAGGGTGGGACAGGAAGGGGGAATAGGGAAGGGTTTGTGACTGAGATGTAACTTGAAGAAAAAAAAATAAAGTACTTATATATAAAAAAAAGAATTGTGTTGGTATTTTGATAGGAATTGCATTGAATCTGTATATAGCTTTTGGCAGGATGGTAATTTTTATTATGTTGATCCTACCTATCCATGAGCATGGGAGATCTTTCCATCTTTTTTTTAATGTTTATTTATTACTTCAGGTTACATTTCCATCACAGTACCCTCTTTCAACCTCTCCCAATCCCACCCCCTACCCTCTACCCCATCCCTTCTACCCCACTCCTCCACAGTGGAGTGTCACTACATAACAGTCCCCCGCCCCAGTTCAGCAGTCATATGAGGGCCAAGAGCCTCATACACTGGGAGCCTCAAGGCAGCACCACTAGGATAAAGTGTCTCATTGACAGGTAACAAAGTCTATATTCCTGTTCCCTTCAGTGCATTGACTATAGAATAGTTATCCTGTACTATATGGCTAAAATATGATTATTAGTGAATAAATGCCATGTGCATCCTTCTGAGTCTGGGTTAGCTCACTCAGGATGAGCTTCATGGCAGCACATGCCGGCAAGGTTGTGGAGAAAGGGTAACACTCCTCCATTGCTGCTGGGATTGCAAGCTTGTACAACCACTATGGAGATCTTTCCATCTTCTGATGTCCTCTTCAATTTCTTTCTTCAAGGACTTGAAGTTCTTTTCGTACAAGTCCTTCACTTGCTTGGTTAGAGTTACCTCCAGGTATTTTATATTGTTTGTGGCTATTGTGAAAGGTGTTGTTTCCCTAATTTCTTTCTCAGCCCATTTACTTTTTGTATAAAAAAAGGGTTTCTGATTTTTTTAAATTAATTTTGTACCCAGCCACCTTGCTGAAGGTCTTTATCAGCTGTAAGAGTTCTCTGGTGGAATTTTTGGGATGGCTTATGTATACTATCATATCATCTGCAAATAGGGATAATTTGACTAATTTGTATCCTCTTGATCTCCTTTAGTTGTCTTATTGCTCTAGCAAGAACTTCAAGTACTATGTTGAAGAGATATGGCCAAACTGGGCATCCTTGCCTTGTCCCTGAGTTTAGAGGAAATGCTTTAAGTTTCTCTCCATTTAATTTGATGCTGGTTACTGGCTTGCTGTATATCACCTTTATTATTTCTAGGTATGGTCCTTGTATGCCCATTCTCTCTAGGACTTTTAGCATGAAGGGGATTGCAAAATATTTCTAGGCTCTCTTCTGTGCTTACAAAACTTGTTGCCAGAAGTTCAAATAATAAAATAGATTCTGAAGAATTCATTAAATACACAAGGCAATATCAACCCAGCTTCTGCTCCCAACTGCCCTAGAACAAACAGAAACAAAGGCATGAAAACCAAGTAAAATTGTAGAACCAAGGTTTATTTGTATACATGCTCCAAAAATATAGCTCTTATTCATCCTTCCTGGCCAAATAGTAGGAGTGTGTGTCTTTCACACTCTAGAGAGCTGGAGAGAGAGGCAAAGTCCAGGAACACCTGACAAGATGCCAGAGTTGGGTATTAACTGGTGGACACAAGCCTATTGATAACCATGATTGGTTTTTCAAGGCTCAGTGGCAACTAGCTCAAGCATGAGGCACTCTCAGGGAGCAGTCTCCTAGACACATGCATATTTTGTGGGTTTGCCTCTAGATCTACCAGGTTCTCACTATAAAAGCCAAGAAAGATCTCCTAACTCAGATCTTTCTGCGTATCCACAAATTACCAACATATTGTGAGGACCTAAATATTTTCAAGCACATGACTAATAAGGGAATATTTGATATATACAAGGACTAAGCACAATAATGGTTCTGTGTGGTCTTGAAGAACTTCTACAGCTTCCCAAAAGACCCAATTCAGAGTCAGAGAGGGGAAAGGAGTACACAGTCTGTGACAATCTGTCAAGCTGCTGGTCTCTGAACTGCAGTAGGGTTCACTTGTCAACTGTCTGCTAGGAAAGCAAGCAAAGCCAGGGGAATTCTCACTGGAGTTGGGTTCCTGGAATGACCTAACAGTAAAGACCTGCTAAACCAGACCTGATACCATCCCCCTGAGGCATCTTTATGCTGATTAATCCCTACAGCTGGATTCTAACAGCTGGAAAACATTCCTTCCTCCCTCCTATGCACTGGCTCAGCACTTAATGTCTGCACCATTTATGTCATATTCATCATGTCATATTGGGTGGTGAGGTAATTTTAGGTATATTTTTCTTGTTTTCCTTTCAAAATTCTAGAGGCTAGGAGGATGGTGATGGCTCAGTGAGGCTTGCTTCGCCAGCATGAGCACCAAGAATGAATCCCCAACATATCCAGATGGAAACCATGTATCTGTGACTCTAGCTTGGGGGAGGTTGGAGGCAGAGTTCCCAGAACCAGACTAGCCAATTAGTGAGATCTAAATTCAGTAAAAGACCCTATTTTTTTATGGGAACTGTCCAGGCAGTCACTGGTATGTCATTTCTTAGTTTTGGAAGTTGCAGGCCCTGCACTTCCTATATAATCAGATATATTTATCCCTCTCAGGTCTCTGAGGTGGTTGAAGAATAGATAGCTAGAGTCTCATAGTTAAATTTTGAGTTGTTTAAGAATCAAGAGGGTGTTCTGGATCTAAGAAGATATTTTTAAAATTGTGAGGCAAGTTAGTATGAAAGCTGTGTTAGATATAGAACTTTAAACTCATGGAGATGGTTAGATAGTAGAATGTTAAAGTCAGGTGCCAAATACATATGGACTGGACATTGGGAATGTATGCTAAGCCATATAACTCTTATAATTGTGGCCTATTTATTTCTGCTGTTTTGTATTGTATTTATAGTTATAAGAAAAAGAACCATTTTTTGGACTGAAAGGGAGAGCTATTGGGGAGAAAAGAAATATCTTAAACTAAAAAAAAAAAAGGAGGGAAGAGGATGGGGGGTTGAGGGGGAGGAGGGTGGAAAGGTGGGACTGGAGGGGGGAGTAGGGAGGGGATTGTGATTGAGATGTAACTTGAAGAAATAAAAAATAAATTATTTTAAAAAAAAGAAACCAAAAAAAAAAAAAACTTTGGCAGGGAGCAGTCGAGGAAAACACATGATGCTGACCTCTGATCTCCAAATGTGTATATTCATGCACACATGTGTTATGTTGCATATATATACCACACACAAAAATAAGTAGAACCAAGGAGATGGCTCCGTGGATAAGGTATTTACTGTGAAAGCATAGAGAATAGAACCGAGAACCCACATAAAAATGGGGGAGGCATAGTAGCTGTCTATAGTTCCAGCATTTGGGAGACAGAGACAGGGAACCCCAGGGATAATCTGGTTAGCTAGACTAGTTGGAATTGGAGGGCTCTGGGTTCAAGAGGCCCTGCCTCAAATAGGAAAATGGAGAGTGGTCAAAGAAGATGTCAACTTCAGGCTTTCCCACACACATACACAAATGCATGTATACCCCCCTCCCTACACACACACACACACACACACACACACACACACACACACACACACACACGTATGCATATCACACATATACATAGGCAAAAATAAATGATTAACTAATAAATGATAGTCTAATCTAACTGAGGAACAGATATACATACTCAGTTCCAAAGCACCCAAGACTAAGAAAGTATCCAGATTTTCTACCAACATTGGTTGAGTGATTGCCCAGTGATGAATGTTGCCCAACTACCCACAGATGAGATTTCTCTAGAACTGGGAATTTAGAGACATCATCATGGCCCATGATGGAGAGTCAAGCTCAGATTAGAGGAAGCAAAATTAAAGCACCTTTGTTAATAGACCTCCATTCCTCTACATGGCATACAGACCTGTGCTTGTGCCCCACTCAGCGGAGTATGCTTTCATATTAGGAAAAATGTGGCCAGTACAAGCAAAACAGAAAGAATCACTCTTTTTTTATTATAACGTTTATTTATTACATCAAGTTACATCTCCATCATAGTGCCCTCTTTCCATGCCTCCAGGTTCCACCCTCCCACCCTCTCCTCCCTTTCTCACCCATCACACTCCTCCGATGTGGAGTGTCCCTAAAAATCAGCCCCTGTCAGCTCAACAGTCATATGTGGGCTAAGAGCTTCCTCTTGCACTGGGGGCCTACATGGTAGCACCCCTAGGGCAAATTGTCCCATTGATAGGTAACAAAGTCTATGTTCCTGATCTTTTTGGTGTGTTGGTTGTAGGATAGTTATCCTGTAATGGCTAAAATCCAATTATAAGTGAGTAGATGCCATGTCCATCTTTCTGAGTCTGGGTTAGCTCACTTGGGATGAGCTTTTCTAGTTCCATCCATTTGGCTGCAAATTGCAAACAAGATTTCCTTGTTTCTGATAGCTGAATAGTATTCCATTGTGTAAATGTACCACAATTTTTTTATCCATTCGTCAGTTGAGGGATATCTGGGTTGTTTCCAGTTTCTAGCAATTACAAATAAGGCTGCTATGAATATAGATGAGGAATCTTTTGGGTGGATACCCAGGAGTGGTATGGCTGGATCTCAAGGTAGAAGCTATTCCAAGTTTTCTAAGATATCGCCAGACTGATTTCCATAGTGGTTGTACAAGTTTGCACTCCCACCAGCAATGGAGGAGTATTGCCCTTTCTCCACAACCTCATCAGCATGTGCTGTCATTTGAGTTTTTGATCTGAGCCATTCTGACAGGTGTGAGATGGAATCTCAGAGTCATCTTGAGTTACATTTCTCTCATGATTAAGGATGTTGAACATTTCTTCAAATGTCCCACTGCCATTAGAGAGTCCTCCTTTGTGAACTCCCAGCAAGAACTTCAAGTGCTTGAAGAAAGAAATTGAAGAAGACATCAGAAGATGAAAGATCTCCCATGCTCATGGATAGGTATGATCAACATATTAAAAATTACCATCCTGCCAAAGGCTATATACAGATTCAATGCAATTCCTATCAAAATACCAACAAAATTCTTTATAGACCTGGAAAAAAACAACTCTCAACTTCATATGTAATAACAAAAAACCCAGAATAGCTAAATCAATCCTGTACAAAAAAAAACAAAAACAAAAACAAAACAAAAAAAAAACCATCTGGAGGTATAACCATCTCAGATTTCAAGCTATACTACAGAGCAATAGTAATTAAAACAGCATGGTACTGGTAGAGAAACAGACCAGTGGATCAATGGAATTGAATTGAAGACCCAGAAATCAACCCACATACCTATGGTCACTTAATTTTTGACAAAGTAGCCAAAACTGTACAATGGGAAAAGGACAGCATCTTCAACAAATGGTGCTGGTCTAACTGGATGTCGACATGTAAAAGAATGAAATTAGACCCATACTCATCACCTTGCACAAACTTAAGTCCAAGTGGATCAAAGACCTTAACATAAGGCCAGATACATTAAATCTAATAGAAGAGAAAGTGGGGAAAAGCCTCGAACTCATTGGCACAGGAGACATCTTCTTGAATATAACACCAGTAGCTCAGGATCTAAGACCAACAATCAATAAATGGGACCTCAAGAAACTGAAAAGCTTCTGTAAGGAAAAAGACACTGTCATTTGAACAAAACACCAACCTACAGATTGGGAAAAGATTTTCACCAATCCCACTTTCGATAGAGGGCTAATATCCAAAATCTATAAGGAACTCAAGAAATTAAATACCAAGAAACCAAATAGTCAAATCAAAAACTGGAAAACAGAGAATCAATCTTTCTAATGAGCCTCATTTTATTCATAACACAAGGATTAACAATATGGTATAACTATTTGTCTATCTGTTTCCCTGTCTGAGCTGTGGACATGCTGATGGATATAACCATTCATAGTGTAACCTGTCCATTTCTCCTGAGTGTATATATGACCTATTTTTATTTCTGTTGGTGTGATGAAATTCCCTAACATAAAGCACCTTCAGAGATAATGGGTTTATTCACCTTCCAATTCCAGGTGACAGCCCATCACTGAGGGTAAGTCAGGACATGAGCCTAAACCATCACATCCATAGTCAGGAGCAGAGAGAGAATAAATACTTGGATACTTTCTTGCTATTCTACATGGACTTGCCTCTGATCAAGAAACTCATTTCTCAACCAGAGAAACAGAGCAGGAACCATGGATGATGCCACTTGCTGTCAGGCAAACAGGCAGGCTCATACTCAGCTAACTTTTGTATACACTTCAAGATCACCTGCCTAGGGAATGGTGCCACCCACAGTGAATGGGGCCTTCACCTATCAAGACAAGCCCTCACAGACCAGCTCACAGGCCAGTCCAATCAAGGCAACTCCTCAAATGAAATTCTCTTCCCAGACAATTTTAGGTTGTGTCTAATGTGACAGTGAAAGCTAGCCAAGACAGTTACATGTAACCTAGACATGTTGTATTTAAAATACATAATTTTCACTTACATCTTTTCCCATTTTATTTCACAAAAGTAGTGAACATTGCCCCCTCTCTAATAGAAGCCATGCCTTTGGTACCACTCTAAACTCTCCCATAATTTAGTATGGATGCAGGGAACACCTGACCAGGGAAACACTTTTATTTACAACTTTGTGTCCATATTTTATCGAGCAAGTTTTCTTTGCTTTATAAGGCTCATTTTCTGACTCATCCAGTATCTAACCACTGGTTATTCTTACTACACAGTGGCCACTGGTGGATCCTGCTTTACAACATCCTACTTTTGTAACTCATCAACTGGTTTTTGGTTCTACCATTCACTTGCTATCATGAAATTGTACCTAAGAGCTCTGTCCTTTTGACCTAGTGGGCCTGACAGAATAAGAATCTAGTAACACCTAGATGCTGACATCTAAGAGACATGATGATGATCATTTTTTGCTATCATATTGTACAGTTAGTGTACAATTAAACTTTACAATGGTGGCAATAGGCTACATCAGTGCTGTACCATCTGGTAGTCACTAGCCATACAGGGCTGTTGGATTCCTAAACTTGACACTTGAAATCGATGAATTTTTTTATTTCCTTTTCGAATTTTTAATTTCATTTTGGTTTATTAATTTACAGTTATGTTGCTGCAAATGCAATAGCATCTGCTTTTGCTGGTGGAAGGGAGAGACTAACACATCAACTCCGTAAAGACAACATGGCAGGCTCTGCATCCTAACACAAACAAGACTCTGTGCAGTACAAGGCAATTGGCTTCCATGGGCTGGGAAAATTTAGTATGGCTATGAAATGGCAACTTAAATGGGAACAAATAACATTTCATCAAATTAAGAAAACATCATGAGTAGCTGCCTTAGGGAAAAGATGAGTTATTAAAAACCAGTGGTTTCAGATAAGAGAAGCAGTTGGGAAGACTGGTCTGAGCTAAAGATTGCTAGAGATGTGCTAACGAATATAGTAGACCCAAGTCATGTGACACTACTTAAGTTTCAGGAGAATTAAAGTACTCAACCCATCAGCTATACCAGCTGCATTTCTGAAATTCAATAGCCACCTGTGACTAAGGCTGCCATGCTGGCTATCACAGGAACACGCATCATTGGGGCTTTCTAACAAGTTGAGCTGCTACAGGTTTTATTATTTGTTTATGGCATTTTTGCTTTGTTTTATTAGTAAATTCGTCCTTTCACAATTTCACACAAGCACACTAATGTTTTTTGGTCCCTCCCACCCTACCCTACGCTCTCCTGTTTTTCTCCTACCCTTACCAACGCTCTCTCGTCATCCTCCCTGCAAATCTCTTTCCCTTACTTGCTAATTCAGGTTTTGTTTAGTGTCCAATGGAGTCTACATTGGTGGAGTTAGTGGATAAAGAACTAGGTACCAGCTCCCATAATCTGTTGGTTGCTAACATATCAACAATGTGTAGTTGGCCTCAAGATCCCTTTTCCTCCCTACCTAATTGTTAAGAGACCTGGCTTCTGTGGACTCAGTGCTACCATTCTTTATGTCATGGCTGTGTCCTGCTTAGAGCATGATATTCTCCAGCCCCTCTTCCCATCCTGTGGCTTCTACATTCTTCCCAGCCCTCTTGCTCCATGCTCCCTGAGCCTTAGAAAGGTATAAACATCTTGTCTATAGCTAAGCTCTCAACTGATGAAAAAAGGCAAACAGGAGACAAGAATCAGCTATTGGGTAAAGGTACAGCGATAGAGAAATATTATGTGCCTGTGATTTAAAAAAGAGTTTGACAAGACAGGAACTAGACATGTGCCATTTCAGGAGTTAGGAAGGAACTTTCAAATGCTTTTTTCCCCTTTACCATGAAAAGGTTTCACACTAATCCATAGTTATCAGGTGTTGCCAGCTTTCAGTGGGACTTGATTCAGGCAAGCAATCTTTTATGGTAAAGCGCTAACTTTCAATGAAACACTAGATAACCCTAAGCTAATACTACACCCTAGCTTCTGAATAGGAATTTTGCCTTTAAATTCCCTTTTGTTCTCCTACTCAGAGAAGCTAAGGCCAACAATACAGAACCCTTGTTTCCCCCTTTCTCTCTCCTTTAAATATAAAAGGCAGTATCCTGTGCAATGGGACACCATGTGATAGTGTTTTATACAGTGGGACACCATGTGATAGTATTTTATGCAATAATACACTATGGGATAGTTTCATGCAGTGGGACATCCCATAAGGATGGTATCTTATGCAGTAGAACACCATGGGATAGTGTCTTATGCAACAGGGCACTTCGGGCTAGTGCCAAGGCATCAGTGAAGCTGTGATGTCATTCCAAGATCTAATGTGTTGGACTCAAGAAGTGAAGTAGTTATTGAGACTTTACAGTTGACATTGGCTGGATAAAAAGCTGGTTACATGATCCTGCTGCTTCCTAAAAGTAATGATTGATCTGCAAATGTGTAAACTGAGCTAGCATCTCCTCTGCAGTCTTGTTTACAATCAACTGAGCCATCCACACGGCTTAGTTTCCACCAATTGAGGATCAAAGGAGATGATTTATATAAATGCTTGGCAGCAAACATAAGTAGTACCGAACTGTTTGAAGGGTTGAACAACTTTTAAACATCTCATGTTTTATCCTAGACCAACGATGTTCACTTTCGCAGTGATGGTTGAGATTACTGTTTCCTTGCAGTGTCCAAGACATGACATGGGACTCTTTTAGTGGGTCACATTCAGTACCGCAGATGTGCAAGGATGAAAAGTGTCCATTTTATCATGAGAAGGTTCTTGATAAAGCAAGAGAGAAATGGCAGTTGTTAAGTGTTGACCGCTGAAGTTCACTGCATTTTAGTATCAAGCATCTCAAAATAGGGACTTAGTATCATGTCCACCTGCTTCAACTAGAGACTCACAGTCAACCCAAGGAGAAGTGTTTGTGTGGCCTAGGTATCAGCTTAATGTCACATAAAAACTGTGACATTTTACTCTATAAGAAAAAAAGACCTGCCAGAACACTGTAGATTTTTAAATCTATGTATTCCGAAGACACTTTCTTGAAAGCCAAAGAAGTGGACCTGCTACTTAAAGAGAAATGACCACCAGAATTTGTTATGAATGCCTTTTCCTATGAGATTAGTGGTTAATAAATGAGATTTTTTAAAAAATAAAATCAACCAACCGTTGAAAGATGTTAATGACTCCAACTAATATAGCTCAAAGAATCACTGGAGGAAAAGTACGAAGTTGTGCATGAATCAAGTTATTTTTGAAGTATACAATAAACCAAGTAGACTTCAGTTTTGTGGTGTATGAAAATTCACTGATGTGGTTTAATATTATTAAACCATTGGTGTGACAATCCGTCAGAGCTATATTATTGAACTATATGATGTATCAAAGGAGAGTAACCATTCTCTGAAAAGGGTACTAAAATACTTCTTTTTTCACACATGAATCTATGTGAGGCTTTTGTCAACCATACTTTGATGCAACCACTACACTGCAAGAGCAGATATGAGAAAGCCAGTCTTCTATTAAACCATATATGAAAGAATGTTGCAAAACAGGGTTATCACTCTACTCATTAGGTATCATATCCAGTCTGTTTACTCCTTTTTATTAAAATATGCTCACTATTGGCCTTGACATATCCCTCAGAGACAGCAAGTGCTCTTCACCATTGTTCCATCTCTCCATCCCCAGGATGATGGATGTTTGTATCCCATCCTCATCTTCAGCCTCTGGGTGACAAAGTCTGAGACAACGTGATCTCTTTCCCTACCCTGTGTGCCCAAAAACCTCTGAGAAATGCTGCTTTTGTGAAGGAAGAAGATGTTGAAAATGGTGGTCCAGAAGATCTTCATCCTGTGTTGTGAGAAAATCTATCAATATCTCTGTCTCTCTCTCTGCCTTCCTCTCTCCTTCCTTCTCTCCCTGCCTCCCTCTTTCCTTCTTCCCTCCCTCCTGCCTCCCTCCATCTCTCCCTCCTCCCTCCATCTCTCCCTCCCTCCTTACTCTTTGGCTTTCATTCTGATAAAATTGTATTGTTACAAGACCTTATTAGCCTAAGACCAGGTGTTAGCTGATTCCCAGTTGAACAAGATGAGACATTTTTGATATACCCATATGGAGTTCTGGCAGGCCTCCAAATACATAGCTGAAGGATGTGGAGTCTATACAAAAGACACAAAGGGAGTCTTGTACTAATAGCTGCCTTTGCCACTACAAGGTATGCTGAATGTCCAACACCCTGGTGGGGACATGACCCCATTTTTTGCATGGGGCAGAACTAATTGGAACTAGAACTGGAAGACAAGATTCCAAAGCCAAACCATGCTGCTACAGCAATAAGTGGTTTTCCAGGGAGTCTGTTCCAAGGGCCTGTGTTTTTGATTCTCTCTAAAATCCCCTCAGGGAAAAGAGGCCTTTTCTCATGTGGCATTTTCCAACTCAAGAACACAGCCCCTTCCTAGCAAGGTCACCCTGACCCTTCTACCCCATCCCTTAAGGAAACTTCTCTTGTAAGCTTTGGCACCTCAGCTAGAATGATCCCCAAAGTCTGGCAAGAATATTTTCTGTTTTATTGCCTCATTGATAAATTTGATACTTGGAGGAAACAAACTAAATTTGAGATAACTCATCCAGTTGGGACAAAGAGGAATTAGAAAATAGCTGCTTCATTAAACAATTGGATTCTAAACTTTAAAACTGATCTCCATCAATCCACTTTTCTGAATCTCTAGATGAGTTTTCCAAAGGTTCTGTCTAGCCTAAATCTCTGATACAAGAAGAATTCCCATTCAAAATATTCCTAATGGAGTTCAGCCACGTGTTAACTTTATAGCAAAACGTGAATGCCTGGCCCCTTTGGAATCTATACCTTGTTAAAAGAGAATGTCCAATGCCCACCACTCTCTTCCCCCACCATGCTGTGCCCTCAATGTATCAAGGGTCCTCATAGAGACAACTGTTAGCAAGCACCTTTTCTCATCTACTGTCCTTGACAAGACACTGCTGAATTTGCAAGGGAATAGAAAACGGCATGGTGGAAACATCAAAGCATGTCTTAGAACAGAGTCTGCCTTGGGCACAAAGAACTCAGTACTCTTCATTGGACCTCTAAGCACTAAGGGACACCCAAGCACTCAGATACCACATGGCTCCAATCTGGGCCATCCCTCAGTTCAAAGGGAGTCTGGGTGGGTAAAGGACAAACTGGGAACCAAGGAAGTTCAGCAAAGCACGGCTGTGGTCAGGAGAAAGGACAAAGGGCACTTTTCCTGTGCAAGTTTCATGGTGAAG
This sequence comes from Lophiomys imhausi, assembly GCA_907164525.1. Classification (NCBI taxonomy): domain Eukaryota; kingdom Metazoa; phylum Chordata; class Mammalia; order Rodentia; family Muridae; genus Lophiomys; species Lophiomys imhausi. The sequence goes on along the minus strand of CAJQZJ010032201.1, from coordinate 1,229,867 downwards.
TATCTAAGCAATAAAGCACAAGTGCAAATCTGGTGAGACCGTACTCTCAGTCCCCAGCACCAAAGCAATCGGTGTATAGGTGAAATAAGCCACTTGGAGGGACAGATGCGATATGCTTTCTTTTCTATGTTGGATCTAGATCCAAATTTATACATATGTATGCATATGTATGTAGATGTGTGTAAGTGTATGTAGGCCATGGAATTAGAAAGCAGATAATAAGACAGGAGGAAATGATCTTAAGGAAAGGTGGAAAGAAAGGATAATGGAATGTATGTGACACGAAAACAGAAGAGAAGACAAGGCAAACAGGAGGCAAGCCAATGGAAGTAGTGGAGAGGAACAAATTAGAACAAAATGCAATGACTTCCAGGACATCATATTGTGTCTTTAATTCTAGCACTTTGGAGGCAGAGGCAGGATTCCCCATGAATTTGATACCAGCCTTGTGTACACAGGAAGTCAAAGCTATAGTAAGATTCCTTTTGCAAAAGAAGGAGGAGGTATGAAAATGCCATAATAAAATCCATTACTTTATGTGGTAATTTAAAAATTAATTTGAATAGGAAATAAATGAAACAATTATGTACAGAAAAGGGTGGGAATGGAGAAGGTACTGGAAGTAATGAAATTTCTTTGAATGTCTCTTTATGTAGTTTTTATTCTAAACCCATATTAAATGCTTGCATATCCAAAAATAAAAAGAATTGTGTGCTAAAGAGATGGCTCAGGGTGTTAGAGCATGCACCATCTTTTCAGAGGGCCTGGGTTCTCTTCCTAGCACCCATGCAGGAAGAGCTAGATTCTGTCAGCATACCAGCAGTCAATGAAAGCAAAAAGAAAAGTAGAGGGTGTTACCTGAAGACCCAGATAGCCTTGAACTAGCTCTGAATAACAGCCAAGGAGCTAGTGAGACCCTTTCTAGAGTCAGTACCCAGTGAAAGTGTTCAGGTCCCTGCCTAAGAGTACATTGTCATGGGGACCAAAGGAACCTGCTACTGGAAGAACTCAGAACTGGAAGTTGGATATTGTTGTCCCACTGTGCTGCCCATGTAGCTATTGGACCATGGACATGTCACTTCAGGTCTAGAGTGAGGCCCTTTCATCTTTAAAATGAGTACATGGATCGTACAAAAATGCAAAGTTCACTTAGGCTTATGTTTTCTTCCATACACACACACACACACACACACACACACACACACACACAGTACCAAACACAACAAAATTGGCCCTTTCCTCCGGGCACGGTAGCCTGAACAGGGGTTCTGACATCAGTATTGATTTCATTCTGCTACCCTGTAAGTTCTTTGTAAGCAAGGACTTTACTTCTTCCCTTTGTCCCCACAATAAACTGCCTAGCAGAAAGTTGGCAGCCAATGAATGATGAGTTAAGGTGCACAGTTCGGTTCATAGCTCATAAGCTCTGAAGCTGGTACATCAGAATGAGGCCTCTGCAAGGGGGAAATATCATAGGCCAGAAATGCACCAAGAACATCTGACCTTGCAAGCATCATAATCCAGCCTGCCTGAAATATGCTCAGACCACTGCCACCAGCCTGCAGCTGAGCAAGATCACCCAGCACAAGAGCTAGTTTGTGATACAGTGCAGAGTATCACGGTATTCATTTATTTACTGTCCTGGACCATAGTAAGTTACAGATTGATCGCATAAAAATGTTTGGTTTTGGGGGTGTTTTTTTTTTGTTTTGTTTTACCTTTTTCACCTTAAACATCTATCAGCCACCCTTGCCAAAACCTTTCATAGACAGTGTGGGAAACTCCAGGCTGAAAGCCCAGCCCTTGAAAAACCTGTTTTGTTGTTTTCTCTTTGAAAAGAACATACTGTCTTTGTTTTTCTTTAAGCCAAGAATGAAATAAAAGCTTTCTTAAGTCTCCAACATGGAAATCTAAGTGAGTTTGGGGTGTACTAAAATTAAACCCTCAAACCAAAGCTACTTCTGTGATTCGAAAGGTAGGATATGAAATCAGCTCCTTTGTCCCCACAATGCTGCTAGCCACACCCACCTCTGCTTTCTGGCTCAGTGTTCTCATCAGGCTTCTGTGCCTTAGACTGTAACATAAGCAATTATTAACAAAAGTTGGTCTTCAGAACTGAGAACTGCATTTGGGTTTATGCAAAGCCAGGATCCTTGGGCCCTGACCCAGGCAAGGCCAAAAGGAAAGCTACCAAGCCTGCCTTGGTTCACCCGTTATCAACTGCCCACTACTATGCAGCTGGTGTCAAACAATCCAGGGAATTTGTACAAAGTCATTTCTCAGGCAAAATGAAAACAACCAGGTGACTGACCAGCAGTGAGCAGGAGCTACAATTAATAATAGCCGAGTCTTCGAGCATGAAGGTTTGGATGGAGTTCAGATAATTACCCACAGGTTGAAAGACATTCTCAAAACCTTGTGGAATCCAAATTTAGACTGCCACTTGGCTGAGAACAAGTTGAATGACATTTTCTTGGATAAAAGCCATAGTTTCTATTCCAGGTTGGACTCAAAGGCAGGCAAAAGACAAAGAAATGAATAGATTCTAGCAGGTAAGATGGAGTGTATGCATTGAATAAAAGTTTGGATAGACAAATGGATAGAGAGATGAACTACTAGTGCTGTTGTGTGGACATTGAATGTCCTTAAAGATCCTTATGCTAAAGACCAGGTCACAAGCTTATGGGTCTGTGGGGAGGTCACAGATAACAGACAGTAAACAAATAAGTGATAGATTAGATGGATAGATGATCAATACATACATGATATATTAGATAGATGATGGTTGATAGATAGATAGATAGATAGATAGATAGATAGATAGATAGATAGATAGATAGATAATCTTTATTTGCACAGTCATCAACTATTCCAGGGTATTTATATTCAATGGGAATTAATAAAGCTAGCTCTTGGAGCAAAAATTTGAAAGAAAAAAAAACTGGATCAATAAATTCTGTCGGGTCAAAAATAAATCCATAACAGAGAAAGGCAAGTATGGTTATAGATATCTATGTCTCTATAGATGTAAATATTCGCACATTTATTAGATAGAGCAAAGATAGGGATCATTGCATGACCATGGGCACAGGTTCAACCCCAGCGGTTTGTGTTACAATCCTACCAAACACAGAGAAATGGCCTATGGAGATCTCTCATAGTTCTAGGTATTGGTATTGGCTATGAGCTTTCTCCCACCCTAAGGATGCAGCTAATAACAGTATATTCCCAAAGGGGGGGAAGAAGCTGCTGCATGCCTATTTACACTGAGGGGAACACATACTGCATGAATTATTCTTTTTTCCATTGAGATGAAGTTATTATAATAATCTCTCACAAGTTTTAATATTAGACAAGATACCTTGTGCTGGCCACCCAGTGAAGCAAACAGAAGTTTCTATTGTTGTTTTGTCCTTTGAGGGTTGTTTTTTCCATTTAAAAGGAATAAACATTTTAAAGACAAAAATTTAAGTCTCAAGAAAAACAAATATTCTAAATGGAGTTACACAGCTAGTTGGGGTAACCAGGACTAGAACCCAGAACCCCTATTTTAGATCATTTCTTTATTCATAACAGTATATCCTATGATCCAAGGAGTCCCCAGAAGGTGACCCTTGGGAACATCTAAGCTAGAAGTCATGCACAGGAGACAAGCCTATGTATATTTTGTTTACTTGTTTGGTTTTGTTTTGTTTTTTAACACATCATGTGATAAGAATCTAGCCACTTTCTTTGTTAGGAATTTAAGTTTCTTCACCCGTTTCTTCCTTCAACAGACTCAATGTTTTGAGCAAGAAGAAAGATAACAAGTGCTTTCAGACTCAGAATCAACTCACATCTTAGGAGTGTCTCATATGTCAGTTAAAGCAGATGATATTCGCTACCTGATCCCCACAATGGTCTTGAAATGTAGATATGGTTTCCCCCATTATCTAGAAAAGGAAAGAGATCTAAAGATTGGAGAGTGGTGGCTTGCTAAAGGCGACACATCGGCCAATTACTCCGGACTACCAAAGGTCAAGGGCAAGTCAAGGGAAATGGGAGCACACTGGAGATGCAGAAAAGAGCAGATACAAACACCAGAGTGTTTTACACTAGACATGATCAGGGAGGGAGAGAGGTAGGCAGACAGAGGTAAACATCTGGAGCACTTAGCCAGCATGAGCTGACATCTATGAAGACATTTTTTGGAGATTTTTGCAACATAATTTTAATGGTAGCTGCTGTGCTTTGTGAGAAGAAAACATAGTGAGAAGCAGACATGTCTAGTACCCTGGAAGACAATTCATTTGGTGGTGTTGACTCTCACCGCTGGGGTTCAAATACTGTCTCCTAAACCACACAGTAGAAAATTGCCTCTCATCCCCAGATGCACTATCTACGAATTAGAAATAAAATAAATAAGAAGTTGTAATGGGGAAGAGATAGTAGAATACAGGTGATATAAAAGTACAGCAGGAGATGCTGGGGATAAATGTTTAAATTGGAATGGGGGCAGGAAGATGTGGAAGTTGAGGGGGGTGAGTTAACCCACACCTACGACACATGGAAAGACCTTCTAGAATCTCACTACTTTATGAGCTAATTTTTAAAAGCTCTTCAACAGAAGTACATTGCATAAGTAGACAATGCTCTCCCCCAGAAGACATGGATTATTAAAAGAGAATGTCAATGCTAGGCATAGGGTACTTCCTCATGAGTTATTGGTCATGGAGGCCCCAGAGGGCTGGAGATACATTTTGCTTGAGGGACATAAATAAATAAACTTGGAACTGAACTGAAAGCTTCCTCTCTGCTGGATAGGAGGAGGCAGGCATCAGTAATTTTACCCAGCAATAGACCCAACCCATCAGGCAACAATGTACCCATTGATACAATAGTGACACGGTCATTATGGGGGTAATCGGCCACTTTTCTGATTGGATTTGAAGCTTGTTCCAGAATATGAAATTCTTGCCTTATACTGTAAACCTGGTCAAGAGTTTATGGCTGGTGAAGTCATAGGCCCTGGAAGGAACCTACTGCTGTTGTTTAGATAAATGAACATATTATCACACTACCTTCTAAATACTAATGTTGATATCTATAGATGAGTGTGCTGCCTTCAACCTTGGTCTGAGAGGCTTTTCTTTTGCAGTAGGCAGTAGTTAATGCAGAGAATCATAACCACCTGAAGTGTTGATAACAAGTAGCTATTGAGTACTCAGTTCTGAAGAGAACACCTATCACACACACACATACACACACACACACACACACACACACACACACACACACACACACTCACGCACATGCACACATATACACACACACACACACGCACATACATCAGACTCAAGAAACATCTCAGGAGCAAGGGTAAATAATAAAAGAGTCAGAGGATGGGAAGAGTGTTGTGGAATTTCGTCTTCTGGACATATTGTGACCATTTTGCTCATGAACCCAGAGCAACTGTGGTTACCTCGAAAGACCCATACAAGATTAAATCAGTGAGCATCTAGCATGGATAGGGCTCATAAGACCCCATTCCTACTTGAGAAGCTATTGACAGCTGATTATTGTTAGGGGAGAAGGAATCATTTTCCTTTGTGAGTGTGGTCAATAATAGATTTCCCATGCTTACAGGAATGGCACCATTCATGTTGATATGTGGACGGCACTAACTGGACTCACAATATTATAAAATGGACAGAACGGCCAGAGGGGGGTGTGTGAGAACATCCTAGAAGGAGTAGAAGGGGTCTTTGGGGGGTAGACCTGATCAAGATACACTATATATATCTATGAAGTTTCCAAAGAGTAAATGAAAAAAATTTTTTTTACAAAAAGTTGTATGTTGCCACCATGGGTGAGTTCAGTGGAGTTTGCTATTTTAAATAAGAAGTTCTGAGATAGGCAAAAAGTGAACTAAGTTGCAAAGGAAATGAGAAAACATGAGTGGATATGCTGGGTAGGCATGTACCAAGTAGGCGAACCATCAAATTCAAAGTTTACACATGTTTGCGAAACAGCAATAAGGTATTTGTAGAAAAGTGAGGGGAAGGAGAAAGGCTAGAAAGTGGGATTGGAGTCATGGTCAAGTTTCATTTGTGTTTCATTTGATGATTGCTGGATTTCTTTAAGAGAGATTAACACAACAGTTCTGTGGACAAAGGACCTGCAGCAAGCCTGATGACCTGAGTTCAATCCCCCAGGACCCACATAGTGGAAGGATAGAACTGATTCCCACAAGCCATCTTCAACCCCTTGAAAGAGGAACTTCTGCCATCTACCATGTGCATTAACCTGGTGGTCATTAGTGCTAAGCATTAGGCTTAATTGTCAACTTGATACCAGGAAAGAGGGAGCCTCAGTTGAGGTATTGTCCAGATCTGATTGGGCTGCGGCCATGTCTGTGAGAATTGTCTTCATTACCTATTAATTTAGGAGAGTCTGGTCCACTGTGAGGGAAACCTTTCTTAGGGCAGGTATTAGTGCTGTATAAAAGAGCTAGCAAGGAGAGAGCCAGGGAGGAGCATTCTTCCATGGTATCTGCCTCAGTTCCTGCTTGAGCTCCTGCCCTGGCTCTGCTGACGATGAACTGTGACCTGGAAGTATACACTGACATAAGCATTTCCCTTCCCCAAATTGCTTTTGAAGTGATGCTGCTTACCATAGCAACCGAAATAAGTAAATAAACCAAGCACGGAAAGACAAATGCCACATGTTCTCACTTGTATACAGACTGTAAAGCAGAGACTATTGACTGAGAATTGGAAGGGGGGTGAAGGATATGGAGAGGTCAGTTAAAGGATACACGGTTTCATTTAGATGAGAGGGAAAAATAAGCACTTGAAAAAATATTCTTGCTCTCTGTAGGTATTCTTTTGTCTGAGTTCTCGAATTCATCAGTTTAAGTCTGTTCCACTTTTATTGTTTATTTCTGAATGCATTTGGAGTAGTGACATTTCCCATGAGAACACAGTTGGCATAAGTTTGATGTGTAATATTCCCACTGTTGGTTATTTTCTAAATAGTCTATTACTGCAGTCATGATCTCTCTGTTAACCCAAGAATTACTTAAGGTCATTTTTTTTTATTTAAAACTTTTACTGGTAATTTTAAGTTATATCATATTATAGGTCAAGAAAGTCCTCTACTGCTTAAACCCAGTGGGAAAATGTTAAAAGAAACCAAATATGTGAACAGCTGTTGGTAAGTCAAGTTGAAACACACACACACACACACACACACACACACACACACACACACCACGGTCACATGCAGGAGGAGAGAGAGAGAGAGAGAGAGAGAGAGAGAGAGAGAGAGAGATCCATCTTGCAGTCTTGCATCCCTACAAGTACTTGCTGCCAGCAATACATATAGCTGTCTCTTTGCAGGAAATCTGGGGAGGCAGCTGAGCACTTTTGCAAGAAATTATGAGGAGACCGTCTCAGGAACCCCCATCTGTTCCATCTTGAGACATACACAAGTTTTCACTTGTTTTTCTTCCCTTCCCAAGGAGGTGGGTAAGAAGCTGAACACCATATCTGTGTTCCTGCAAACCCCTCCTAAGGTTGAAAGATCAGCTGTCAGCCTGGCTCTAGGGCTTAAAATGGAAGGGAAGGTGATGGTGTTCAGAGCGAGTAATAGCCAGGTTCCACAAGGCAGAATCAAGATCACGCAGATGCCCAATGGCCTGCAGAAGCTGTCACTTGTATATATTAATGTAGATGGGAGGACATGTGGAGAAGAGCCAGAGTCAAGGCTCTAAAGTTTGCCCAGCACCTGAGGTACATGGGAATTTGCAAAGACTTCCATGAGGTGATCCCAAGTGGCTTTCTGATATCAATAGTTTCCCCTTGAAATTCTGCCATAACCCTTTCTAAGGAAACAAAAAGTCAGAACAGGATATTATTTTAAATGTGTGACTTTGTCCCAGGCTTCACTCAAGTATAAACCAGAGGTCAGCTGGGGACCTTCTGCCCCTTTGCATTAACTTCATTTCCTTGAATTACTGCACTCCACACACATTGCACCAATCAAAACTGTTTCCAAGGCCTTTGGGAAGTCTAGAGTTGCTTTCCTACCCACACTAGTCCCTCGAGATTCTGGGGTGTTATACAGATGCATAGACCCCAGGCCTACCCACTCACAGAAGCAATCTCTCCCACATCCCCACGGGAACCCATCATACTAGGCAACACTGAGCACTTGAGAAGTCAGAACATCAAGTTATAACTCAAGGGACCTAGAACCCTCCATCTTCCTCTGTATGGCTCCTTGTACTTTCCTCTGCCCATTCCTCTTCACCTTCCTCCTGTTCCAAAGACTTTACTCTCTGCTATTCAAAGGAACTTTCTCCTTCAGAAACCTGGGGCACTGACCCTGAACATTCAATTTCTACCCCATGTGGATTTAGAAAGTATTTTCCTGGGAAAGGAACCAAAACATTCTCTCAGAGGGATTCTGACACATGCTCCTTTTAGTTAAAGGAGGAGCACAGATTCAAGAAACAGTCATGAAGCTGATCTGTGGTTAATTTCTCCCAACTGCAAGGCACTATTGTGGAGTTGCAGCAATACAAGGCAGCCCTGCCCTCGAGACTTCTGTAAGAGGGCTACAGAGAAAACAGAGGGTCAAGGAGATGGTGCTCACTTCCTTCTGTGAGCACCAGGATAAGAAATCTCTTTGGGCTGGAGGGATGGCTCCACTGTTAAGAGCTATGGTTGTTCTTGCAGAGGACCTGAGTTTGATTCCCAGCTCACACATGACTGCTCACAACTCAATTCCAAGAGATCTAGCGCCCTCTTCTGGCCTTCTCTGACAGCAGACTTGCATGTAGTACTCAGACATACATGTAGGCCAAACAATAGGCTATACAATAAGTAGTAATAATGAACGTGATTGTAAAGATGTTCTAAGAAGCCAAGGCTCAGCAAAAAGTCTCAAGTCAGGCTGCATCTGACTGTTCTTAGTCTCCTGGTGATACATGCACAGGGAAGCACATCATGTTTTTCTGCTGGAAGAATTGCTTGTCATCTTTCTAAGGAAAATGGGAGTGAGCTTTGAAAGTAAGAGAATGAGATACATCAGAGCCAGGAAGCAGTAACAAAGGGTCAAAGGCAATGAGTTAATGGCCGGTGGCAAACCTTCATGGAAAAGGACCAAGAGCTGGAATCAGTGACATCATCGGTGATCCAATGACCTGCGGTGCTAGGATCTAGCCTTCTTCTGTGTTGAGACCATTAGGGTGGTCTCATGTGGGGATGTGAGGAGAATGGCTAGAGTCCGGCAGACAGCAGCTCCTTCAGATCCCTGGGGCAGTAGAGACAGACTTCATAGTAAGTATAATGAAATTACTTCTAATATGATTTTTGATTATTCCTTTTTCTGCAGCCAGCATGCAAAGAAGCAGGTTTCATTATAACATTTTGTACACATATATCATTGTACTTTCGTTCATATTTACACAGTTTCCACTTCCCCTTTAGCCCCTTCTCTCCAAATCTGGCTTGTTTCTTTCACGTTTACCTTCTGTGAAACAAATATGACAACCTATCAATCTGTAAATCTCAATTTATAGGTGGGAAAAAATGAGACTCAGAGTGTGGATGTAAATTGCCCCAAGTCACACAGTGTGATCTCTGGAGAGACATGGCTGGATTTTCACAGTAAAGATGCCCCACTCCAGAGCAGTACAATCTGACCATGAACAGGAGAGTCTGACCCATTCATGATATTACAAGAAGTAGATTTCAAAAGAATAAACAATTTGTGTGACAACTTTCCTGGATAGGAATATTACTATTACTTAATAAAATTACTACTGAGCTGGGGGCACAGTTCAGTGGCGCAGTACTTGCCTAGCATTCCCAGGTCTCTGGGCTTCATATTCAACAGTGACAAAAAAAATTATACTGACCATGTTACAACAAGGCAAAGATAGAAGACACAGGAGATAAAAAAGAAGAAGGAACTGAATCTATTTTCCAAGTGAAGGAGAAATTTCTTGAAATATCCAAATTGAGGCTGCAGTAAAGACTATCTCCCTGCTTTAAGTTCACTCAAAGCAAAAAGCAACCATAACATGGCATGAGAATTTTCAAGCTTAGATGTTTCCATCAGCCTGTGATGTGTTCTTACAGGAAGATCTGGGGGTCACAATGTCTACAAAGAGGGGCTCTAAGCTGGATAGTTTCTACGTTCTTTGCCCACCGTCAGCTTCAAGGATTCAGCGCCATGCCATGGTTGCCACAGACCACAGCACCCAGAAAATAGTCCACCCCAGACAAGAACCTTACAGGGCATAACCCACCTGTTTTTTCCACCTGAGCAATCTGAAGTTTTCAGGCAAGGGCTGTTGTCAGTCTGCCCATCAGATAGAACATTCCACCTCACAAGTGGATGCATTTCACTGGGTCTCCAATAAGCTGCAAAGAAGTCCCTGTTTCCGTGATCAGATATTCCAAAATAGCAGAAGTATTAACAGACTGTGAACTGTGCATGCAGCTCTCCTGCACAATCAAAACTAAGTGGGAATCCTGGTGCTGCTCAACCTGAGTCCCAAGTTTGGTACTTAAACTCCAGGATTCTACGCAGCTTGTAATGAAAGTCTAGGTTTTCCCCTACTGAATGTAATTATCACTCACTCACTGATGGCAATAATAATACTAATAATAAGTTCTTACGTCAGTACTTTTCAACTTTTCAAATCACTTTGCCGTGCTTTATCTGCATAGGCAGGCAGCATTTATAAGTAGGACAAGTATTATTATACCCATGCATGCTAATAATAGCTAATGTTTAGGTGGCCCTGTGCATTTCCGGAGTGCTTTCATACGCACTTTCTTGTTGTACTAGAGGCTGAATTCCTGGGCACAAGGACCAGGTCTTGCCTGCAGTGTTTTAGTGAGGTCAGGCAAACACAGCACACTCAATACATGTAAATAAAAGTCTAAACTAATTTGATCATAATGAAAATGACACTGTTTTGGGGGGGTTGTTTTGGGTTTTTTTTGTTTTGTTTTGTTTGTTTTTTTTGGAGAATGGGAGGTAAATCTTTTGATCTCTGGGTTTCAGACAGGAAAACAGAGGCTTAAAACGTGTAACATGCTCAAAGTTTAACAGGGAGCATCCAGACAAGAAAATGGCAGTTTCTGAGTTACCTCCAACTTTATTCTTATCTCCCTACTAGTAGCTCTCAAATGTGATCTTCTAATGTGTGGGTTACCTTCCTTGTGGCTGGGACCAAATACCTGAAAAGAAATACTTACTTAAAAGAGAGATTTTTTTTTTTTTTTGGCTCACAGTTTGAAAGGACACAATCTATCATGGAGGGAAGGCATGGTGGTGGGAATCTGCTTACTCACATCTGGGCCATTCAGATCCCAGAGATAAATTAAAGGAAGCTAGTACTCAACTAACTTTCTCCTTTTTTCATTTTTTTTTAATTTGTTTTGTGCATGACACAAGCCCCTGGAATAGTGCTACCTATATTCAGGGTGGATCTTCCCTCTTCAGTTAAACTTATCTTCACAGACATGGTAAATCCAAATTTAGTAGACAGAGAAGATTCACCAACACACATGAAATCTGGACCCAAAAAGAATGCAAGAAAGGCAGAAGAGTTTAAAGTTCTGCTTACACGTTAAGCTGAACCTGCTGGTTCAAGCACCATTAGCGCATCCATAACCAAGAGCAACCAGGTGACTTTCCCAAGGCCATGCCTTGAGTTAAAAGCACAGTGATCTTCATTCTACCCTGGGTACGTGACTCAAACAGAATGGAAGGTCTTCTGGTGATAGCTGGTGCTAGAAGGTTACAGCAAAAGGCATAACTTCCCCTCTTTGTACAGTCCTCTGGTTATGAGAGTGCTGTTTGAATTTCTCATTGTTCTGACCAAACACCCAAGAGAGACAAATGAGGGGAGAAGGGACAGATTTGGTTCCCAGCTTCAGCCTTGTCAGTACACTATGGTGGGAAGGCTGTGGCACAGCATAGTAGCTATCATCTGGAAACGCAGAAAGCAGGCTAACGTCCTCAGGCTCTTTCCTTTTATGCAATCTTAGCCTCTACCCTATAAGAAGATGCTACTTATATTCAGGGTAAGTCTTCCGTAGTTGATCCTCTCTGGAAGCTCTCTTACAGGTACACCCGAAGGTGTGCTCTACTAAATCTCTGGGTGCCCTCAATCCAATCAAGCAAACAATCAGCATTAATCACCACATATCAGAAGTCTTTCATTGTAAGATATAACTCAGTGTACCATTACAAGGTAGAGAAAAAGCAACTCAAACCTCCAAAGACAAGGCAATTGCTGATGAGTAGCACGGACAGTAACAGCCAGGAAATCATGGAAGTTGTCCAAACTGAGATCACAAAAAGACAAGACCATTTCATTCAAATAGAAAACTAGTCACCAACATAAAGTTTATCAAGTAACCTAGTAGATCTAGTAGAAACATGATAGAGTGACATGATCGCAGATAATGTTCTCTGAGCAATGACTTGTAAAGGAATGCAAGGCAGGTTTGTGTGCCTGACTGTCCCCAGGTAACATGGGATAGGCAGAATGAGTGAAAGGTTTGCTCTGTTCTCTCCAGGAGTCACCTGCTGAGCTAATGCTTGCACTCGAGTTACTATTAGACGCTAAATAACTGTAATGTGAGCTTGCTAGAAACACAGATAGAGTTGAGACAGACAGAAAAATATTACTGCAGGAAGGAAGTAGAACTTGAGCTATAGTTTAAAGAAATGGAAAGATTTGAAGAAAAGAAAAGTGGACACTTTTACATGACAAACATACCTGCCAAAAGGGCATGGGAGTGGATTCTTTTAACAAATGAAAGTATATAAGAGTAAAAGATCAGCCTCATCCTCCTTAGGATGGAGGCTTTATGCTAGAGAGACCAAGCAGGACACACAGGCTGACGTCACCTTGTCAGAAGAGTCTGGCCTTGACCTTTGGGACATCGAGAAGTCATGCTAAGGATATTTGGATTCAGGCATGAACTGACTTCATGGCTTAGGACCATGTTTGAATCATTACTGTTAAACAAAGAATGAGCCAACGCTTGCCCAAGTGGCCTGTAGTACAACAAACCTTCTTTTGACTTTAATAAGCGTACTTGTAGCAATGTGGATATTTTTGATGCCTTTTTACTTCTAGGCATAACATGACGTCGTTCTGAAGTAGAGATTAATGGAGCCAGGTAGCGATGGCAACTGATTAAGGAAAACAATACAGCAAGGAAGCTAGGTTCATGCTAATGGTACTCAAGCTGTTTACATTCCCGACTAGAAAGAAGTAAGGAGGAGTCACCAGATACTCACCAAGGACTCCAGACAGCACTCCTGGCATGCCCCCTCCCAGCATCTACAAGAGATCCCTGGAGATGCTAGCATATACAGGAAGTTTAAGGTAAGGTGAAACTGGGGCTCAGTGATACGGTTCCATGAGTCTGTCCTACATTGTGGGGTGAAAGTTTGCAGCGATGACCTGTGCTCTCTAAGAAAGCCCAATAAACTCATTGGCTCACTAAGCTGAACTTTGATAGAATCATTACTTTGGTCTGCCATTGGCACCTTATCTTTGGCGAATGGGTATTTATTCATATATTCCCAGAAAAGTTATCAAAACAATACTAGTCAAAGTTCCTCAGAGTAAGAGACCCAGATACACATAGAAAAAGAAAGTTTTAGAAAACTAGTTTATTCTGTTGTGAGATGAGCATGCCTGGCAGGTCAGTCCTGCTATCTGGACATTCAAGGAAGGACGAATGTAAGTGGAGCCTGAAGACGGTCCAGAAGCAGATTTTCCTCTTCCTTGGGGAATCTCAATCTTTTATCTTTCCCAGACCTCAACTGATCAGAAAAGTTCCCCTCACATTGTGAAACACAATCTGCTTTATTCAAAGTTTACCCACCAGTTTAAATGTTAATCATACATATAGAATATCATCACAATGACAATAATACTGATGTTTGAGTGAACATCTGGGCACCGAGTGTAGTGGAGTTGATGTGTAATATTAGTCACCTCAATAAAGAAACAAGGAATCTCTATCTTTCTAATTGGTCTTCTCTGGCCTGGCTGTTGGCTTCCTGGTTGCACTGGGTGTTTCAGTCTTTCTTGAAGAAACACTAAAAAGTGAAAATTTAGGCTGGTAAGGTAGCTGCATGGGTAAGCCATCAAATTGAGTTCATCAGGGTCTGAACTCAATCCCTGGACCCCATTGTAGCAGGTGAAAATGATTAAGGAAAACAATACAGCAAAGTAGCTAGGTCGATGGTAATGGCACCCAAGCTGTCCTCTGCCCTCTACCTGGCACATGTGCACACACATGAACACACAAAACGAATAAATAAATTGCACTATTCCACCAGCATGAAGAGGAGCCAGACCTTCTGCCTCAATGAGGTCTCTCTCCTTTATGTTCCTGAAAGTACTTCTTGAAAATTCGTGCCAGCTTGCCTTCTGCCATTTGGCAAATTAGGCCCCACTTCACCTCTGAGAATCCAACCTGTTGTAGGAAACAGCCTGGCAAGACATTTCTCATTAAACTCATGCTGGTTTTTGGGTTGAATCAAAGATTTCTGAGCCAGCTCCCAAGCCTTCCTGTAGCTTATAATTCACTGTGGTTTGACATGCCTGATGTGGGTGGGAGAGGGATGACTTTCATTTAATATTAACCAAGCTGCCTTCTACTACTTACCCTGTTCCATTGTCTCATTTCAACAAACAATGGACTTAGCAAGTTGTTTAAAAATCAGTGGAGCTTAGAAGCACTTTTGAAGCCATTCTGTCTTACACATGACCTTCTGATGATTTCATTCAGCATGTTAAAACACACACACACACACACACACACACACACACACAAACACATACCAAACACACAAGACCCAAATAAACTATATATACATTGTTCCTCAGTAACAGTCATAAGGTACTTGATCATTCTTGAAAGGGAAGTACTAAAGCCAAAGGGGAAAAATTGTTTTACCCTAAATTACTTATGGTGAACAGAAAAAAATAAATCTAAGTAAGAAACATTAGCCCATAGCTCATTTGTAGTTGAGTAGGAATCACTGATTAAAGACAGTTTACAAAACTTCCTGATTAAAAAAAATAATGGCACCCTTCTGGACAAAAATTATCTCTGAACTGTCCTTGAAGACAGACACAGAGAAGGACAATAGCATTCTATGCCAGAAACTAAGATGTACAGAAAATGTGCCATCTGACTGCAAGCTTGAAGACCAAAGTTCAGACCCCAAGAGCACATGTCAAAGCTTGAGTGTGCTTAGCAGCCAGCCTGTAATCACAGCTGTAGGAAGAGAAACAGGTATCTCTGTAGCAAGTTTGATGCAGTAGGAGAAAGGTGAACTTCAGGTTCAGAGGGAGGCCACACCTCAATATATAAGGTGGAGATCAACCAAGAAAGACACCTAGCATTAACACACTCAAAGATGCATATACCCATGCACATACAACACATCACACACACATAAACACACACAAATAGAATCATCTAGTCATACAAACATGTATGTATTTGATCATTTTTTAAAACATCCCAGGTTGTATACTTAAGTTGACTGAGAAAGGGATGTCTATGTTTTTGGTCATTTGATAGTAGGAAATAAGGACAGAATTGTTACTCTAAGACTTCCAGAAACATTTCTTCTGGGAGTCCTTTGCCATGAAGAATTTTTACTCAAATGCGTACTGTTTGCTTAACCAGGAAAAGTTCACTTTCCAGTGAAATTCTCCCAGTTCAGACACTTCTGGATGAACATTCTCTTCCCAAGGAGAATTAAGAACACACCTCTGGAGTGGATCTGTTGCCATAGAAACAGGAGATACACCTGCAGGCAGCTTACATAAATGACAAAGCCAGGTGGGAATCATGCAAAATGATTTTTGCCACCATAGGAGCAGCCTCATTCTTATGACAAGACAATGTGGTTCCAATAGTATCAGACCTTCCCATGGATGCAAAAAAAACCATAAATCCAGATTTTTATTTTTGCCATAATGCATTGACTCGGAGGCACATGTTATTGTCATGGCTTTTTAATCAGGACATAGTTTACAGTCAGTGGTGTCCAACAATTATAATTAGCAGCATACTTTCTCTTTCTAGCAGCATGAAAAGTAAAAGTGTATCTTCTGATCAGCTTTACATCTTAGAGGTTACAGAATATGGAATGTAAGATCTTCAGATAACTAAAAGTTGGTAACAGGTGCATGCAAAAGTCAATGAAAGGGAAAAAAAAGCACTCTGAAAGCCCAACAAGATCAATCACGCATGTGTGAGTTACTAGTTCACAATCTGTCTTTTAAAACATCTTTGGGGCTGAAGGGGTGTCTTGTTGCATGCAGTGTTTGCTACACAAGCATAAAGATCTGAGTCTGAATGTCCACAACCCATGGAAGAGCAAGCATAGTCATTTGCCTCTGTGATTCCAGTACCTATATGATGAGGTGAGTAATGGAGACAGGATTCCCTAGAAACCTCCTGACCCAGCTGGTCTGGGAAACACAGTGGCCAAGAAAAGGGACATTGTCAAAAGGTAGAGATCAAGGTCAACTCCCAAGGTATCCTCTGACCTTCGTATATGTACCACGGCCCCTGAGTGCCCCCCACCACCACACACAGGATATACACATGCACACATGCAAGCACACATGCATGCATGCACCACAAAAGGGATATTTGTAAAAGGCCTTTGGCCCTCTTCTGAGGGAAACAATTGACAAAACTTACATGATAATATATCTTTTCTGGTTTTTTTTAATTGTTCTTTTGCGAATTTCTCATCATGCACCCTTTTCTCTTTCATGTCCCACCTCCCCTCAAACCCATCCTTCACCCTTGAAATCTCTCCCAACATAAAAAAAAAATCTCATTGTGGAAACTGTAGTGTATCTCAGATTTAAGGGCTCAAAATCTCCTGCACAAATAGAACATCTATTCCGGTGAGCAGAGGATGTGTGAAGTTAATCTTGCAAGTTTAACAAACAAAATTTCACTCAATTGCAAAAATCCAAAGTAGTAGAGACCAAGAGTCTGCAAACCCGACAGACAAAATCCAGTTCTCTGTCTCTTTTGGATATAAAGTTTAACTGGGAGGAACAATATACAACATAGTGTGCTTGCTTACAAGTGGTCTAGGGCTACATTCCTGCTCAGACAGCAGAGATGGACACAAAGTATCTACAAAGCCTTCCAACCAATCCCATCACAGACACTTGCCTAGCCCCATCTAGATCAAAACCATTCAACATAGTATGAGTTCTAAAACACACACACAAATGTGTGCGCACACGTGCGCATACACACACACATGCACAAATAATAGCAGTCATGAGAGAATTCATGAGAGAAAAACAGAGAGTAAAAACCAAAAGACACACAGGAAAGCAGTTTCTAAATAAAACTGGAACGAGGAACCACAATTACAAATGGTCTCCAGGGATAATAATATATAAAGCAGCATTACTAAGCTAAAATCTGGGATGATGTTGTTTGCAGGGGGGAAATAAATAATACAGGTTTCAAATTGTCAAGGAAAGATAATTTGTGTAATTTTTAAAATACCCCAAGCCATAGGAAGCAGTGGAAGGCTGGAATGGCAATGTACTTCACCAATATGCACACCTGGAACCACTGTGAAACCCCGCAGAGATCTTTCAATGCACAGCTTAAAAAAACAAAACAATTTCTGGATCTTCAATTCGATTCCATTGATCTACTGGTCTGTTTCTATACCAATACCATGCTGTTTTTACAACTATTGCTCTGTAGTACAGCTTGAAATCTGGGATGGTAATATCTCCAGATGTTTTTTTTTTTTTTTTTTTTTTTTTATTGTACAGGATTGATTTAGCTATTCTGGGCTTTTTGTTGTTCCATATGAAATTGAGAATAGCTCTTTCCAAGTCTATAAAAAAATGTGTTGGTATTTTGATAGGAATTGCATTGAATCTATATATTGCTTTTGGTAGAATAGCCATTTTTATTATGTTGATCCTGCCTATCCATGAGCATGGGAGATCTTTCCATCTTCTAAAGGCCTCTTCCATTTCTTTCTTCAAGGGCTTGAAGTTCTTGTTGTACAGGTCCTTTACTTGCTTGGTTAGAGTTACCCCCAGGTATTTTAGGTTGTTTGTGGCTATTGTGAAGGGGGTTGTTTCCCTTATTTCTTTCTCAGCCCATTTGTTTGTTGTATAGAGAAGGGCTTCTGATTTTTTTAATTAATTTTGTATCCAGCCACCTTGCTGAAGGTGTTTATCAGCTGTAAGAGTTCTCTGGTGGAATTTTGGGGGTCACTTATGTATACTATCATATCATCTGCAAATACGGATAATTTGACTTCTTCGTTTCCGATGTTTATCCCCTTCATGTCCTTTAGTTGTCTTATTGCCCTAGCAAGAACTTCAAGTACTATATTGAAGAGATATGGTGAAAGTGGACATCCTTGTCTTGTCCCTGAGTTTATTATAGTTACTTGCTAAGCTAATCAGAAATAAACCTGCTAAGAGACAAGCAACATCTGCTTACCCTAATATAAGAGATAGATAGGGCCTCTTCGAAAACCTCAAGAGATCTGCAGAATATGGCATTCAAAGATGTTTTCGTAACTTTAGATTTTTTTATATCAAGACATTATCAACTCCTGACAGCACCCCCTATTCTCCTCCAAGTAGAAGATGAGCATCGAAGAATCTCCAGGGGGAGATGATTGAATTAGTCGCAAGCCTATCTCTTGGTAGGAAAAGCCCCTTGCTCCAACTGTAGACAGAATGCTGTCCAAAAAGGACAAAACCTGGAAGCAGGTAAGTCGACAGCCTAGCTCTGCCAAGACAGGGTAGGTAAGTCCTTCATAACCCCTGCTTTACAATCAATGTCTGTCAGAGAAGCGGGGCCAAACGACTGAAGAGCGATGCTGTAATGTATGGAGAGAAAATGGGAACTGTCCAGGCAGCCACTGGTATGTCATTTCTTAGTTTGGGAATCTGCAGACCCTGTACTTCCTATAAAATCAGATATATTTATCCCTCTCAGGTATCTGAGGTGATTGAAAAACAGATAGATAGAGTCTCATAATTAAATTTTGAGTTGTTTAGGAGTCAAGAGTGTGTTATACATCTAAGAAGATACTTTTAAAATTGTGTTGCAATTAGTATGAATGTTGAGTCAGATATAGAACTTTAAACTCATGGAGATGGTTAGATAGTAGAATGTTAAAGTCAGGTACCAAATACATATGGACTGGACATTGGGAATGTATGCTAAGCCATATAACCCTCATAACTGTGGCCTAATTACCTCTGTTGTACTGTATTGTATTTATTATTATAGGAGAAAGAGCCATTTGTTGGACTGAAAGGGGAAACTGTAGGGGGAAATAAGATATACCTTAAACTTAAAAGAAAAAAAAAGGGAAGAGGATGGGGGTTGAGGGTTGGAGGGTGGGACTGGAGGGGGAATAGGGAGGGGACTGCGATTGAGATGTAACTTGAAGAAATAAAAAATAAAGGAAAAAAAGAAAAAACAAAACAAAACAAACAAAAGCACCATAATCTCAGTGGCAAAATGCATATGCAAAAATTCTGAGAAATGTATATTAATTACTGTGATTTAATGCCTGACAAAACCAGCTGATGGGAGGAAGGGTTTGTTTTGGCTCATAATTTCGGGTATTGTCTGTCATGGTGAGAAAGTCCTGGCAGCAGGAACTTGAGGCAGCTGGTCACACTATGTCTGCAATCAAGAGGCAGACAGTGCTTTCCGATCCTTTCCCCCTTTCATTCATTGCAGGGCCCAAGCCTGTGGCATGTCACCGTTCCATCCACAATTCAAAGTGAGTTTTCCCTACTTAGTATATCCTCTCTGGGAATGCTCTGAAAGACATACCCAATGTGTGTCTCCTAGGTGATTGCAAATGCAAACCTAGTAAAATTACAGTAAAGATGAACCATCACAAAGTTTCAGGATTAAATTATTTACCAGTTTATCAGAGAAATGTATTTCTAACAAATCAAGTTTTTACTTAGCTCATTCCAAAGCTCTCTCTGCTAGACCCATAAATACACAGTTCCAAGGCATGAATTTTCCCCTCAAAGACTCCAACATGGTGTTTTGGAACTACAGCAGTGATTCTCAGCCTGTGGGTTGTGATCCCCTTGGGATCACATACCATATATTCTGCATGATATACAATCTATATTATGATTAATAATGGTATAATATTACAGTTATGAAGTACCAATGAAGTAATTTATGGTTGGGGGTCACCATAATATGAGCAACCTTATTAAAGGGTCAGCATTAGGAAATTTGAGAACCCCTGATTTTAGGGCTTATGTACACACACACACACACACACACACTCAGAGAGAGAGAGAGAGATGTAACAATTAGACAGTACACCTTTATTAGAAATATCACAACGATGATGTGCCAATATGTAAATTTGACCAGAAATGTGCTGTTGAATATGTAGTAAATAAAACAGCAAAAAAAATAAAAAATAAAGCTATTGAATAGAATGTCCTTGAAAAGATGGTTAATTTTACAAAACTTATAAACTGAGTGCAAGTTGACTTTAAAGTTAATAGAAAAGAAATGATAAATAGTACTATATTCATGGAAAAATAGCTTTGGCCTATATTAAAATGTACTGTAAAGTGAGAAATAAACAGTTATATATTGCTATGTGAATAGATAGAGCAATAAAACAGTGTGGGCAGCCCAGAAATACACTGATATGAGCATTCAAGTATAAGAAGTTATATAGAGCATTTTGTGTAAGTTGTTAAAAATGACAAATTTTCTTAAAGAAACAGCTTTGGGAATACAAAGTAACCATCATGAAGGAGGTGAAATTAACTCTATATTTCATAGCATACATCATCAAAATCATTTTAGCTGGATCAGAAATTAAACTCTTTTAAAATTAAAATCGTAAATAGTGCTATAAAAATATTGGGGTTTTTTATTGCAATCTCAGAACACCAATAGCTATGCTAAATATAGCAAGAAACTGAAAGTCATCAATAAAAGCAGTGAGGGCAGCTGGTACCTCATCAGCCTCCACACCATAAAGAATTATAAACCTGTAAAACGTAAAGGGCCTCCTCTGAACCCTCGGGCGACAAGCAGAATAAAACTGTAATTTCTGAGAGTAGGAAAAGTGATCAAGTGAGTGGCACTGGATTGCCCCACAGAGTTGAGGAAGCAGAGGTCAGAGCTCAGAGGGCCTAAATCTACAGACAATCCATCTATATAGACAATGTAGAGCAAGGGAGATGTGTAGAGCCCACGGCTGCCTATGTCTATGAGCCTGTGGTGGATCCGGACTGTGCCTGCACAATAAAAAGCCTTCCCAGAAGGTAGCGGCATCAGGGCTGAGGAGGAGCATGTCAGGTCATGATGAGGTAGCATGGGTGTTAGAGAATTCTGGCCCTGCCTACTTGGAAAACTCTCAGTTCTTCTTCCTCCTGAAGGTCAAGTACCAAAAATGCCTTCCTAAGAGTAGACTTTCCAAAGCCACAGGTCTGTAAAATAAAATTGTCCTGAAAGGGAAACTTTGGAAGCTGAGATATCCTTCTTGTGTAACTCTCTGGACTAGAGACATGGGAAGTACATACACCCAAGTAGGCATGAAATCAAGTCTGTACATGTTCAAAATTGATAAGACCCTAATTTCGCCTTTCACCACCTTCTATAATACGCATTAATAATCTTCAAAGAAAGATAACAAAACCCAGGGTATTCTATTAAAATTGCTAGTAAAAATGGACTGAAACAGGAAATGTATCACTAAAGAAAAGAAAGGTCTGATGGTCTGGATGAGAATGGCCCCCAGAGGCTCACATATTTGAATGTATGGTTCCCAGCTGGTGGACTGTTTAGGAGGGATTAAGGAATTGTGGCCTTGGAGGAGGTGAGTCACTGGGGTGGGCTTTGAGGTACAAAAGACCATGCCAAGCTCTCTCTCTCTCTCTCTCTCTCTCTCTCTCTCTCTCTCTCTCTCCCTCTCTGTCTGTGTGTGTGTGTTGTGTGTTGTGTGTTTATGGATCAAATGCAAGCTTTCAGCTACTGCTCCAGCACCATACCTACCTGCCTGCTGCCATGCTCCCCACCAAGATGGTCATTGACTCACACTCTGAAGATGCAAGCCACCTCCCCCCCCCCAATTTCAATGCTTTCTTTTATAAGTTGCCTTGGTCATGGTGTCTCTTCACATCAATAGAAAAGAAACTAAGATAGTCAATAAAAACCAAACCGAGTTGACCTAGATAATGCATTTAGCAAAGACTCTAAACATGGACACTGTGTTGTGTAATTATTACAACATTATCTCCAATTCTTTTGACTTTTTTCAAAGTGTGTCTACTAATCTTCAACAGTCTAGTCTTGGGGTATTTGACCAATAGGTTACATTATGAGATATCTTAGGCAAGGTTATAAGAAGTCTTACAGTTCTACCTGTGTCACCATGGCATGAGCTATGAATCCATAAAGACACTACATGGAAAAGTCACATGTAGGTGCTTGGCTTGACAGTCCAATTGAACTACCAGTCCCACTTAAGTTGACTGCAGTTCACAACTGGTATGATGGCTGTTCATGTGAATATTCCACCTGGGGTATCTAGCACAGTTGAAGATAAAGCAATAGAAATTATTCAATCACTTGAACGAGGGAGAATAAGACTAAAGAAAATGAATGCATTCTTGCCATCTTAAGGGAAAATATCAAAGAGCCTTTATACATACAATAAAGTTCAGGAAATAGAGTAAGGGTGAGACAGCAGAAAAAAAAACACTTCAAAAATTGACAAAAACCTTCACAAGTTGATATTAAAAAGCAAAACCATGACTTATGGCTGAGAAGCTAAATAAAGTCAAAGGAAAATTAACTATAAAAAAGTCATATACAAGCATAACTTGGTAGTAACTGTGCTTACTAGGTTTATGTCAAGCTGACACAAGTTATAGTTGTCTGAGAGGAGGGAACCTCAATTAATAAGCTGCCTACAGAAGATGGGGCTGCTGGCTCTGCACTTCCTGTATAATCAGATCTATTTATCCTTCTCAGGTCTCTGATGTAGTTGAAGACTAGTTATAGTCTCACAGTTAAGTTTTAAGTTGTTTAGGAATTAAAAGGATCTTGTAGGTCTAAGAAGATATTTTTAAATTGGTAATGCAAGTTAGGATGGAAACTGAGTTAGGAATATATTAATAATTAATTAATTAATTAATTAATTCTATGATGCCAAAAAAAAAAAAAATGGGCTGAGGGTAAACCTATAGAGCATTTTCTTAATTAGTGATTGATGTGGGAGGACCTAGCCTATTGTAGGTGATGCCACTCCTGGGTTGGTGTTTCCGGGTTCTGTCAGAGAGTAGGATGGGAAAGCCAGGAGGAGCGAGCCAATAAGCAGTGCTTCTCTATGGCCTCTGCATCAGCTCCTTCCAGCAGAATAATGGCCTGTTTTAAGTTCCTACCCTGCCTGCCTACCATGATGAACTGTGACATAAAAATATAAGTGAAATAAATCATTTGCTTCCCAAGTTGCTTTTCGTCATGGTGTTTTATCACAGCAAAAGAAAACCTAACTAAGACAGTAATCTACAGCTCTCTGACTGTACTTAAAACCTGTTCAACAAGAGGGAAATCATGTCTGGTACTGGAAGTCTATCCAAGCATCTAGGGCTAGAATCTTGAATGAGAACTTACAACCACTACTTTACTAAACCAGCATAATCCCTAACTACATCCTAAACATTTGTCCTTATGCTCACAGATATCTGTACCCTTCACCTGTCTTCAAGGGAGCTTCTCTTTGCCACAGAAGGAGGTTATTACAGAAAATCACAACCAATCAAAATGCAGAGTTGTAAAACCCAGTCCCAATGGACAAAACACTTCTGCACCTAAGGCTCAGGGAACATTGTGGAAGAGGGGTGGAAAGACTGTAAGGACCAGAGTGTCAGGAAATTTGCTGTGGGATTGTGTTTCCTAGCAATACCAAAAGCTACACCCATAAGTCTCACCAACACAACTGCTTAATCCTGAGCTGGTCAAGGAGAGTAGCAAAGACATGTTAAAATGGACTGAGGAGGGAGCAGGGAGGAGGACCCATGGACTGAGGAGGGAGCAGGGAGGAGGACCCATGGACTGAGGAGGGAGCAGGGAGGAGGACCCATGGACTGAGGAAGGAGCAGGGAGGAGGACCCATGAGCTTTAGCCCTTGTACAAAGAATCACAGCTAAAGAATGTTGAGAGTGAGAGAAACAGTCTTCCCTAGGGAAGCTCATAATAACTGGTTATCCAATCAATACCAAATGGTCAGCCATGAGAATATACATATAAGCAGATTACACAGACTGAATAGGTTGTAAGTTATGTATGTATGTATGTATGTATGTATGTATGTATGTATGTATTTAGCAATACATATGTATATGTATAAACATATATGAATGTAACAATGATTAACGAAAACAGAGGGCATGAATTTTCAAGAAAGCAAGAGGGAGTGAAAGAGTGGAAAACATGTAATTATAATTTCAAAAACTGAAAAAAAAGCCTCTCTGAAAAAGAAAGAAATCCATATATTCAAGTGTTTGTCATAAAATTGCACCAAAGATCAGCCAGAAAGGGAAAGACAAAAATTATAAACACAGGAATACAGATAAGAATGACTAGAAGATTCTCGGGGGGGGGGGGTCAGCCCAGGATTTACTGGAAGGACAACTTCAAAGTACTGAAAAAGAAACTACTACATCCAGGGAGGAAAAAGTGATCCTTAAAAGTAACAGCAGGTGACCTTCGGTCTAACAGAAAATGACGGCTGTGCAAATCTGCACAGCAGGATCTAGAAGAAGGAAGGAAATAAAAAAATAGCCAGGAAATGAGAAAAACATGAAGTATGTCTTTATTCTCTGATCTGTTCAAAGAATTGTTTGAGACAAAGTAATAAGACTGGATGGTGGGATTCAGAACACAGAGTAAAATGTATGGCAGAAATTTACAGAACGGGTAAATGGAATTGGTCACATTTTACGTAAAACACACAGCAATAAAATTCATATAAACAATATCAAATGTGTGATCATATTTTAAATTTTTGAATATTCTACAAATTGCACTCAGCACACACATAACCGTTTGCTCAGTGTTAGCTTATGATTTCCATTTAGACAAACTAGTAGTGCTGATAACGGATGAATCATAATAAATACTTGAGTGTGCTCAGTCTCTACCCTTCATTTTGTGTCAAACACCAATGTGGTACTTAACAACACACTGTTTCTTCCTATTCCTCCTGGTGATCTTGTCTTAGAAACGATGTAAATACAAAATCTAAAATAACATAGACAATACTTTTCATTTCAATAATTTGAGGCTTTAGGAAAGGCAGGTACAAGGACAGGGTCTCACTATGCAGGTGAATTGACCTTAAATGGGAGATCCTCCTGCCTCAGCCTCGCAAGGGTTAGGACTATAATTGTGCCCTACCACATTCACCTCAATAATTTGCCTTTCAATATATTTGTCATGTGAAGTGTCTCTAAAGTCTGGTGAATACATGTGTGCAAATTTCTGCCCCCTCTATTAACTTTTACCAAACAATTGGAGACAAAAGATTTCAGTCATATGAAGCCACATATAGCAAGTAAAGCACCCTGCTGATGGAGAACTAGGTAGTTGGGTAGCAGGGCTGGCACAAAAAGGTGAAAACCCACTCCAGAGGCCTGGCCAGATATGTTTATATCGTTAGGAGCAACAGAGGATTTTCCCACCTAGAGCAGAAGCACTTGCCTGAGGTTCATTTCCTCTGTGTTCTGCTCCAATGGTCTCTTTGAAAGAATTCTGCCTAGTTGAAGGCAGAGGTTACCCAGAACCAAAACAGAAGTGTACTGTTGTTTTCCTGGAGTGATAGGTGACACATATTTGGGAGGTATGGTAGTAAAACAAGCAGCAGAACTTCAGTGTACCCTGGATTTCTACACTGGTTCTCTCTGGGTTCAGTTCATCGGTTTTCTTCTGTGACACACTACCAGTTAGACTCCTGGTATCCACCATTATAGAAAAGTATGTGGCAGTGCCTCAAAAAGTATAAAGCACAACTTCCAAGTCACCAGCAATCTCACCATTGGGAATATATCCAAAGGAAAAGAATTCAGTGTGCCAAGGAGACGCCTGAAGTCCTTGTTTGTTGCGACACCACTCACAATAATCAAGACAAGGAATCAGCCCATGTGTCCAACAACAGATGAAAAATATAAAGATGACCTGGCATGTGGCGATGTGTAAGTCATAAAAGTAAATGATTGGATTATTTGGTTTCTTGATGTTCAATTTCTTGAGTTCTTTATATATTATGGATATTAACCCTCTGTCAGATATGGGGTTGGTAAAGATCTTTTTCCAGTCTGTAGCTTGCCATTTTGTTCGAATGACAGTTTCCTTTGTCTTACAGAAGCTTTTCAGTTTCATGAGGTCCCATTTATTAACTGTTGGTCTTAGAGCCTGAGCTATTGGTGTTCGTTCAGGAAGTTGTCACCAGTGCCAATGAGTTCGAGGCTTTTTCCCACTTTCTCTTCTATTAGATTTAGTGTGTTGGGCTTTATGTTAATGTCATTGATCCACTTGGATGTAGAAACCAAGTAATCCAATTCAAAAAAAAAAAAAATGGGGAACAGAGCTAAACAGAGAATTCAGAAAGGACTCTCTAATGGCTGAGAGACACTTGAAGAAATGTTCAACATCCTTAATCATCAGAGAAATGCAATTCAAGATGACTCTGAGATTCCATCTCACACCTGTCAGAATGGCTAAGATCAAAACCTCAAATGACAGCACATGCTGGTGAGGCTGTGGAGAAAGGGGAACACTCTTTCATTGCTGATGGGAGTGCAAACTTGTACAACCATTATGGAAATCAGTCTAACGATATCTTAGAAAATTTGGAATAGCTCTACCTCAAGACCCAGCCATACTGCTCCTGGGCATATATCCAAACAATTCCTCACTAATCCACAAGGACATCTCCTCATCTATGTTCATAGCAACTTTATTTGTAATAGCTAGAAACTGGAAACAACCCAGATGTCCCTCAACCAAGGAATGAATTAAAAAAAAAAAAACTGTAGTACATTTGCATAATGGAATACTAATCAGCCATCAGAAATGAGGAAATTATGCAGTTTGCAACCAAACAGATGCAACTAGAAAAGCTCATCCTGAGTGAGTTAACCTAGACTCAGAAAGATGCACATGGCATCTATTCAGTTATAATTGGATTTTAGCTATATAGTACAGGACAACTATCCTACACCCAACACACCAAAAGGAACAGGAACGTAGTCCTTGTTACCTGTTAGTGGGACACTTTGCCCTAGTGGAGCTGCCATATAGGTCCCCAGTGCAAGAGGAAGCTCTTAGCTCTCATATGACTGTTGAACTGAGGGGGGCTGATATGTAGGAGCACACCACTCCAGAGGAGTAGGATAGGTGGGAGAGAGGGAAGAGGGTGGGAGAGTGGGACCAGGAGGGGTGAGGAAAGGGGACTGTGATGGAGATGAAACTTGAAGTAATAAATAAACATTTTTTAAAAAGTAAATGAAAGGAGCCAGACACAGAACACAAATGGTGCATGTTCTCACTCATATGTGATAGCTTAAACAGGTAAGTTCACAGAGAAAATTAGTACAAGGTAATTGGAAGGTAAAATGAATAGACAGGAGACATAGACAATGATAGATAGTGGGCAGCAAAACCTGGTTAGACTGGAGGAACCAATTCTAGTATAATAGTCATGCACAGCATATATTAAAATAGAAAAGTTTAGGTGCTCCTGTGATGGTTCACCTGGATGGACAATTTGATGGGATCTGGAGTCTGACATGAAGTTGCAGGATGGGTTAAATGAAGAAGATCCTCTACCAGAGAGGGTGGGCCTCCTGATACAAAGAGGTCAGGGGGAAATTCAAGTGCTGCGGCTTGTTTGCCTGTCTCCACCTCTGGCTGCTGAGTGCATTTCTGTTGCTCCTGCTGCAGCTGCTGCATCTTTCTTTACCATCAGACTACAGCTCCTTTGGGTTCCAATGGAGACTGAAGAGCAGTGATTTTCCAGGAATCTTACCGGCCTTTGGCATCAGATTGTGAATGCTGAGTCATTCAGTTTCACAGGCTAAGCAGCTGTTGGGCTCTCATCCTCTTCCCCATCACATGTAGACAACCATTGGTGGGCTATACAGCCCTATCAGTTGTAAGCCACTCTAGTAAACTGTGTGTGAGTGTGGTGTGTGTGTGTGTGTGTGTGTGTGTGTGTGTGTGTGTGTGTGTGTGGTATGTGTGTGTGTATGTGGTGTGTGGTGTGTGTGTATGTGGTGTGTGGTGTGTGGTGTGTGTGTGTATGTGGTGTGTAGTGTGTGTGTGTGTGTGTGTGTGTGTGTGTGTGTGTGTGTGTGTGT